>BLSH010518486.1:2181892-2192549 GCA_018402905.1 Glandirana rugosa | reverse complement strand
TTCCCATTCCCCCCCCCCCCCCCCCACTGATGGAAGAATTTTTTTAACATGATGTGCACTTTCTAAAGAGTGTAGTAAGCTGAAGACAGCAGATATACATGTAAAACTTATGTAGGGAGATTTGTTTAATCTCTGTGTATCATCTGAGGCTGTTAACTTCACTGGGTATAGGAGAGGGTTTACATCCACTTTAAAGTGTTACTAAACCCACAACAGTAAAATCTGTCTGTATGTGCAGAATAGCATGCTTGCTATACTCACTGTGTAACTTAAGCAGTTAATCCTCTGTATTGTGTAAAAAGGCTGTTTGATCTTGTATGGCCAGATACTGCCTGCTTGCCCTGTCTACTATATTAGACTATACTATACTACATGCAGGCAGGGTGGAAAGGTCGCTCATGCTCTGTTTGATCTTCCTGTTTCACATGGACACAGACTGCAGTGCATTTTTAGAGTCAGTGATTGTTTATTTGTGAACTGAGCATGTCATTGGCAAAGCATCAATCAGCTCTGGCCGGATTGTGGGTGAAGGGTCACTGATGCAAAGGAAGATTCATCATCACAGAGTGAAATCTCCTCCTACATGAACACTGTGGAAGCCCTGGCTCCTTGCAGTTTATCACCTGACTGCAATATACAGATGAAAACAGGTATATAGCAGCAGTATTTTTAGAAAGAAGATTTCGAATCTGTGTGCACTATGGGGGGATGAATTGTTTTTATATTGCTGGGTTTAGTAACGCTTTAATGATTCTAAACCGATGGGAGGGGCTCCTGATTACATGACCACAGCCAATCACAGCAAAACTCCACTTCCATCACTCACCAGTTAAAAAGGGAGAATTCCGCAAGGGGTTAAAAAAAGAAAAAAAAATGGCTGGGATTGGGGTTTAGATGTTCATGGATTGTGTGAATAGGAAGAGAGTGAGTCTTTTGCTTAAATATATCACACTAAAAACTGTCCCTCTTTTCCTGTCACTAAATTAGATGATTGGTAGGAATGCAACGGAAAATTCAAATGTTATCTTATTCTACTTATGTATCTGGTCTGATATGTACCTTCAAGATCCACCTCCTTTAGATTCACAATTAGCGTCTTCTCCAGACTTCTGTGTTCCACATGGCAAGAATAAGTATCATTGCTGACCAGAACTTCCACACTGACTCTGATCTGATAGGTGCCATCAGGATGGGGGAGAATTGGAGTCATTTCATCTGAAGGAACATGGTCCTCCCCATTCCTCACCCACTTCACATCCACAGCTCGGGGGTGAAACCCGTAAACCAGGCACTGAAGTCTTGTTATTCCATCTAAAAGATGACGACCCCATACCTTCACCTCTGGTGGGACTGACATTAAAAATTACAAAATAGATCATCTTCAGAGGTAATCTTCACAGGTCAACAGAACAAGAATAATGAGATTAATAACATAAAAAAAATGTGATTTTCATAGCTGTTCAAAATACTGTAGCTCCGACGCTTACAATGTCCATACATCAATGATAATCATGAATTATAACATATGAGTATGGTGATGAGTGGCATAAAACCAACGTCCATAAGATTATATGTCCAATCCAATAACCAAGGTGTTAGTATCGTAAAATCCATCCGCATGCATAGTGATCCTCCACCATATGGAAAAATAAGGTACTCATACCAAATTAAAAAGGCGTTGGTTTTATGCCACTCACCACCATACTCATATGTTATAATTCATGATTATCATTGATGTATGGACATTGTTTCACTCAGCGTTATATTCATTAATTGTGTCTTTTGGTTGCACTCCGTTGGGTTAATACCCAATAAGCATTTTAGCGCTGCACGTTTTAACTTTTATAGTCTAATTTGCAATATATGTTGGATTGTTGTGCTGGCTGCTTTCCTTTTTTCTTTGGTAGCGCAGTAATCTTTCCATTTTTATTTATTTCTAGGGATAAGCCTTACTCCGGGGGGACTGCTAAGGTGGCCTTGGTATGACTACTCAAAGGAATGAATGGGGACAAGGTGCACATACACAGAACACAGATGGAGAGGCAAGGAAGGTAAGTATTATCCCAGGTGGGCTGAACTCAGGGAGAAAGGGACTTATTAAACGGGAACATCACTAAGAGGATGAATTATAATGCAGAGGGGATAATGCCACTGCTAATGTTATATTATTTTTTTATATATATTCTTTATTTTAAGCAGCTTTTCATACAAACAAGCACAAAAAAAAAAACAATTTCATAGATATCAAATGATATTGCTTTAGCAAAAATCACATCTTAAAATTGCGCACATGGCCCATAGATCATATTCCTCACTTTAGGATATCAATGATAGCAAGTTTAATTCAATATCGTCGTGACTGTACACTTATTTAAAAAAATGAAAAAAGAGGGGCATGGGGAAAACATAGAAAGAATGAAAAAAGAGGAGGGTAGGGATGAGGCTTGGGTCCCCTATTCCTCCTCCACTAGTGTGGAACAATGTTCCTTGGAGCAGACAGAGGGACCAGTACGACCATTTTTTAAAAATTTCTCCTCTCTGCCTTGCAAGGTTGCGGTAATGTTCTTCATTATTGAATTTTGATATTTACGCTTAGAGAGATCTGAAAGATGTAGACCAGGGATATGCAATTAGCGGACCTCCAGCTGTTGCAGAACTACAAGTCCCATGAGGCATAGCAAAACTCTGACAGCCACAAGCATGACACCCAGAGGCAGAGGCATGATGGGACTCGTAGTTTTGCAACAGCTGGAGGTCCGCTAATTGCATATCCTTGATGTAGATGATATCTGGCTGGGTCTGCACCCAAGTATTACTCCAAAAGCTGTTTTATGTTGTTTTGCACAGAACCCATCCAATTTCCAGCAGGACCAGAAAATATGCAACATGGTACCCTCGGCTTCACCGCAACCTCAGCAGGTGTTCATCACATTTTATTCTGCAGTACTTACCATTTGTTTTTAGCTCCTCTTTCACATGTTTCCCATATTTGTTAATCCATTCAGTGCAGTGTTCCTCTGAAAACTCTTTATCTGCCCGAGTGGTTTTCTGATCCCGGTTCCATTCCTGTGTCAATATCTGTACTTTCTCCACTGCTGGGAAATAAATCAATGCCTGCTTATCAAAGAAGACGAGTTCTTTCCCGTTATATCCAAACTCCGTGTGTCCACCGATGCTGCAGTCCTCATAATACACACACTCAAATTTTATTTGGTATGTGTGAAAGTCTGCAAGAGAAAAATGAAACTTTTGTACTCTGTAAAATCCTTTTCATTGAAGGACACAGCCAGATCAGTAGATCGTGACCAGTAAGTATTATGCCACCTGCAGGAGTAGGACGCCAGGTAGAGCAAAAGAAACAGAGCACAACCCAGGTTGGTGGCCAACACCCCCCCCCCCCCCTCCATTTGCAACACACATATATCAGTTGTTAGCCAGCAGTATTAGAAAAGAGCACCAAGACAAAATACCCACTTAAAAGAGTGGGTGCCGTGTCCCTCAATGAACTCAGAGAAAAGGATTTTGCAGCGAGTACAAATATCCCATTTTCACTTTCGTTCACTGAAAAACACAACCGGATCGGAGGCTCAGGACTAGTGGGACATCCCAAAACAGTGCCAGATATTAGGGTGGGGACATAGCACAACTATCCAACAAGCAAGGAGACACTATTACCAACACAACTCAAACTGCTGCCTGCAAAACCTTGCAACCAAAACTAGCGCTGGCAGAAGTGGCAACGTCTACCATGTAAAACCTGGTGTGAAAAACCAGACAGCCACTTTGCAAACCTGAGGGGCAAAGGCACAATGATGAAAAGCCCAGGATGCGCTTAGAGTCCTGGAGCAAAGAGCAGTAAAGAGGAACGAGGGTTCCCACCCCAAGATAGAAGAGGCCTAAACCACAGGCTGACTAATCTATTCAGCAATAGTAGATGGTGAAGCTGGCTGGCCTTTTCGAAGACTTCTGAGTTAATGAACAGGGAATTCTTTTGGCTAAGATCAAGTGCAGTATCTGTTCTTACAGTTTTTGGGAGGCAGAATGCTGGTGCCTCCTATAGGAGGGGGCATGAGTTAGTACTCCCCTTGATGTAATTAGGTATGTAACTGTGGAAGGGGACCCTTTTCCTCCCGGGTTGAAGCCAGCCTCAGTCCCACTGGCATGTCTCCGGTGATGGCAGGGCTTTCCTTATGTTCTGATGCCTTTTTGGTAGGGATGTGGCTGCATGTGCCTGGCTAGGGCTGGGAGGTGCAAGAAGCTACTGGTGAAGTGCCCCCTGGTGCTGGGGAAAACACTTTTGGACTGCTGCACAACATTTGTGTTTCACCAGCACAAGGACATGTCACCTATGCTTTTCTTGCACAACGCCTTTGGATGTGGCCTTTTGGCTAGCCAGGGCAATTTTTATACTGGCCAAAGGGCCTGCTGTATACTGCACAGCACTTTTGTAGTTTTGCTCTGTCACTTATTTACTCACAGGCACTTTGCCCTGCACACATGTTGAGGGGGGGGGGGTATCTCTGTGGCCTTTGGGTCTTTTCCCCATCCCCATCTGGAGGGGTCTCGGGAGAGCCCCTTACCAACTACTTGGAGGGCTGACCTTGGCTGGTCCCTAAGAAGTGAGGTCCATCTGGCTTTGCCCTAGGTAGACCATGGTGTACCTTGCCGCTATCAGGAGCCCTGCGCCCCGAATGGTTCAGGGTTAGAGGCCCTTTCCCTTCAGGGCATTGGCCATTCTGTACTCTCTCACTCTGATTTCACAGTTCACTTTTTTTTGTTCATGAGTTTTTTGATAAAGCACTGCACCCAGGAGCTTCTGTGGGAAAAAAATGAACCCGGAATCCATCTTACAGGAAAGAGTGGCCAATTTAGACCCTCGTGCAGTGACATGATTGCTTCCAGAAAGGCCAGCTTTTGCAAGAATGTCAGTAATGGAATTTTCTGAAAGTTCTCAGAAAGAGTTTTCTTATAAGGATAGAGAGAACTAAATTCAGGCCCCACTGTAATAGGTTTTAGAAGGGGGGCAACTCCAGTAACACCTTGAATAAAGGTATGGAAAATAAAAGATACAGACCAAGGGAAGAGAGGCCATGGAATATTGGATGAGCAAATACGAGGCAGAAACTTGGCCCTTTATGGTGCTAAGGGCCATCTGGTGCTCCTCCCCACATTTGAGGAAGGCTTGTCTTTATTGTACCCAGTATCCTACTCCTGCAGGTGGTGCAAAAAGCACTGGTCACAATATATTCATTCACATCCGGTGCCGGGACAGGAGCATATAGGATTGGGGAGGTGGCTGACAGGCAACACACAGTATCTGCAAGGGACCCACAGTCACAATATTATGGGATGGGAGAAGAATGTGTCCATGTGCTCAAACCTAGCATTTTGGGTTTTTTTTCAGAGGGCTGTAGCGGGCACTGGCTATAAATCTGTAGGCTTCACTTTTTAATCAAGTTACATATGCTTAACTGTTCCATTCAGCTCAGAGAGAAGAATAAAGTCTTGCAATTGCGTGAGTGCAGCACTGTCCAGGAGTAAGGCCTATCCACCGCTGCAGCCAAGGAAAGAGGAAGGGCCCATGCCATCACTAGACCAGAAGACTGCAAAAGAAAAAAGCTATGTATAACAGGATTGTTTTTAAGGTAGAAGGGATGGGGGCTTCAGGGAGGGAGGGGTGAGGTATGAGGGAAACAGAGTTGAGGTTTAAGTCAAATCTATTTTTAAAATATCCTGGTCTTGAGGGGAATACAGGGGTGCGACTGCTGACCCCCCTTCTAAAAATGCTTGTTGCCTCAATGGTATGCTGAGTGAGTCACTGGCCTTAAATAAGTAGAAAGGCAGAGACAAGTCAGTATTGGGGCCAGAGGTTCTGCATGACAACCCATTAACATGTATTTTAAGAAGGAAAGTTCGGCAATGTCAGCTTCCCATATCTCTCTCAAAGTAAAATGCATAATAGCGTGGTGCTAGATGGATGTTATTGTGATTATCAAATACATATGACACAAGGATGCATCTGCAGCGGCTCTACCAGGTCTCAGTGCCAAAAGTAAAATTGAACTGCTGAGCCTGGCATGACCATGTCATCATTATGACTACTAATGGTTCATCTCAGTTTTTTTTTTTTTGAACTCAGAAGATAAAAATAATTTACTACTACCATGTACATGACTGTAAAGTTTTATTCACATGAGTGTACTTAAAGGGGTTGTAAAGTCTCATGTTTTTTCACCCTAATGCATTCTAAAAAAACCTTTTCTCAGTAGTGACCCCCCCCCCCCCAGCCCCCCTTTTACTTACCTGAGCCCGTTAGTTCCAGCGGCGGCTACAAGCAATCCGCACCAGCCGGTGTTTCGGGTCCTCATTGGTTGGATTGATAGCAGGGGAGCCATAGGCTCCCACTGCTGTCAATCAAGTCTAGTGACGCGGGGGGGGTCCTGCTGTTTGTGAATACACGCAAACCGCAGGACACGGGAGCGCACCCGCACGTGTGACCCCAGGGAAGCTTTCCCTGATGGGTCACTCGTTGTGGAGGTGGTCCCAGGAGCGCCGCTGGAGAACCCCAGAAAACGAGGTTCGGGGCCTCTCTGTGCAAAACCACTGCACAGAGGAAGGTAAGTATGTCATGTTTGTTATTTTAAAGAAAAAAAAATGAAGGTTTACAATCACTTTAAGCTTGCTTAACCCGTGCTTACCCACACGAGCATCCCTGTGCAGGCAGTCCCACTGACGTCTACTGGAAGGGTGTGAAATTGGGAGCAGCGGCTGAGTCCCAATTGCTATGAATGGAATGGAGCACCTGTGCATCCCCAGGCATGCAAACATGGCCATCACATGGACATGCGTTTAAAGTGGAAGTAAACCCTTCTATCGCTTTCAGCCAAAGAAGGTGCCATCTTGCCCTCTGCTTGATCTTGAACTGCCATGATGCTCCACATGTGATCTGTTATGCCTCCAGCCATTGGATAGTTTGACAGTCCGGTTGGGAGCACAACCAATGTGACAGTTACATTTCCAGCTTGTATCGGGAATGTAACTGTTTTTTTGAAATTGTTAAAGTGGTTGTCTACCCAGTAAAAAAAAAAAAAAAAACCTGCAAGACAATAGCATAATGAGCTAGTATGCACCTTGAAATGAAGATCCGACCGGGCTGCTCGGTCCCCTCTGAGGGAGCGGACATCTTCCCTCAGATCTTGCTTCCGGGGAACGCGGCTCGGGAGCCCATCTTTCTGGAAAGATCCGGCGCTATGCTCTGGGCCTTCGCCGGGACATCACAGCGCATGCGTCGGGACATACACGGCGCATGCGCTGTTGCAGCTGCTTAGAGGGGGAATATCTCCTAAACCATACAGGTTTAGGAGATATTCATTTTACCTACAGGTAAGCCTTATTATAGGCTTCCCTGTAGGTAAAAATGCCTCTAAAGGGTATACAACCGCTTTAAATCGATGGGTTAACTTCCACTTTAAGTACACCCCAAGTGAACGATGACTAAAGCTAGCCACACATACATCAATCTTCAGACAATTTCAACCACTTTGTTTATCTTGTACCTTCCGCCAGCACTATAAAGTGATCTACAGGGTTTGTTGGCAGGTTGTCTAAGGCCACTTGCACACTGCTGCTCCTAAACTCATATTTAGGAGCTTTTGGTGTTTTTCTTTTGCCAAGGCCCCTAAAAGCAACTCAATACAAGCCCATGGGGCTAATTTACTAAAGGCAAAAATACTGTGCATGCTGCAACTGCAGTTACCCCAGAGCTTAGTAAATGAGGTGAAGCTTCACTTTGCAAATAGTTACCAATCACGTGCAGGGAAAATTACAAAATACTGCATTTTTGCTTGCACGTGATTGGACTACGGAAGTCAGCAGAGCTTTTGCTCATTTACTAATTTCTGGAGCAACCGCTCTTACAGATTGCAACTGCACTTTGCAAAGTGTACAATTTACAAATTGTCTATTTGCCTTTAGTAAATCAACCCCTATGTGTCCATGCACACATAGGATTTTATTAGAGTTTAGAGGCTTTTAAAGCTCCTTTCCTGAACGCAGAACAATTGCATTCAGGAGAGGAGCTTTAGGGCATAAAAAAAACCAAATGCACCTAAACACGCCTAAACACTAGATGATGTGTTTAACACTTCAGCATTTATTCATTTCAATGGCTAGAATAAATTAAAATTCTGGCCAATTAAATAAATAAACTCCCGAACTCCAACTGCTGCTAAACTGGTTTGAAAAAAATGCAGCATAGGCGAGTTTCTGCTGTTTTTTGCTCCTGAAACCTGGTTCAAAATGAACATTTCTATGTAAACCAAAATTGAGGACATTAGGATCCTAGAAACAGAACAGGCTGGAAATGTAGTGTTCAGCAAATTCTTACTGAGTCCTGGTTCAGATATGTGCGATGCGGGAACTAGCGTGATTACAGAGCCGGTTCCCGCATTGCATCACTCAGGCAGGCACACTGCCTTCTGCGAACCGCTGGCGGGTGTCATTACAAAGTTAATGACACCCTCAGTTTTGTTCACAGATCGCATAGATACTAGCACATGAATCGGATCGCATGAGTGAGAACACCCATGCGATTCTAGTGCGGGGAAAAAAACATGTACCTTTTTTTTGCGAATCTAGTGTGATTTCAGTCATACAACTGTATGGCTGAATTCGCACTGCTCAGAGATCGCATGTGATCGGCACTGCAGTGAGGGTGCGAATGACATGCGATCTCTGAGATCGCACATATCTGAACCAGGGCTAAAAAAAATACTAAATCTGCATCCTTCACGCTATTTTAGGTAATCATTTATAACCTTACCGACAGACTGGTTGAACATTCTCTCAATGCGTTGCAGAGTGCTGCGGTGTGCTTGTTCATATTTGTGGGCCAGCTGGGTGACGTTCTTCTCCCACATCTGTGGCTCCCAGGGGTCCTTCATCCAAACATATTGACTGTCAGCCTTGTGGGTGTCACCATTATAATGAGCAATCTGTAGGCCATCCATTACTCCCACAATGGAGTACCAATGAAGGTTTTCCCCACTCCTTTTTAAGGCTGTGAAATAATACTGAAGGACGTGACTGTCTGTGGATACAAAAGACATTGGATCGGATTTATTACATGTTCCACAAGGGGAAAAAAAGGGGGCTTCTTATTTTTTTGTATGTTTAATTGGAACAGAATGCGAAAATGTCCATCTCAGGATCTCAGCTCTGTTCACAATACCTAAAAGATGTAGAATTTCCATTATTTTACCATATTGCTTTTATTATGACTAAAAATGGATTTCCAGATTACTAAAAGTAATACCATGTAAAGGGCAGCTGAGTTTACCACACATGTATTTTATTAATTTACCAGATATAGGGGCTGTAAAAATGAACCACTTGCCGACCGCCGTCCGACGGCGACAAGGTGGTTCGATATCGCAAACCGCCGTCATATGAAGATGGCTGCGAGATTGTGAACTGTGAGCGCGCAGGCGTCGCCGGAGGCCCACTCGTGTGCTCACTGTGTCCCGGGGGGGGGGGCCAGGGAGTGGGTACGGCGGACTCGATCGCCGCCGGCTACCCGCGATGCCCCGCAGTGAAAGATCGGAGAACCGTGCATGTAAACACAGATCTCTGTTCTGACAGAGGGGGAAAGGCTGTGATCACAGGTTTCCTCTATATGGAAGCCGTGATCACTCCCCTCCCCCTGCCAGGCCAGTCCCCATACAGTTAGAACACTCCCAGGGAACACTGTTAACCCTTAGAGCGCCGCCTCCAGGTTAAACCCTTCACTGCCAATGGCATTTACACAGTAATCAGTGCATTTTTATAGCACTGATCGCTGTATAAATGCCAATGGTCCCAAAAAAGTGTCAAAATGCTCCGACATGTCCGCCGCAATATCGCAGTACCCCTAAAAATCGCAGATCGCCGCCATTACTAGTAAAAAATAAATAAAAAATAAAAACCCCAGAAATCTTATCATCCGTTAATGCGGCAACTTTTTTTTATCACAAATATGAGAAAGAATATAAATCGGCCAAAACCGTTGAAAAAAAATGGGTTTTTTTATATTTTTTTTTTTGGATTTGTATTTTAGCAAAAAGTAAGAAATTTGCAAAATGTCCCTCTTTTTGTTTATAGCGGCGATCAGAAATGAAGCAGCGGTGATCAAAGAAAGAGAGCTCTATTTGTGGGAAAAAAAGGGCGCAAATTTAGTTTGGGTACAACGTCGCACGACCACGCAATCGTCAAACGACGCAGTGCCGAATCGCAAAAAGTGCTCTGGTCCTAAAGTGTGAAATCCTTCCGTGGCTGAAGTGGTTAAGGAGAGGAGAAAGCTGGCGGTAAAAAATAGTCAATGAGGATCTCAACATTTTCTTGTTGATTTTGCAAGAAAAAAAAACAGATTCCAAATCTAAGTGATAGTTCCTGTATGTTTGTCAATTGAATATTTTTTCGTGATTTTAAACACTTTAACCACTTCAGCCCCGGAAGGATTTCCCAGGTTAGGACCAGAGCACTTTTTGTGATTCGACACTGCGTCGCTTTAACTGACAATTGCGCGGTTGTGCGACGTTGTACCCAAACTAAATTTGCGTCCTTTTTTTCCAAACTGCTAACGCACCAGCACGCTGCAACATGGGTTTGATTTAAACGCGGG
>BLSH010518486.1:2116569-2129468 GCA_018402905.1 Glandirana rugosa | reverse complement strand
CAATACTTACCCCCTGCCACCCCCCAAATAGCCCCTTTCAACACATATTACCTTCCCCCGATCTCCCTGTGGCGCCCCCCACACCGGAGGACCTTCTGGAGCCATCCAGAAGCTCCTCCGATGTGCTGGACACAGTCCTGGTGACCTGGTTGCTAAGGTCTATTGTGGACTCTGATATGCTTTAAAACTCCATTTGTTTGTGAGTATGTTTTCATTCTTTTTATTCAATAAATATACTTGAGTAATGCGCAAGGCTGGTGTGCCCACTCTTTTCTTTTTACAGTGTTCATATTGGGTGTCCCCTGACCCTTGGAGGGCAGCAAGGCCTGTGCACTTATTGGGAACCACGGCCACTTCCACTGCCATCGTACTACAACTTGAGCACAGGAGATTTTGTTTGATTGTGCCTCACATGGTACCACAAGGCCTGGGGCAGCTGTTCCTCCTGCCCACCCCTTGGACTGAATTGTATTGTAACTGTAATGCCTCCTTTTATATGTGCTGCACAACCATCTTTAGGGTGGTGGAAACTCGTGTGGTCATTTCTCTGTACATAACTGTAGAGTTGCTTCTTTGAAACAAAACTTTAATATTTTGTAGAAATATTTTTAATTCTATAATACATTATGTACAGTTACAAGCTACACAAAGGAGAAAATGGACAACCCTGCTCTATGCATTTTCCAAATAACAGCTGAAAATAACATGCACAATATATGAAATAACAGATCTCAGATCTATAAAGAGATCTCAGCATTGTTCCAAACAAACAGAATATCTTTTAATTGCTCCATATATACATACAGCATGACAGCCCTGGCAGAAAGAATAAAGAATTCTTTAAGAGAAGCAGCCAAAAATGGGCATCTACATTCAATTGTTGTGTCATGTTTTGAATTGTTGCAGAATTATATCTCCGGTCATACATGACTTGTATTATTTAGTCATACTGGGGTTTATTTACTAAAGCTAGAGAGGACAAAATGTGTCACAGTTCTGCATAGAAACAAGTCAGCTTCCAGGTTCTGCCAAAGCTTACCGGGCACTTAAACCCCCCTCCTGCCCCGACCAATTTTTGGCTTTCAGCGCTGTCGCATTTTGAATGACAATTGCGCGGTCATGCGACGTTGTACCCAAATAAAATTTGCGTCCTTTTTTTCCCACAAATAGAGCTTTCTTTTGGTGGTATTTGATCCCCTCTGCGTCATTTCTGATCGCCGCTATAAACAAAAAATGAGCGACAATTTTGCAAAAAAGAACAATATTTTTTACTTTTTGCTAAAGTACAAATCCATTAAAAAAAATATTCATCAGTTTTGGCCGATATGTATTCTTCTACATATTTTTGGTAAAAAAAAAATCGCAATCGGTGTATATTGATTAGTTTGCGCAAAAGTTATCGCGTCTACAAACTGGGAATTGATTTATGGCGTTTTTATTATTATTTTTTTTTTTACTAGTAATGGCGGCGATCTGCGATTTTTATCGGGACTGCGATATTGGGGCGGACATGTCGGACATTTTTTACACATTTTTGGGACCAATGACATTTATACAGCGATCAGAAATTTAAATGTCCATTGATTACTGTGTAAATGCCATTGGCAGTGAAGGGGTTAACCAGCAGGGGGCAGTGAAGGGGTTAACAAATGTTCCCTGGGTGTGTTCTAACTGTGGGGGGGCAGGGCTGGTCGGGACATAACAGATCTAACTGATCCCAGTGACAGGGATCAGTAGATCTGCTATGTCCCCTGTCACAGAACGGGGAACCGCCGTGTTTACAACGGCGGTTCCCCGTTCTGAGGCTCCTAAAAGAGATCGGCGGGTCTCGGGCGGACATCGAGTCCGCCCGACCCACGGGCACGCTCGCACAGCGTGCGGCGCGCGCGCCGCTGCCGCCAGGGGGCGCGCCTGGAGCGTGCGCAGTGGAGGACGTCCATGGACGTCCTCCGGGCATTTCAGATCCGCGCTGGAGCCGTACTTTGGCAATAGCGCGGATCTGAAGTGGTTAATTAACAGCTTCTGGACCACCCACCGCACATTTACTGCGGCAGGGCAGCCCGGCTGCGCGAGAAACCGTACTTGTATGTTGTTGGTGTTTCTGGGTCTGGTGCGCATGCACGCGCCTCCGCCGACCTACTCCCGCTGTGATTGTACACAGCTGGAGATAATCAGCAGTCCTGGTGGATGCTATATCTGCCGGGACCCACCGATTGTTCACAGGAGAGGCAGACCGCCGTTCTGTAAGAAAGGAAGATGGAGATCTTGTGTTTCTGCTAAGCAGGAACACAGATCTCTGTTTTCCTCCAATTAAGTCATCCGCCACACAGTTAGAAAGCACTCCCTGGGAGCACATTTAACCCTTTGATCGTCCCTGATGTTAACCCCTTCCCTACCAGTGTCATTAGTGTCCTATTTGTCCGCAGCAATGTCGCAGTCCCGCTAAAAATCGATGATCGCTGCCATTACTAGTAAAGATAAAAATAAAAATACCCCATAGTTTGTAGACGCGGTAACTTCTGCGCAGAGCCATCAATATACGCTTATTAGGATATTTTTACCAAAAATATGTAGCAGAATACATATTGGCCTAAATTGATGAAGAAATTAGATTTTTTACATTTTTTTATTGGATATGTTTTATAGCAGAAAGTGAAAAATATTGTTTTTTTTTTCAAAATTGTCGGCCTTTTTTGTTTATAGCGCAAAAGATAAAAACCATAGAGGGGATCAAATACAACCAAAAGAAAGTGATATTTGTGGGAAAAAAGGACATACATTTTGTTTGGGTACAACGTCGCATGACTACACAATTGTCAGTTAAAGTAACGCATTGCCGTATCGCAAAAAATGGCCTTGTCATTAAGGGGGTGAAACCTACCGGGGCTGAAGTGGTTAAACAAGGTTAGAAGCTGATTTTGCCCTCTTTAGCTTTGACAAAGAAACACCAGTATGCCCCTATCTGAGCCAAAAAGGTTGCTTTACTAAAGGCAAACAGACTGGGCATTTTGCAAAGTGCAGTTGCTCCAGAGCTTAGTAAATGAGCAGAACCTCTGCTGATTTCCATCATCCAATCATGTGCAAGTTTTTATTTTCCTTGCACATGATTGGGTATTCTTTGCAAAGTGAAGCTTCACCTCATTTACTAAGCTTTGGAGCAACTTTGCTTTGCAAAGTGCGCTGTCTATGTAAAAGCAAAGCAGTAAGTAAAGCAACCCCAAAGTGTCAGGTAGTGAGGCTATCTCCTGCCTGGGCTCACTACTGACAGCACACACTCCCTAAATGAACAGAGGTGCTATTAGGATTACATGAACAAAAATGAAAGAATTTGTTAACCGAGAGTCTTCCTTTCCTCCACCTACACCCCAGATAGAGTATCAGTTATTGGCAGGAGACAGAGCACCCTCCGAGGAAACCATACAGGATTGACATTTGTGCCCTGACAGGGAGAGAATACAATAAAAATAACAACACAAATAGCTATACCTTAGGCTGAAATGGTTACCCTATTATTTATATGGATTTACAGTACTGTAGAGAATGTTACAAATTCCATTTCTTAAATAGTTCTGTACAAAGTGCACCTATGAACATATTAAAAGTGTGAAACCACCCTTACATATCACAGAAGGCACCTCCAGGGAGTTGCGCTCCGGTTTACCTTTTCTGCATTTCAAAACAGCTCGTCAGAGGGATAGATTTACTAAAGTGTAGTTAATGTATGCTTGCTTCCATCATTGAATTATGTGCAGAATATTTACCAATTTCTGCAAATTATTGGGTTTGGAAGACTATTTCACATTGTTTCATCTTTGTTCATAAAACCAAAGCCCAGTGGACAGCCTCTCTATTGGCCATTGCTATCACTCATTATATCAAACACTTTGTAACTACAATACGATTTTATAGGTCCAATTGTAACCATCCCCTTGCCGTGACAACTTTAATTAACAGCTCTGGAGTGAACTAGAAATGGTCAACTGTGTGTGCTTCTTGTTCTCAGACCTACTATCAATCAAGTACCAATAGGGTCAAGCTTCACTTTTACCAGTGGCGGCCCGTCCATTAGTGGCCACCCCCTTAATCCATGCACCCGGTCCCTAATCTACATGCAGGGAGCAGGACGCATGGATTTCAATGTTTTTTTTTTTTTTTTTTTTTAAGCACATGATTAGAGCCTGAGGCTCTAATTGGCTTCAAAAAAGGGTGAGCTCAGGGTGCAGAGCACTACATCCTGAGCCCACCCAGTTTTGTGAAAATAGTGAATTCATATCGTTCATATTGTCTTCCTGATTCTCCTCCCGGCCAATCAGGAAGCGGGTCCTGAGACCCGATTGGCCGAGAGTCCTAAGACCCGATTTGCCACAGGTCCTAAGTCCTGATTGGCCAGGAGGAGAAGCGACCGCCGGGGAAGCCGCGACCTGGATAGGGTAAGTGCAGGGGCTGGCGGGCGATGGGTGAGCAATGTGGTGATCATGCATTTTTAGTGATTAACAACATGGAAGGTTCAGTGCATGGATATGTGCTACCAGTAGTAGGTTATACACAGCCAGGAGGTCTGATGTCCTTCAAACAAGCATTGCCAAGATGACCACAAAATAGTTTCCAAAATTTTCAAGGGTATCTGTTTTTTTGTCACGTCACGTCAAGTACTTTGTGTTATATAGTGGCCATTTACACCCACGTGACTGTGTTGCTTAATGTAACACTATGTTTGTGCATTCATAAGGCACTGTGGTTACTTTTGTCAAAGTGCATCATTCACAAAACCAAGACAACTTGCTTGGTTTTTGTAAGCTCAGTCCATAGTAACACTCCCATCTTAGTCATGATTCTGCAGGAGCTTTACATAGACCCCTCTTCTCTCTACAAGGTCATCATGAGTCCCACTCTCCACCAGCCGTCCCTCTTCCAGGACCAGGATCTGTTCGGCTTTTTGTACAGTGCGCAGCCTGTGGGCGATGATCAGAAGACAGAGGTTCGGAATACTCTGCAGAGACTGCTGGATCTGTAGGAGAAACAGAGGGTGAAAGTGAACCGAGATGACACAAGACTGACAAAGAGGATCAAAGAACAATAGCAGCGCTCACTCACCTCGTGTTCCGTTTCAACATCAAGACAGCTTGAAGCCTCGTCAAGAATAAGTAGTTTGGGCAGGCGTGAGAGAGCGCGTGCAAGAGCGATCCGCTGCTTCTGCCCAGCACCCATCTGAGCCCCGCTGCTGCCAACATCTGAAAAACACAATGTGAAATATAGAATCTATTTCTGAGCTTCCCCAGGGGCGTCAAGCAGAAATGAACTTTACAGTGGAACTAAACCTTCCTATCATGGCACCATCTTAGCATCTATTTAGATCTGCAGTGGCCATTGTGCTGCACATGTGACACCTAGGACACCAGACTTTTGAGGGTTTGAAAGTTATGTTGAGAACTCACATATTTTTTTTTTTAATAGACTTAATTTGTGGGTAAAACAGGAAAAGAGGATGGCCGCACTACCATAAGATGCAACAAATTTATTCAGGAGATAAGTATAAAAAGCACAAAGATGATGGCACAGGCAGGGAATGAAGGTGATGCGTTTCACATGACTAGCATGTTGGTTTTGACGAAGCACGCTAGTCATGCGAAACGCGTCACCTTTATTCCCTGCCTGTGCCATCATCTTTGTGCTTTTTATACTTATCTCCTAAATAAACTTATTGCATTGTATGGGAGTGCGGCCATTCTCTTTTCTTGTTTCTCGTATTTCTGAAGCAGTGACAGTGCGTGCACCTTATCGGAAAAGCGGATTCATTCATTAGCAACCCAGTCTGTTCACCTTGGGCGGCCTTACATAGCTCTAATTTGTGAGTACTTAAGCAATAGGACATGATTCTATGTGTCAGTGGCGGCCCGTCCATTAGGAGCGAATGGGCGCCCCCTCCCCCCCATCCATGCATCCGGCCCCCTGATCTACATACAGGGATGTTGGACCATGGATTCCAATGGGGAGGGTGTTTTTTTGAAGCATGTGATTAGAGCTAGAGGCTCTAGTAGGCTTCAACAAAGGGTGGGATCCGGGCGCTATAATTACACTGATTCTCCTCCCAGACATGAGACCTGTTTCCCAATTGGCCAAAAGGAGAAACCATCCTATTGGCCTATAAAGAGGTGACATACGGCCAAGAAGACCCATCCTGCGACATGGAGGAGACGCATCCCAGGACACAGAGGAGACACATCCCGGGACACAGAGAGACTGAGGGGGTAAGCCGCCGCCTGTCAGCACAGGGTGAGTGAGCTAGCGACAGGGGGGTGGGGGGTGCGGTGCGGGCTGGAGCGAGGGGGGGGGTGTCTGGTCCGAGCACTAGCTGCCACTGCTATATGTCAAGACTACTTTGGGCAATGCAGCCCAACGGGGTTGGTGTGAAGGAACCCTAAGCTTTTTTTGGAGAACCCTTAAATCATTGGTGGATTTAGTTCCACTTAAGGGTCCATACCTGAATATCCATACCGAAACTCTCCTACACTACATGGCCAAATGTTTGCAGACACATGACCATCACACCTATGTAAGCTTATTGGATATCCCATTCAAAAACCACAGAGTTGGCCTCGTAGAACAACTTCCACTCTTCTGGTAATGTTTTCCACAAGATTGTGGAGTGTGTCTGTGGAAATTTGTGCCAATTCAGATACTAATGTTAGGTGACAAGACCTGGCTCACAGTCTGTATTCCAATGTATCATAAAGGTGTTGAGTATGTGAGGTTGGGGCTCTGTGAATGCCGCTTGAGCTCCTCTACACCAAACTCATCAAACAGTATCTTTATGGAGTTGGCTTTGTACACAGAGGCACAGTCATGCTGCAACAGAAAAGGGCCTTCACTGAACTGTCATCACAAGGTTTCAAGTGCACAGTTGTATCTACAATAGATGAGGTAAGTATTTTTTCCCAATGGAAGTTTCCCATTCAAATTAATTGTTGGGGTCACCAATTTTTCTGCACCCCAGTTCCTGTTTTAGTGCATGGTTGGGTTGCTTAGCCTTGTTTCTACCTCTTATGCATGGAAACATAGGAACTGATGTGCAGGTGCTCTGGACTGATGAGTCACAATTTTAAGCAGGAGGTAGTTTGTTCACCAAAGGACAATAATGAGTGTCTGCAGGCAACAGTGAAGCATGGTGGAAGTTCCTTGCAAGTTTGGTGCTGCATTTCTGTAAATGGAGTTGGAGACTTGGTCGGTATCAATGGTGTCCCCAATGCAGAGAAATACAGGAAGATGCCTATCCATCATGCCATACCATCAGGCCCCAAATTTATTTTGCAGCAGGACACCCACCCCAAACATACAGCCAATGCATTCCCCCTCCCTTTAGATTGTAAGCTCTATGAGCAGGGCCCTCCTATTCCTTCTGTATTGAACTGTATTGTAATTGTACTGTGTCCCTTCTTTATTGTAAAGCGCTGCGCAAACTGTTGGCGCTATGTAAATCCTGTATAATAATTAAGAACTATCTTCAGCATAAATAAGAACAAGGAGTCCTGGAAATGATGGTTTGGCCACCACAGAGCCCTGATCTCAAGATCATGGAGTCTGTCTGGGACTACATGAAGAGACAGAAAGATTTGAGACAGCCTACATCCACAGAAGATCTGTGGTTAGTTCTCAGAGATGTCTAGAACAACCTACCTGCTGTGTTACTTCAAATATTGTGTGCAAGTGTACTTAGAGAATTGATGCTGTATTGAAGGCATAGGGTGGTCACACCAAATATTTATTGGTTTTGGATTTCTCTTCTGTTCATTTACTTTCCATGTCGTTCACTGATAAAGATAAACTATTAACGCTTCTATTTCTGAAAGCATTCTAAGGCCTCTTTCACACTAGCGGTCCGATCGGGTCCACCAGTCTGTTTTTTAGGTGGACCCAATGAGACCCTCCATTCTCCTTTATGGAGCGTCAGGTGTAAACAGAAATGTCTCTGTTTTCACCTGTTTACATCCAATCCGATCCTCTAAAAACAGACAGACTGGGATCCGTTCATCTTCCATCTAGCGGATTGGATGGCAATTGGGTGTAAATGGATGGTTTACATCCGACCTCCCATAGAGGAGAGTGGGCTTTGTCCGTGTCCACTCTGCTCAGACCAGTCATTCGCTTGGTCAGTGGGGATCAACGGACAGAACCCCTACTGAGCAAGCGGACTCCTGGCAGAGGCTGCCTGGAGTGAAAGGGACATTTTTTCACACTTGCCTAAAACTTTTGCACAGTACTGTACATTGTGTGAGAGTTGTGCAAATCATGACAACAATTAAAACGGTTGTCTCCCCTAAAAAGAAAAAAAACCTGCAAGGCAAAGGCATAATGAGCTAGTATGCACTGCATACTAGCTCATTATGAAATACTTACCTTAGAACGAAGCTCCCGCAGGTCTGCCCGGTCCCCGAGGAGGGAGCTGCCATCTTCCCTCCGTGGATCCTTCTGGGTACGCGGCTCTGGCCCTGTGAGTGGCTGGAGCTGCGAGACATCACTCCTGCTCATTCGCGGGAGCCCGTCTCTACGGCGGACTTTCCGGCAGGGTCCGACGCTATGTCTTCGCCGAGACATCACCGCGCATGCGCCTGCTGACGTCAGCGGCGATTGCAGTGAGAATATCTCCTAAACCGTACAGGTTTAGGAGATATTCTTTTTACCTACAGGTAAGTCTTATTACTTACTGTAGGTAAAAATGAAATTTTAGGGGATACGACTGCTTTAACGAAATGAAAGCTTTTTTGGCTGATATACAGTTTACATTCATGTAAGTTCTGCTATAACTCTGGAAGTAATTCCCAAGATGCATAGAAGTGGGTGGGCAGGTTATGGTTGGGGATGCGAAAATAGAACTGTTTTGGTGGTTACAGGTCTGTGACTCTCACAGATCCTAAATGAATGACTGTGGGGTGAGTTTAGATCAGGGGTCTCAAACTGGCGGCCCTCCAGCTGACGTGCTATTACAATTCCCATCATGCCTCTGAATGTGGGAGTCATGCTTGTAACTGTCAGCCTTGCAATGCCTCATGGGACTTGTAGTTTCGCAACAGCTGGAGGGCCCCCAGTTTGAGACCCCTGGTTTAGAACCTTTATTATTGCTATGATAGCAGTGGCTGGATTTTGTTTTTATTGAATTTCTCTGATACTGAACTAATATATGAATGGTTGTTCTTCCAATAACTAAAGTTACAGGGAACTAATAAGGTACAAAACTATCACAGAAATTCTGCCGGCAGAGTTTAACCACTCCAGATCCGCGCTATTGCCAAAGTACGGCTCCAGCGCGGATCTGAAATGCCGGGGCGACGTCCATGGACGTCGTCCCCTGTGCACGCTCCTCGCGCGCCCCCTGGCGGCAGCGGCGGGCACGCTGCGCGAGCGTGCCCATGGCTCGAGCGGACTCGATGTCCGCCCGAGACCCACCGATGTCTTTTAGCAGCTTCAGAACGTTCTGTGACAGGGGACATACCAGATCTACTGATCCCTGTCACTGGGATCAGTTAGATCTGTTATGTCCCGGCCAGCCCTGCCCCCCCCCCCACAGTTAGAACACACCTAGGGAACATATTTAACCCCTTCACTGCCCCCTGCTAGTTAACCCCTTCACTGCCAATGACATTTATACAGTAATCAGTGGATATTTAAATTTCTGATCGCTGTATAAATGTCATTGGTCCCAAAAAAGTGTCAAACATGTCCGTCATTTCTGCGGCAATATCGCAGTCCTGATAAAAATCGCAGATAGCCGCCATTACCAGTAAAAAAAAAAAAGAATAAAAACGCCATAAATCAATTCCCAGTTTGCAGACGCGATAACTTTTGCGCAAACCAATCAATATACGCCAATTGCGATTTTTTTTTTTTTTTTACCAAATATGTAGAAGAATATATATCGGTCAAAACTGATGAATAATTTTTTTTAATGGATTTGTACTTTAGCAAAAAGTAAAAAATATTGTTCTTTTTTGCAAAATTGTCGCTCATTTTTTGTTTATAGCGGCGATCAGAAATGACGCAGAGGGGATCAAATACCACCAAAAGAAAGCTCTATTTGTGGGAAAAAAAGGACGCAAATTGTCATTCAAAATGCGACAGCGCTGAAAGCCAAAAATTGGTCTGGGCAGGAGGGGGGTTTAAGTGCCCGGTAAGGAAGGGGTTAATCTTCTAAGACCCCCATACACACTATTAGATTTTCTGAAGATTTTTGTCTTCAGATTTACCAAAACCATGTAGTGCAAGGGTCTGCCTGATTGAATACAAATAAAAACGCCTAAGGTTTGACCTCATATTATATGGTTTTAGTAAATCTGAAGACAAAAATCCGCAGAACATCTAATAGTGTGTATGGGGTCTTAAGGTGGAACCCTTTCAGGCTGATGGCAGAATCTTACCTGTGTCATATCCCTTATCCATTTTTACAATGAAACCATCAGCTTTAGCTTCCCTTGCTGCTTCCACCAGTTGCTTTTCAGAAGGGTTGTTAAGACCATAAGCAATGTTTTCTTTGACTGTTCCAGCAAACAGGACGGGATCTTGAGCTACCAAAGCAACCTATAAAAGATATAATTGGTAAGTAATTAAAATGTTACTAAACCCAGGACTCTGCATTCACTATATCGGGTCTACCACAGTACACAGAACATGGAAATGCAATTATTTTAGTAAATATAAACTGCTAAATACCTTTTCTCATCAGCAGTATATAGCAGTCTTGTGATTTCTATCAGTGTCTGGTTAAAGCTTGTAGGAGGAGTTTTCATTCACCTTTGACTGCTCTATAAGGCTGCATGATCCCTGACCCTCTGTCTGGACAGTGCTGATTGGCCCTGTGCTGATTACATGCACCCCCCCAAGAGAAAAAACTCTCTAGCAATACACACAAAACTGAGCATGTGCAGAGTGACCCCAATCCTCTGTTCTATCAGCAGATGGATTGGAGTCAGTGGAAGAAGAGAGGGAGGATCAGAGAAGACAGGATCACACAGCCTTTTTTACACAATTGCGGCGGATTAACCTCTTAGGTTCCACAGTGAGTATAACAAGCATACTTTACTGCATATACAGACTGATTTTACTGTTGCAAATTTAGTAACACTTTAAAAAATAACTCCACTTTTGTTGAGAAAAAAGCATTCTCCTCTGGGTGATCAATGTACATTGCAGGGATTTTACCAAAATGTATTGCAGATTCCTACCTTTTGATATTTTGAAGATATAGCTGTTTGTTTCTCTGTGTCCATGTGCAAAGTGAATGTGAATGGGAGTGACTTTATAATTATCAGTCAGCTGCTGCATCTTCGGGACTCTAATGAAGAAAGTGTCAGGGTCTGCATCCATTTATACATGATTTCCCTTTAAGAGTATCACACAAAAATGACATCTTTGTTGCAGGGAATGCTCAAAATTTGATTTGTATCTTGGTGCAGACTTCTAGGAAAATCAGTGAGCCAATCACACAAATGACCTATCTGGGGGGCGTTCTGTACACCATCTGTATACAGAACGCCTCCGGATTGCCATATTGCAATTTACAGAAAATTACAGCTCTGCAGATTGAAAAGGAATTGTGATTTTTTATGAGCATTCAATTACACCATGCCTTGTGTCGCAATTGTATATGCTACTTTTTTTTTATTTTATTTGCTATTTTTTTTCCCACGAAAGTGGAGCTACCCTTTAAATACTGCTGGTAGGAGGATATACTTTTCAGCTTTATTTTAAGAAAACTGTCATTATTATCCCAGAATAACCAGTCAGATGTTACGTTTCTGGAGCACAGAGGGGTTACAAGGAAGAACAGACAGTTCTTATTAAAACTGAGGTCAGTATATCCAAGGGCTTATTGAGACAGCTGCTAAAACCCATCCGCCATGCTGAGCTGCTTTTTGCCACGTGTGCGTCCAGCTTGGAGCTGCATGCAGGCAGCCCATAGATGTGAATGCAGAATCATGGGCTGCTCAGGCACAGTCACATGTAAAAATCCAACAAACAGCAGGGGCATGGCTCAGAATGCAGACTCTATGGCAGGGGTCCTCAAACTATGGCCCTCCAGTTGTTCAGGGACTACAATTCCCATCATGCCTAGTCAAGTCTGTGAATGTCAGAGTTTTACAATGCCTCATGGGATGTGTAGTTCTGCAACAGCTGGAGGGCCATAGTTTGAGGATGCCTGCTCTATGGGGTTGATTTACTAACAAGAACACAGAGGGTGGGTTGACAGGGGCAACCCTAAAGACAGTTCAAAAACTGTGGGAGCAGCAGCAGTATAACAAATGCAAGAGCTTTACTACAAAATTAATCAGTCAAAAATTATAAAGACAGCGGTGGATGTGAGGACATTGAAACATTAAGGCCTCATACACACGGACGTTTTTTGACACCGGCGTTTTCTGGGGTTTTTTGCAGCTCTCCATGTTAGTCAACGGCCTCATAAAAACGTCGGCGTTTTTGAGCTGTAGGTGGCGTCGGCGTTAGTGAGCAGAAAGTAGAACCCATGGCCATCGCGTTCTGAGGCTGCGGTACCCAAGATGAAAGACGAGTGATTGCGGCTGCGGTGGATGTCGAGTTTTTGCGGCTGCAAAAATACTCCGGCAACTGATTGTACCTCTCGACGTTTTTTGGGGTCTTTTGCGGCCACAGTTTTTTGCAGGCACACATACTCCGGAATTACAAAGTTACAGGAGTGTAGGTGGCGACAGAAATATTAAAAACTGACTAATTAAAACATCATTTCGAGAACGTAAACAATATGACGACGACGAGGGTGTCAAAAACTTGACAGAAATCCCAACGGGGACAGTTGGGTGGGAGACACAAGAACAATCATTTAGTTGGGGTATCTCGTCCGTAGGAGTTTGATACCGGGAGGTCGACAACGTCTT
>BLSH010518486.1:2089159-2104818 GCA_018402905.1 Glandirana rugosa | reverse complement strand
TAATAAAAACGCCATAAATCAATTCCCATAGTTTGTAGACGCGATAACTTTTGCGCAAACAAATCAATAAACGCCGATTGCGATTTTTTTTACCAAAAATATGTAGAAGAATATAAATCGGCCAAACCCAATGAATCATTTTTTTTTATTTTTTATTTTGGGATATTTATTAGAGCAAAAAGTAAAAAATATTGTTCTTTTTTCAAAATTGTCGCTCTTGGTTTTGTTTATAGCGCAAAAAATAAAAAAACGCAGAGGTGATCAAGTACCACCAAAAGAAAGCTCTATTTGTGGGGAAAAAAGGACATCAATTTTATTTGGGTACAACGCCACACGACCGCGCAATTGTCATTCAAAATGCGACAGCGCTGAAACCTGAAAATTGGTCTGGGCAGGAGGGGGGTTTAAGTGCCCAGTAAGGAAGTGGTTAAAAAAAAAAAACGGAGACTTTACAACCCCTTTAACTTACCCTGATAGCAAGCAGGTATATAGCTCGGACCAGATCCCTCTTGCACTGCAGTTGATGTGTCTTTGTCAGAGCCTCTGAATAACGCTCTCCCTCTTCTTCCTCCGCAGCAAAACTCTTTACCGTCCTCACGGATTCAATGATCTCTTGAGCCAAATCACTGGAGCTAGCAATAGAATCCTGCACCTTCTTCACCAGATCCTAGAAGATGGCAATACAAGAAGTCACCATGTCTTCATGTATAACTATCATATAATAATGGTGGTTTTCACATGCTGCGACTTCTGCACCGTTATCTCTGCACTGCAAGGCATAAATGTTTGCATTGTCTGGGGGGATAGGAATTGGGTGAACTACTTACCTTATTCTTTGCTCCTGGTCCTCCAAAGTTGCTACTGTTTTACTGCTGGCCAAGATACAGCTCTCCAAGGTCATCAAGGACACTGTAGGACTAGGGGGGACACGTGGAGAGCACCTGTACAGCATTGCAACCTAGTGAAGGACTGTACATTGATGCTCCTACAGTATGTGCAAATAATGCAGAGAGGCAGTGAGGAGCAGAGAGACTGGACAATAACCGCCTTTCTTTTTGTGCAGGCACATTCCCTATTCCACATTACCACACTCTGGTCTCTATGCTGTACATTCCTTCTTCCACACTGTCTGTTCCCTATTCCACACTACCTCATTCTGTACTCTACACCGTGTGTTCCCTATTCAACATCACCTCATTCTGTACTCTACACTGTGTGTTCCCTATTCAACATCACCTCATTCTGTACTCTACACTGTGTGTTCCCTATTCCACACCACCTCATTCTGTACTCTACACTGTGTGTTCCCTATTCCACATCACCTCATTCTGTACTCTACACTGTGTGTTCCCTATTCCACGTCACCTCATTCTGTACTCTACACTGTGTGTTCCCTATTCCACATCACCTCATTCTGTACTCTACACTGTGTGTTCCCTATTCCACATCACCTCATTCTGTACTCTACACTGTGTGTTCCCTATTCCACACCACCTCATTCTGTACTCTACACTGTGTGTTCCCTATTCCACATCGCCTCATTCTGTACTCTACACTGTGTGTTCCCTATTCCACATCGCCTCATTCTGTACTCTACACTGTGTGTTCCCTATTCCACATCACTTCATTCAGTACTGTGCACTGTACATTCCCCTATTCCACACCACCTCATTCTGTACTCTGCACTGTGTGTTCCCTATTCCACATCACCTCATTCTGTACTCTGCAATGTGTGTCCCCTATTCCACATCACCTCATTCTGTACTCTACACTGTGTGTCCCCTATTCCACATCACCTCATTCTGTACTCTGCAATGTGTGTTCCCTATTCCACATCACCTCATTCTGTACTCTGCACTGTACGTTCCCTAATCCATATCAGCATATTTGTATGCTGCGCTGTACATTCCCCTGTTCCAAACTGCCTCATTCTGTACTCTGTGCAGTACCTTTCTTATTCCACACTACCTCATTTCATACCCTGTGTTGTGCAGTTCCAAGGTTTTTGAGTTTATTTCCTCCCACTGACTGCCAACACTATGACATTTTTGTTTCCTCCTGATCTTTGCACTCTGTATCTTGTGCTGTGTGCTCCACTTCTGAGCTCTGCTACATGCAACACTGTTCCCCTTCTCCTTTGAGTGTTCCCAAGATCTAATGTTGGGAGTTCAGTTATCTCTTCATAAATCTCTTACAAACTTTAAGGACCTATTGGGTTGCAGTAATGGTGTGCGCAGCCTATTACATTAGGGTGTGCACCTCAAGAGCACAAACACATGCATGTATATCCACAGAGCAGTGGACAGTGTCAATAGAGCAGCGATTGGTCTCAGGCGGTGTCCGTGGTTTTTTATGTTTATAATTTTCTTACAAATTTATTTTTTTTAATTATTTTTTACAATATTATTTTTTATTTTTTTAGGAGTCCCTCCCATTGGGGGGCTTTGGTGAAATATCAACGATCGAAACACATCCCTGATGTCTCACTTTTGACCAGAGAATAGGACTGAGGACACATTTCCCACTCCCTTTTTCTGCAGCCTCAGCTGCACTGTACAGTGAACAAATGGGAAGTACTCTGTGCTGAGCGGCTCCATGTTCATTCACAACCTGAAGCATAGTAAACACGGTTCACTATGCTTCAGTTATGAATGAACCTAGTGAGTGATTGGTACCAATCACTGTGTTCATTCAGAAGAGGAAGGGGCTGGTAACTGATATATTTACCAGCCCCTTCCCCTGCTTTCCATCCTAAAACACCCCCCTGTGTGCTTGCAGCAGCAGCTGGTGGGAGAGGAAAGGAGGGAAGCCCACAGCACTGCTGTCACACGAAGGGAGGCCCAGGCACACCTGTCACACGTTGTGCGCATACCTATGCATCACTCACTATGTTCATTCAAAAAAGGAAGGGGCCGGTAAATGAATTATTTACTGGTCCCTTCCTCCACTTTGCATCCTGAAATATCCCCCACAGGAGTGGAGCAAAGCTGGCAGCACTGCAGTGGGGGGGGGGCACCAGGAAGCAGGGGGAATCGGCACAGCATGGGATGATTAGGGGGTACACTGGCACACCCTGTGTGCACGCCTATGGCGGCAACCCATTTAGCAAACATTTATGGACAGCAACCCTGCACTTCTTTCTCACTCCTGTGTGCTAATGTGCATTCCACTGTATTGCTAGAAATAGTACATGCACTATTCTATGCATTTGGTGCCTTAATACAATGTTTTTTAAGGTGAGGCATAACATGCGTTAACACATGTGCGCCAACGCACAGAAATGTTGTGAATGGGTTCCTAGAGTTGTTCTAAATGCCAGTTTTGGAAGCTGCGTTTCTAATCAAATTGGGACGGCTCTACACCAGAATACCTGGAAGGGAGCATGGGTGGAGGGCTGTGAGTACATCTGACACCACCACACTGGACACAGGCTATACGGCTGCATGACCAACAGGTGGAGAGTTACCTAATAGACCTGGGAATCTCCCTGTGTTTGTGAGCCATCCTAGATGTATGATGTGGTAGTCCTCAAAGTACAGTAACCAGCCCATACATTAGGAGATAGTATATTCCAGCTCATGCTTCACCATCTACCTCCACTCTGGTCTGGCAACACTGTAACACGGATGGACAGCCCAGTTCCCAGAATTTGCTGGTCTTTGTTCTCATAGTCATATGGACTCCTTTTATCTTATACCGCAGCATGGATTAGCAGTTTACTACGTTATTCTAGGAGGCTCATCACACCATTCCAAACGTGCCACTGTCATCAGGGTCTATTGCCATTGACTCTGACTATATGACTGACTACTTACAACTGACCAGGCTTGGTCCTTAGGTTCTAGGAATCCAGGTTACTAGTGGGCTGAGACAGGCAGGTATACAGATGGATGCCTCATTGCTGTGCTCTAAGGAAATGCCCCATTCGCCCACTGTGGCTTTAAGGTGTGGCCATAGGTGTGCGCACATAGGGTGGCAGGTGTGCCTGGGCACACCCTAATCACCCTGTACTGTGCAGATTACCCCTGCTGCCTGGCGGCAGAGAAGGGACTGGGGAATCTCTGTCCTCAGTCCCTTTCTCTGTCTCAAAAGTGAGACTCGACCCCTGATATTTCACCAAAGCCCCCCCAGCAAGGCTCCTAAATAAATTGTAAAAAAAAATAAAATATAATATTGTAAAAAATAATAAAAAAACAAAATTGTAAAAATGAAAATAAACTACTGACACCTATATCTTGTGGGTCACACCCTAATGCAATAGGCTGGGCACTCCTATGGGTGTGACACTATCCACAGCAGGGCTTGGACCACGCATCTGGTCCCTGGTTGGGTGGTCTGTAGGGCCTAGTGTTAGGGGGCTTGTTTGAGAGGGTAGGCTCAGCTCCCTTGCGGAGCTGCATCCCCCACCTCCTTCCTTATCTGGCGAGGGGTGGTTCTATTTGTGGGTGGGTCTTGGGGAAGGTGCTACATGGGAGGTTTAATTTCAGGTGGGGAGGTGGAGTTTTATCCCCTGGGGGGGGGGGTCTTTAGTCTTTTCATGCTGATATATGTTGTTGCCATTGATGTTTAATACATTTTGTGGTTAACTCAGATCGGGTGTGTTGAGTCTTCCCCATTTTTTGTTTCCATATATTTGCTGAGATACCTGATATCCCCCTCTGCCTATGTATACATACCTGGTGATACTTGTTGTAAAGGCTCTGCACAATCCAGATGAGTGGTGTGCTGATCAGGGTGAGCAGAGTCAGCTTCAAGGACACCAATAACATAAAGTAATGGTGACCAATACATTGCACCAGCATCCGCAGGGTGATGTTCACATTGGCCGCGATGGAGCGGCTAACGAGCGTTGTGTCATGTGACAGCCGAGACGTGATCTCTCCTGCAGGAAGCCAAGGAAAGACATATTAGTAAGCAGTGATGAAGTTAACTCTGTATCTAGGTAAAACTATGACTGAAGAATGAATCAGTTGAACCAGTATGGGATTTGACACAGGTTGCCAGTCTGATCCAAATTTTGAAGCAATCTGCTTTACGAAATAATAAGGGGTCCTCACTACAGTACTATAAAATAAATTATATACAGCCCATCTCTGCAACGCAGATCCTGTGTTTTGCCTCTTTAAAATGCTCCAAGAGACAGAAAAATACCCAATGATCTGCCAGAAATCCACTGTGCTCCTAAATTCCTGTAGTGAACTGACAACACAGTGCTGTGCTGCACTGAAATACAAAGCAGTGTTGTCAGCTGTAACATAGGGGGCAGTGTTCTGTAGTCCAGCAGTGAAGAACTAAGGCAGGGCTGACAACACTACTGGGGATTTCAGTTCAGCACAGGCAGCTAAGAGCTTACTGGATGTTTGTCATATCAACAAGTATTTTTCTGTATTTGCAGCATTTTTGAAGGATTGCAGCATGAAATTGTGCATGGATTGCAGAGCTGTACAAAATATGTTACTTGTTCATTTAACCACTTCAGCCCCAGAAGGTTTTCCCTCCTTCATGGCCAGGCCATTTTTTGCGATACGGCACTGCGTTATTTTAAATGACAATTGCGCGGTCGTGCGACGCTGTACCCAAATAAAATTGATGTCCTTTTGTACCCACAATGATTTCTTTTGGTGGTATTTGATCACCTCTGCGGTTTTTATTTTTTGCGCTATAAACAAAAAAAGGCCATCAATTTTGAAAAAAAAAACTGCTATCAAACACATCCAATAAAAAAATATAAAAAAATTCAGGCCTCATACACACGGACTTTTTTGACGCCGGCATTTTCTGGCGTTTTTTGCAGCTCTCCATGTTAGTCAATGGCCCCAAAAAAACGCCAGCGTTTTTCAGCTGTAGATGGCGTCGGCGTTAGTGAGCTGAAAGTAGAACCCGCGGCCAGCACGTTCTGAGGCTGTAACGTTTTGGCGTTTTTTTTTACGCCGATGCCGCAAAACGCTCACTAACGCCAACAAACGCCAACTAACGCCGTACCCCCGTTTTTTGACGCCGACGTTTTTAGGTTGAAAAATAGCAGAGGGATGATTTTTTTTTAAAAAAAACTCCTATTGACACCGACGCTCACTAACGCCGATGCATAACGCCGGAAACCGCCAATTTTTTTTCCTTGACGTCGGGCCCGACGTTTTGTTTATTTTTCAAGAAACGTCCGTTTGTATGAGGCCTCGATCTACATTGCATCTATAATGCAATCTGCATCTACAAACTATGGGATATTTTTATGGAATTTTTATTGAATTTTTTTTTACTAATAATGGCAGCGATCAGCAACCTATAGCAGGACTGCGACATTGCGGTGGACAAATCGGACACTAAGTGACACTTTTGACACTTTTTTGGGGACCAGTGACACTAACACAGTGATCAGTGCTAAAAATATGCACTGTTACTGTACTAATGACACCGGCAGGGAAGGGGTTAACATCAGGGGCAATCAAAGGGTTTAATGTGTCCCTAAGGAGTGCTTTCTAACTGTAGGGGGGATGCTTTAACTGTAAGAGGACAAAGATCCATATTCCTGCTTAGCAAAAACACAAGATCTCTGTCCTCTCCTCTCACAGAATGATCCCGCCAGATCCACTGATTGGCCCCCTCTGTGTCCAATCACAGTGGGAGCGGGTTGCTGGCGGCGAGCGTGCGTGCCACAGACCCTGAAGCAAATATCACCTACATGTACATGATTTCACACTAAAGGGCCACCATACTGCAGTCTATGTACGTGGGGCGGTCCTCAAACGGTTAAGCTTTGATGCTGTCAGTGCCATGCCGCTGGCCGCCCGGGGGGGGGGGGTGTTTGCCACCACCCCAAAAGAAAAGCCCACCAGAAGCCACTGTATGTAAATAATATCCATAGTTAAATTTCAGCTTTAACAGACCGACTTCATACCCTGCCCAGTGCACCTCTTCCATGTATTATACAGCAGCTTTATTTCTAACTGTGTTTAGGAAGACAAGTGCTGGCGTGTTGTTGAGGAAATCAAGTACCTGTTTTCGTTGTTTCAAAGAAGGTAATGTCCTGTTTAGCAAAAGCTCGAAAGAGGAGTTCCCGTAAGCGGATATTGAGGCGAGAGTAGCAGAATATGAAGAATCCTCCCCGGCATCCTGCACAGACAGAACTAAGGAGAGACATATGAATGAATATCCAGGTACACTAATATTGCAGGTATTTGTGTTAAGGTAAGACATAGTTGTGTAAAGGGCTGCTGTTAGAAACCACAGGGCCCCATACCGTCAACCAGACAGGGCCCTCCTGCCCTCCAAATAAACACAGTTTACTAGACTTCAGATATGAATGAACACAGTGAGTGATCGGTACCAATCATTTATTGTGTTCATTCAGGAAAGGAAGGGGCTGATAAACGTGACATACAGTATTTACCAAACCCTTCCTCTACGCTCCATCCTGAAGGATTTTATTGTGTGCTTGCAGCTGCCAGTTGGAAGGAGTGGAGGGATGCGGGCAGCACTGCAGGGGAAGAGAGGCACACAGGGGGGCTCAAGCAGTAGGGGGAAACGTGTGGTGCACAGGGAGCGTGCTTGGAGCGGCAGGGGGGCAATTACTGTAACTGATCCCCTGTATGGCGCTCTAAGCAGCAGCTTAAAGCCAGCAGGAGAGAGAGGAGAAGAAGCCGGCTTTCAGCTGCTGCCAGACTATTCAGAAAATATGCCATCTATCACCACACTATGGACACAGTCCTGCAATCAGCTTTCTATTCAGGTACATACAATAATATCAATGCCAAAAAAAAAAATGAATATGAAAATTAAGCATTTCTGGGGTATTGTATCAAATACCTTAGCAAAATCTAGATATACTATGCCTACAGAGTTTCCTCCATCCAAATTATATTTCACCTCTTCCTACAATGTTAGAGGTCGGTCTGGTAAGAATGGTCTTTTATAAATCCATGTTAGTTACTACAAATTTTTATACTATTTTCACTGACAAATTCTTGGATATGATCCCTTATCATTCCTTCTAACAGTTTACATACTATTGATGTTAGGCTGACTGGTCTGTAGTTTTCAGGTATATATATCTCAGCCCTTAGTTGAATATTGGTACCACGTTTGCTTTTTTGTCGCCCTGATCCTCATCTTCTCGGGTCCCTCACTGGCGCTCCTGGCTCTTCTACCCTGATGAGTGCCCCATAGCATGATCATGTTTATTTTTGTGATAACTGGACAGGCAGAGAGCTGTGTGTTGGGAATTGTATGCATATTTATATTCTCATTTCATTTTGTCAGGAAAACTCTTAAACTAGTGGGTAACTTATGTTGAGTTGCCTTATAAAAAGAAAATAAGATTGTATCCTGGCCCTGCTGACGTCACCCCGCCTCCACGCCCTCTCCACGCTGCTGTCCACTGAGACTGTGAGAGATACCGGTCGGCTTCCTCCTTCCCATCCCGGGGGCACACACGTCGATCTACCTGGCGGCTGCACAGAGTTTTCCTTCGTCTGGTGTCCCGAACCTCTTACTATGTTTTTATTCTTATCCTGTGAGTAGCCCCTTAGGGGGGTTCTATTAAATACTATCAGTCCTACTACACTTAGTGGCGCCCTCCTTTGTTTTTATCTCTCCTGATCTCCGGAGCCAACTACAGCTCCTGGATTAGCCTGCCCTAGAGTTTGGACTTCTTGGACATTTATTTCATTTTATTATTCATTTTATTATTATGTAGTTACCTGCATTTGCGTTTGTTCAAAACAAAAAAAACACAAAAACAGCCTTCGGAATACAGAATAAAAATAATTAAATAATATCAATAAACTGCTTTAACCGCTTCCCGACCAGTTCACGCAGATATACTGCGGCAGGCTGGTCAAATAGCGCAAGCCGTCGTACCTGTACGTTCGGGCATGTGGTATAGCGCGCGCGCCCGCTGCATGCCACTGGAGCTCGCCCACGGGTCCGGCGGACTCCATGCCCGCGGCGACCCACGATCGCTGGGTACAGAGGCAGAGTGGTGATCTGCTTTTGTAAATAAGGCAAATCCCCATTCTAACAGGGGACATGACACAGACAGATCTATTGTTCCCTGTGTTTGGGAACAGTGATCTGTGTCATGTCCTAGTAAGCCCACCCCCCCCCCCCCCCGACAGTTTAGTCCCTAAATCTATCCCGTAGTTTGTAGACGCGATAACTTTTGCGCAAGCCAATCAATATACGCCTATTGCGATTTTTTTTTACCAAAAATATGTAGAAGAATATATATCGGCCTACACTGATGAATAAATTTGTTTCTTTATATATATTTTTTTGGATATGTATTATAGCATAAAGTAAAAAAATATATATTTTTTTTTAAATTGTCGCTTTTGGTTTATTTATAGCACAAAAAATAAAAACCGCAGAGGTGATAAAATACCACCAAAAGAAAGCTCTATTTGTGGGGGAAAAAAAGGAATTTTATTTGGGTACAACGTCGCACGACCGCACAATTGTTAGTTAAAGTGACGCAGTGCCGTATCGCAAAAAATGGCCTGGTCAGGAAGGGGGTAAATCCTTCCGGGGCTGAAGCGGTTACATTGTCATATAAATATATATTTTAAATCAAATATTTATTATTTTGTGGCAATAACATGGTGTGGGTGGATTTCTGCCAGTCATAGGCCGTGTCACGCTCCTCCAACTTGTGTCTTAGAATAAGAGGGAGGTGAGGCCACCATCAATCTACATGTAATATCCCACCTACAATGTGTTTAGCTGGTTAGTGGGCATGGAGGAGTGGGCTGTCATTTACGCTGCGTATACGCCCACATGTGTGACTCTATAGTCACACGAGCTGCTCAGATGTGATAAGGAGGAAAAGCTCAGCATAGAAACTCACAGAAAACTGAGCATGTGCAGAGTTGCCACCACAGCTGCAAAATCCCTATCTGAGTTGGGAACATGGACAGAAGGGGGAGAGAGAGAGCAGCAGGATCAACCAGGTTTTTTTGCAGAATACAGAGAATGAATCTCATAGTGAGTGAGTATGAACAGCATGTAATACACCATTTATTGATAGTTTGTTATGATGTGGGTTTAGTTATACTTTAAGCCATGGCTCACTATGGAGAGGAAGGTACTTTCCAGAGAAAGTTCCTATCTCTGTTCAACTCAGCCTAAGACCCATGCAATCCTTTTCTTATAATTACAGCAATAAACCTGCAGTAAAACAATAAAGTGTGGGGAACTGGTGCCACCCTGTATGATAAGAAAAGCCTGAGGCAAAATATTACTGCCCTCCAACACAAGATAAACATTCTGAAAATTGCAATCAATTGCTTTTATTGAGTTATTTATTATCAGCCAAGACCCTAGAATACAAAACAAGTGAAAGTGAGTTGTGTGTTTTAATTTCTTGCTGTACCCATTACTTGTGCTGGCCTTACACCTGTAGAATTTCAATGGAAAATTGTTTTCAGAATTTTCATTTGATTGTCTAAGGGCCAGTTCACACCATAGAAGTGCAGTCCAGATGCTTTTCTTCATGTGCATTTTTGATGCAGTCCAGTGCATTTCCCCCCCTCCTTATTTTTTCTTAACCTTAACCACTTCACCTCCGGAAGAATTTCCCAGTTTAGGACCAGGGCACTTTTTGAGATTCGGCACTGCGTTGCTTTAACTGACAATTGCGCGGTCGTGCAACGTTGTACCCAAACAAAATTTACGTCCTTTTTTTCTCATAAATAGAGCTTTCTTTTGGTGGTATTTGATCACCGCTGCGTCATTTCTGATCACCGCTATAAACAAAAGAAGAGTGACCATTTTGCAAAAAAACCAAAATTTCTTACTTTTTGCTAAAATACAAATCCCAAAAAAATATATAAAAAAAAAAACATTTTTTTTCACCGGTTTTGGCCGATTTATATTCTTCCTCATATTTGTGATAAAAAAAAAATGCAATGGGCATTTATTGATTTATTTGAGTAAAAGTGGGCGCGTTTACGGATGGTGAGAATTAATTTCTGGGATTTTTATTTATTTATTTATTTTTTTACTAGTAATGGCGGCGATCTGCGATTTTTTTAGCGGCACTGCGATATTGCAGCGGACATGTCGGACACTTTTTTGGGACCATTGACATTTATACAGCGATCAGAAATTTAAATGTCCACTGATTACTGTGTAAATGTCATTGGCAGTGAAGGGGTTAACCTGCAGGGTGTAGTGAAGGGGTTAACTATGTTCCCTGGGCGTGTTCTAACTGTGGGGGGGGGGGGTTGGGCTACCATGGGCATGAGAGATCTAACTGATCCCAGTGACAGGGATCAGTAGATCTCCTATGCCCGCACTGTCAGAATGTTTACAGAGTGCTTACATCGGTGGTTTCCCATTCTTCACCTGTGGCCACTCATCGCGGCTCGCCGGCGGACATCGGGTCCGCCCGAGCAGCGGGCACACTCCTCAGGAGTGCGGCGGGCGCCCCCTAGCGGTCATTCGCAGATCGCCGTCTTTTTACGGCGATTTGCGCACAGTGTCCACACTGCCACCGTGAATGCAGCATGTTCTACTTTTTTTTCTGGAACTGGAATGCCCTGGAACTGCAAGCAAGTGTGAACTATGCCATTGAAAGCCATGTAACCTACTTTCCAGTGGCAGCCACTCCATAATGGGTGCAGGGGCGCTGCCCACCTAATCCATACGCATGGCCCCTAATCTACATGCAGGACGCCGGATGCATGGATTTCAATGGGGTTTCTCTTTTTTAAGCATGTGATTAGAGCCTGAGGCTCTAATTGGCTTCAAAAAAGGGTGGGTTCCGGGTGCAGAGCACTGCTCCCTGAGCCCACCCAGTTGTGAGACATTAGCAAATTAATATTCTCTAATGTCTTCCTTTTTCTCCTCCCGGCCAATCAGGAAGTGAGTCCTAAGACCCGATTGGCTGGGAGGAGAAGCAACACCCACTGGGACACAGAGGAGAAGGAGGGGGGAAGCCGCAGTTGCGACCTGGATAGGGTAAGTACTGATCGATCAGCAAGCGAGCCGGTGACCGGGGGGTGGGGTGGGTGAGTTGTTGTTTGGTGGCGAGCTGTAGCGACCGGTTTGATTGCCCCCCCAACCGATGCAGCACCTAGGGTTGCCACCTCATCCCTTTAAACCCAAACACATATGAATTGCACAGGTTCTGAGGCTAATTGAATGCAGGTTAAGGCAACCAAGTGAGTTTAATTACCACCTTAATCAGCCAGAGAACCTGTGTAATTAATGTGTGTTTCTTTTAAAAGAGATGAGGTGGCAACTCTAGCAGCACCAGCCGCCGCTGCTACTTTCCATGCACTTTTGATGCAGAAAAAAACAAACTGGTGTGGTGTGAACTGGCCCTTAGAGTTCAAGGGGATGATTCAACAGTCGGTTTGAACTAGAGCAAACAAAATGAAAAAATCAAGGGCAAGGGTGGAATATTTGAATATTTTTGTTGATGGAAACAAGCAAAGTTCTAATTGCTGAATTTACTAAGGAAAAAACATAATTAGTCCTAAGCACATGCAATTATCAAAGTGAATCTGGAAGTAGAATGTTCGTTCTGCAAAAGTGAAGCCATTTACATTACATTACTAATAACATTTTTAAATAAAACCTTTCCGCTTTCATCGCATATCTTATTTTAGACCCAGGGACACATCAATGGGTTTCTGTGCTTCTCTATGCAATGCAGACAGATCATGGCTGGTGGGAGGAGCCAGCAGGGTGCTGTACAAAACTTCCTAAAAACCTCACTTTTTTTTTTACCTTGCTTCAGTTTATGAATGAATGGGAAGCTCTGTACAGAACTCTTCCTGATCATTCATTTTGTGCAGTTGAGGCTACATAGAAAGGGACTGATGAGTCTGTCCTCAGTCCCTTCCTCTGTCTCAAAAGTGAGACATCAGGGGTCTGTTTAGACCCCTGATATTTCAAAAAACGCCCCCCCCCCCAGCGGGGGTCATAATATGTAAAAGATAAGCACAATATAATGGAAAATAAACAACAAAAATAAAAAAAAACGACTGACACCAGTGACGGAAATACCAGATTCGCAAAGGTCGCTCTTGCAACTGGTCACTGGCGTCCCGCCACCATGGGAGGACCCCAAGATGGCAAGAAGGTGGCCGCAGTGGGACCGTAATAAAGGGTCCCGCAATGGGAGTAAAGGGCCCCAGGATCTGTGGGAAGGTTTGTGGTTTCTTGCACAGGGGCATTGAAGGTCCTAGTTACATCTCTGAAAACTTACTGTTGACTGACTCACTGCCTGCTGGAAGTCTGTTCTAAGTATCAATCTATTTTCTAAGATTAGTTTTGAACTTTCCTCCTGCTAGTTTGTTACCAGGCCACAAGGCCTAGCCATTGTATATACAGTGGCACCTTTTTTATTTATTTTTTCTCCACGTGTGTCACCGCACTTTATGTGTGCCCTGGCAGGCAAGTGCAGTACAAAGAGGAAAAGTAAAGTAAATTTGTCTAATAAATATATTACATTTAAAAGGTTTTGTTATATCTGTTCAATAAATCAAAAAAAAAAAAAACATCTATTGCTCCTGACAAAAGGAGCTTCCTTTACAGCCTCTGCTGTAACTCTTCTATCCTATGTTACTGAGATGAGAAGAGGTGGAGGTGTTCTGTAGTCCGAATACACTTTCTGTCCTATGGTGACAACATTGCTCCTTTATTAATACAGTATGGTGAGCGGGCGTTATCACTCTAGGACAGAAAATATATCACTGGTGGGATCACTGGGTAAAAAGAAAGGTAAACCAGCCTGAAAACAAGAAAAACGAATGCAGCCACCACGTTTAAAGTGCTTGTAGCGCTAACAAAAAAAATGATCCTGTTCTTTTAAAGCATGATAGACAGCATAGTGCTTGTGCTGTATCATTTGTCCCTTTCTAGGTTGTAAAATTCCTGGTTGATCCTGCCTGTTCCTGTGTACCCCTAGGTGTACTGACCACGGCAATCATGGCTGCTGATCCATGATATTGTGGTCAGTTTACATGCCTCCATCATCCCTGTGTGCTCAGACTCTCTCTCCCTCCTTCCCTGCCTGTCATTTCTGTGTGTGAGAATACTTCTTCTCCCCACCCCTCCCCTCTCCTCCTGCCGCTATTCCCTGTGGCTGTAAAGTAAGACTCACAAATAACCGGCATCCCCTCTGTTGTATGAAGATACAAGTGTGTCAAGTTTTCTAAAATTATAATCCTAAATACCTTCTTGCACAGCGCTGCTGTGCAGTCATGTGATCTCCCTTTGCTCACCAGCTGACATCAGAGGGGAATCTCAGCTCCTCCCCCTGCTCTCTTTAGATTGGTGTAAGGAGAGCGGAGAGAGATCATGTGACTGCACAGCAGAGCTGTGCAAAAAGGTATTTAGGAATATAATTTTAGAAACACTGATACCCAGTACTTTATATCTTCATACAACAGAGGGGAGGCCAGTTATTTGTAAATCTGACTTTACAGCCACTTTAAGGACTGGTAAGCTGTAATATAATAAAATACAGTGTCATTAAGACAAATGAAAATATGAAAAACTCTCATTAAGGCATTCATTTTGTGTACAGTGAAATACACCTGGTTTATCCTGCCTTCAGCTGACCTTCCCGTCTTCTCCGTGTCCCCACTGTACCATGGGATTGTGTAGGCCAGCTGTTCATCTACTGAACATGTTCCAGTTTCAGTTCCCTTCTAAGCTGTTCATTTCCTCCTGTTTCTTATTTGTGCAGTTTACATGGCTATAGAATCACACATGTAGGTGTATACACAGTGGTAAATGGCACGCTCCTCCATGTCCTCCTATTGTTAAAAATTAGGGGGTAGGATATAGTATGCTGATTGGGTACATTCACTAGGAAACTCACAAAAAAAGTTTAGTTTTAATATAAATCAGTATTAAAGGGGTTGTAAACCCTAATTTTTCACTTTAATGCATTCCTTTTACTTACCTGAGCCCGATCGTTCCAGCGACGCAGACGAGCACACCCACTCATGTTGGTGTCTCGGGTCCTCATTGGATAGATTGATAGCAGTGCAGCCATTGGCTCCCGTTGCTGTCAATCAAATCCAATGATGTGGGAGCGGGGGGCGGGGCCAAGTCCTGCTGTCTTTGTCAATACACACAGCAGCAGGACACGGGGGCGCGCCCGCACGGGTGCCCCGAGGGAGGAGGGGAGGAGCCAGGAGCGCTGCTGAGGGACCACACAAGAGGAGGATCGGGGCCACTCTGTGCAAAACCAACTGCACAGAGGAGGTAAGTATGACATGTTTGCTATTTAACCACTTGACAACTGGGCACTTAAACCCCCTTAACAACCAGACCAATTTTCAGCTTTCAGCGCTCTCACACTTTGAATGACAATTACTCAGTCATGCCCCAAATTCACGGGTCAACAGTTCACCAATTTATCGTTTGTACAGTATGAATGGAGGAGACACGTCAACCAAAACGTGTCTCACCGGGGCTAGGAGGAGAACACACCAGGGAGTCGTCGCGAGGACCGAGGAGGGGAGGAGGGAGCCCCGTGGGCACGCCCGCGCGGGGGCACAGGACGACGACACACATAACTGTTTCTGTCGTCCTGAACCGGGGCGGGGGGCGAGGGTGTAGTAACCTAAACTAACTGTCGTTGCCCTCGGTTACCGACGTGACGATAGTTAGATAGGTTACTCCTGGGCTCTGTGGTTGTACTC
>BLSH010518486.1:2027990-2088229 GCA_018402905.1 Glandirana rugosa | reverse complement strand
TGAGCACGGCTGGGTGGATGAGCATGCATGGCTGGATGGGTGAGCACGGCTGGGTGGATGAGCATGCATGGCTGGATGGATGGATGGGTGAGCATGGATGGATGGATGGATGGATGGGTGGGTGAATGAGGATGGATTGAGTGAGGATGGGTGGGGGGTGGATGGCTGGGTGGGTGGTGGGTGGCTGATGATGGCTGGGTGGGTGGTGGGTAGCTGATGGTGGCTGGGGGGTGGTGGGTGGGTGGTAAATAGATGGTGGGGGGGGAGTATTTTCTCACTAGGCAGCGCTGTGGGCATTGCACATCGCCCACAGCGCTGCAGCACCACCTCTCTCCCCCCTCTCTCCTCTCACACTGCACCGATCGGTGCGGAGAGGAGAGACAAGCCGGCTTACATGTGATCACGCCGTCATTTGACGGCGCGATCACGTGGTGAAAGGCCGCGCACAGCGGCCATTCATCACGATCCGTGATCAGTCGGGTCCCCCGGACCCGACGGTCACGGATATTCCCGTGTGCGCGCCCCAGGGGGCGCGCGGGAAGCGCGATTCTGGGAGGACGTCAATAGACGTCCTCCCAGAATTAAGCAACCGCCCTGTAGACGTCATTTGTCTATGGGGCAGTTGTTAACTGGTTAAAAAATAAAAACAAAAAAACAACCTTTACATGTCCTTTAAATATATTAAATGTAATCGCTAATATCTGTAAATTAAAAAAGAGCCTTTGACGCAGATGCCGCCTGAACAAAATGACTGGTGTCAATCATCTCTGACTCCGCCTACACCATATTAATGCACAAAAAATACACATTTGATGTTCAATAGTTTTTTGATATTTGTAATCTATTTTTGTTAGTCATGTGACAATCAGGGCTGTGCACAGACTCACACTGAGAGCCTACATCGCAGAGAAGACAGAAGACCCTCACAAAGATCTTTCCCTGCAGATGGTAAAGAACAGGGAGAGATCATGTGACCACACAACAGAGCTGCAAGAATAAGGTACTTAGAGGATTTTTTTTTAAAAATACAGTACCATGATATATATGATCTATGTCAGTTGTTCTCAACTCCGGTCCTCAGGACCCACCAACAGGCCAGATTTTAAGTATTACCTTGGGGAGATGCAGACTAGAATACTGCAATCACTGAGCAGCAAATGATATCACCTGTGATGTATTTCAGTTATCCTGCAAACCTGGCCTGTTAGTGGATCCCGAGGACAGGAGTTGAGACCACTGCTCTATGGGGATGAATTATGGCAATTAACACTTCTCTGTTTAGTATCATTTTAAATCATAGAACAAAATCTTTTTTTTGCCAGATATCCATACAAAATGTAGCATCAACACAATAAATAAACTTAGCTTACAGACCTTGTGAGAGAAAAGAAGGCCATATATACGATGTTCTTCAGGAACTCCGACTCCTTGTAGTTGTTGGACAAGATGTCAATCACTCGCCCCATGTAATATGGGATAGACATTTCAACTGGGGACAATAATGGGGGTTGGAGAGTTACTATAAAATTCCACTAAACATATTGCATTATTTTAATTTGTGTTATACCATATAGCTCCCAACTTTCCCTGATTTAGAGGGACTGTCCCTGATTTGGAACAAAGTCCCTCTGTCCCTCCTTCCTCCTCATTTTGCACTGATCTATATAGTTATATATAAAATGCACTATTTATCTTTCAAAAAGTGTTTCCCAGTGCTAAACTTTTCATCCAATTTCTAAATTGCTGCATTTGTAAATGTCAAAAGCCAGTATAAAGGAATAGCAGTGGTAAAAAAAATAAAAGCAGTTGTGGGTTAAATAATCCTTTTTTTTGTATAATTCTTCTTTAAGGGTGCATGGTTTGGGGTGTATCCTATGCCTACATACTTTTGCTAATACAGTGCCTTGAAAAAGTATTCATACCCCTTGGAATTTTCCATATTTTGACATGTTACAACCAAAACATGTAAATGTATTTTATTGGGATTTTGGCACATAATTGTGAAGTGGAAGGAAAATGATCAATGGTTTTCAACATTTTTTTACAAATAAATCTGAAAAGTGCGGTGCGATGTGGCATTTGTATTCAGCCCCCTTTACACTGATACCCCTAACTAAAATCTAGAGGAACCAATTGCCTTCAGAAGTCACCTAATTAGTAAATAGAGTCCACCTGTGTGTAATTTAATCTCAGTATAAATACAGCTGTTCCTTGAAGCCCTCAACGGTTTGTTAGAGAACATTAGTGAACAAACAGCATCATGAAGGCCAAGGAACACACCAGACAGGTCAGGGATAAAGTTGTGGAGAAGTTTAAAGCAGGGTTAGATTATAAAAAAATATCCCAAGCCTTGAATGTCTCACGGAACACTCATTCAGATCCTATAGACTGACAGTCGTTGTGTTGGTGCTCTTCTGTTTATGAGTACCCATGTATTTTATATTTTATATATGTTTTAAAGATCTGTAATAAAAATTATATTTTTTATCATAATTTTAGTCTTGTGTGTGCCCAAAAAGTCAACCATACACTATATAAGTTGTTCCTATATATTTTTTCTTTCTTGATTAGAGGACGGTGGCATGCTTTGGAAGGCAACTTTCTCTCACGGAACACTGTTCAATCCATCATCCGAAAATGAAAAGAGGATGGCACAACTGCAAACCTACCAAGACATGGGCGTCCACCTAAACTGACAGGCCGGGCAAGGAGAGCATTCATCAGAGAAGCAGCCAAGAGGCCCATGGTAACTCTGGAGGAGCTGCAGAGATCCACAGCTCAGGTGGGAGAATCTGTCCATAGGACAACTATTATTCGTGCACTCCACAAATCTGCCCTTTATGGAAGAGTGGCAAGAAGAAAGCCATTGTTGAAAGAAAGCCACAAGAAGTCCCATTTGCAGTTTGCGAGAAGCCATGCGGGGGACACAGCAAACATGTGGAAGAAGGTGTGCTGGTCAGATGAGACCAAAATTGAACTTTTTGGCCTAAAAGCAAAACGCTGTGTGGTGAAAAACTAACCCTGCACATCACTCTGAACACCCCATCCCAGCATGATGGCAGCATCATGTTGTGGGGATGCTTTTCTTCAGCAGGGGCAGTGAAGCTGATCAGAGTTGATGGGAAGATGGATGGAGCCAAATACAGCGCAATTTTAGAAGAAAATTTGTTAGAGTCTGCAAAAGACTTGAGACCGGGCGGAGGTTCACCTTCCAGCAGGACAATGATCCTAAAACCTACAGCCAGAGCTACAATGGAATGGTTTGGATCAGTAATTCTCAACTCCGGTCCTCGGGACCCCCCAACAGGCCAGATTTGCAGGATAACTGAAATACATCACAGGTGATATAATTTGCTGCTCAGTGATTGCAGTGTTCTGGTCTGCATCTCCCCAAGGTAATACTTAAAATCTGGCCTGTTGGTGGGTCCCGAGGACCGGAGTTGAGAACCACTGGTTTAGATCAAATCATATTCATGTGCTAGAATGGCCCAGTCAAAGTCCAGACCTAAATTTAATTGAGAATCCATGGCAAGACTTGAAAATTGCTGTTCACAGACGCTCTCCATCCAATTTGAGAGAGCTTGAGCTATTTTGAAAAGAAGAATGGGCAAAAATGTCCTCTCTAGATGTGCAAAGCTGGTAGACTTGCAGCTGTAATTGCAGAGAAAGGTGGTTCTACAAAGTATTGACTCAGGGGGCTGAATACAAATGCACATCACACTTTTCACTGATTTATTTGTATCATTTATCATTTTCCTTCCACTTCACAATTATGTGCCAGTTTGTGTTGGTCTATCACATAAAATCCCAATAAAATATATTTATGTTTTTGGTTGTAATATGACAAAATGTGGAACATTTCAAGAGGTATGAATACTTTTACAAGGCACTGTAGGTGTCCCTTGTTCCCATCTCAAAAGGTTGGGAGGTATGGTTATACTATTAACCACACACCTACCTGTATAACCCATCCAAACCGATTGGGTATTACTGCCCACTTTTGGAAGTTCATTCGAAGGTAGGTAACAGTTTGGTTGAGGTGGGTGCAGTTTATCATTCCATAAGTCCACATTTTATGAGGAAGCTAACCTGTGCCCAGCTAGCAAGGATAACTTGCCACAAATTTGTGGCAGTGTTGAATTGTAAGTCTGTGAACTTGCAGCACATTTTCACTGGTAAGTTGTACACTTGCAGAGCTCTTTGAGTTCTGGTTGACACTTTTCCAATTTGTAGCAAATTTGTGCAAGTCTCTAGCAAGAGCAAAGTTGCAGTGGTGAGTCTACAGCAAGAGCTCTGCAAGTCTACATAATGAAAATTCATCCACGGTGCCCCCTGTAGTGGGATGATTATTGCACAACATAACTGAACCAGAACTTGCAACAGACTTGCAGAATGTTTGCACTGAAAGTTGATCTGGAGTCATGCAATGCGGACTTGCTGCAATTGTGCAACAAACTTGTGAAGCCTGGCAAGTCTAGCAATAGCTTAGTAAGTCATTTTCAAACTGTTCTTTGTTTCCTTGTAATGTTCCTTATTTCCCAAAATGTCCCAAGAAAGAAGAAAAAATCATTTAATTTACTATGATTGTCTTTTTCTTTTTCCCATACAGTGTTATGAAAGGGAGAATCTGATTGGTCAGTATGGGCAATGTGGGCTGAGACAACTGACTAAACTCTGATGTCTGCTTTGCAAAATATAAAAGCTAGACTGATAGATCATCACCTAGTGAAGTGCACTCTGCTCCCCATTCTCCTGATTGGCCAAGCCAGCTGTCATTTTGAGGACATGAATGCGCAATATACTTCCAATCGCTAAGGTAAAGATTCCATACTTCACAAAGTAGATATTACATCTGAATGGCTATTTGCCTACCAATTAAAAAGGTGGCACCCCTCTGGTCTTAAAGTGGAGCTCCACCCAAAAGGTGAAGCTCTACTTGTGTGCCTCCTGGTTTTGACAGATGTCTTCTCCCATTTCCGGCCCAGTTCCTTCGCCTCCCCTTCCTCCGCAGGTGGCCTATTCGCAAAGCACAGCGTGCTTCATGCATGGGCAGTAGAGAAGTGGCTGTGCATCTGCAAGGCTTCACTGCCTTTTTCCCTTAGTAGATATGGTGGCTCCAGCACCCAATAGCCGACTGCAAAAATCGGCTCGGGTGAGGACACTGCTGGATTCCTGAGCTAGGAAATGCCCTAATAGTAAATGTCAGCACCTATTTGTAGCTTCTGTTTTTTAATTCTTTTTTTTTTGGGGGGCGGGGCTGGAGTTCCTCTTTAACAATTTTTTAGAAAGTTGCTTAGTAACTTAATACTAAAACTGGACTTTCATCCTCTCCAAACCTTCCCCCCATCCAATACATGAAACCCCTAAAGCCTCCTGGGATATACACACATCACATATCCCAGCAGGCATCAATTTCCATTCAGAAAGGAGCGGGGGGGGGGGGGGGCACATCATTGGACGGTGGGTGCCTAAACCCAGAAGCAACAGCATTCTCACTCTGATGTTATGGAGGAGGATGGTGGAGCGGGACCTGAGCAGTGACAGAGAAGAAGCAGATAACAGCAGGACAATGCTGGATCCTCTGGGTGGGAAAGCATCTGAATTGAACTGATCTGAACAGCCCAGCATCAGGTAAGCAGGGGTGTAAAAAAAAAAATAGTGGGAGGAGGTGAAGTTGCTCTTTAAACCCAAAAGTGCTTCTATTTTAGGGCTAATTAACATTTTTTGTAGTGCTTTACCATCACTCCCAGTTACCAGAGTAATGCAATTTAGGTGCAGTGCTGGCCGCAAACCATGCTGCACTCCATCAAAGGACCATAAAAAGCAAGGGCGTAAGCTATCAGGGTGTGTTCCAAAATCTGAGGTTCACCTTTTCTATTTTTTTTTATGAAAAGGTGAACTTACCGTTTAAAGTGTCCCTGTTACTTTGCCCTGCATACTCTAAGCAAAAGCTCACTGTAATGTAATTAGGGTTTATGGCTAAGTCCAAGGCAATTTTATAGCTACCAGGCCACAGGGCCTAGCCTATGCACTGGCACTATTCAGTTATTTCTCTCATGTCTGCCACTTTTGTCTTTTCACTTGGACGGAGGATGTAGACCCTGAAGTCTACGCAGAGGATGTGTGACCATCAGGCTCCCTCCACTCCTGAACAAGGGGAGTTTCTCTTTGGGAGAGCCCATCACCTAGTACTCCTTGGTCAATTTTTAATATGAGGAGAGGGGTCCACTATACCTTTTGTTTAGATGGACCATGTTTAAGCCTTGCCCCTATCAGGAGCTTTGCACCCCAGAGGGTGAGGGTAAGGTCCTACTCCTTCAGGGAATGATGAAAAGGAACACCCTTACGTGCACTTTTTTGTGTGTGCTTCACATGCACTTTTTTTGTTCACTTATGGGTTTTTATTTTAGCGCACCACCACAGATTTAAAAAAAATTACCTACATTGTTAGCATAACCTACACCTGTAGATTTTTTTTTGAACTTACGTGACAATGCGAGTATCAGGAACACAAAAGCGGGGGTCAGGAAAGGCCAGTCTGGCTTGGAAAGCTTTATCAGCCTGAAGAAGTTCTTCCTTTCCTTCTGCTTTCCATTTTTATCTCCCTCTGGATCTTCTTCTGAAAATATTAAAGGTGACAGGAGATCCCAGAGGATACAGGCCAGAGACGAGGACAGGTGATAGAGCAGAGAGCTGGCTAGACCAGAGTGTAGCTCTGGAGGCTGGGATAAGAGAAGGAATCTGAGCGTCTGGTGCAGAGGAGGCGCTAGGCAAAGCGTCAGGATGAAGAGAAGAGATGATGGGATCCACCATGGACGTGGTAGTTTCTGAGATACTTCTCTAAGAAGGGGGACTTTAATTAGATTCACCAGCCACACCACATCCAGGAAATATATGGGATAGTATTTATACACAAGGAAGGACAATATATAACTTAGAGAGGAGTCCAACAAGAAGACAACGAGTGGAAAACAGAAGGATCTCATTGTGAAAAACATTCAGGGACCTGAAAAACAAAATGGACATTGGTAAATTCTCACATGAAGACCAAGTGAAATGAGTCATTTATTAACTGAAATTACATCTTGTAACAGTGTTATTATTAAAAGAAACATAAAAATTGTAGAATCAACACACTTCCAGCCCTACTAGGGTGACAACCAGGGTTCAGTCCAAGTCCATGTTTGGCCAAACCTTGAAGGAACTGTCAATGCCGGCGCAATCAGCTGGAACCCGGACATACCCTGCCTCATAGCTGCAAGTACACAAAGGGGTGCGGTGCTCATGGCATTATTGACACTATATGGCCACAGCTTTTTTCCTGATCTGAAGGGACCTTTGGACTGAACCCAAGCTCATCCCTAGTAACAATGTTCATTCCCTGTACTGTATCTATGAAGAAGTGCCGTACCTACCCTAGAGTCTAGAGGTTTTTATGTAGTCTAAATCAGGAATAACATGTCTAGGGCCTAGACAGTTTATTCCTGATTTAGACTACATAAAAACCCAAAGAGTTTGGGTAGGACTACTAACATTGCTCAGACTTTCTTAGCAGCAGAAGCAAAAAGTACAGGGAAAAAAAGCTCACTAGCTTGTTGGTAGCATCAGCAGATATTTTTATATGCATACTGGGGTTGATTTACTAAACCCAGAGAGTGCAAAATGTGGTGCAGAAACCAGTTTCCATTTTTTTTCCCTCAAAGCTTAATTGAACAAACTGAGTTAGAAGCAGATTTGGTATCATGCACAGCTGCACCAGACTTGGTACTTTCCAGTTTTAGTAAATCACCCCCACAGTGTTTTATAAGGACACAAAATGTGGAAAAATGTGCATGAATTGGAGAAATGTACTAAACACGTTTTTATTTCATTCTTACATACACTTTAAACTTCTACATTCACACTTTTACATTTACACAGTGTGGTGCATTAAAATCCCTGCTTGCTGCGGCACAAAACACTTCCAAAGGGATGGAATGGTTAATCATGTAAAATGCATCACTCTACAACTGTACAACTGACAAATACAGAAGTATTAGCTTACTGACTCCGGATGTATAATGTGACATCACGTTAATGTGCATGATACTGTAAAGCAAAGGCAACACACCTTATGTTTTCCATTGTGGACAACCTAGCCACCCCAGACATAAAAAAGAGCCATGCTTACACAGTTTAACATTCTATAAGTTCACTAGCAATTTTAATTGCTTCTGACATTTACTTTGCTAAAACACTTTTTTTGATAAACAACTGCCATTTTTAACAACTTTTGGCAGAGGGTAAAACAAACCATAAAGCGGTAATAAACCGCAGGCTTTAAAAAAAACAGAAAGACAATGGCATAATGTGCTAGTATACATCGCATATTAACACATTATGTATTTCTTACCTTAAAACAAAGCCCTCCGGCGGCAAGTTGTTACCGCTGACAGGGCTTCCATCTTCACCCGGTCTTCCTTCCGGGTTCGGGTGCTCTGGCCTTCTGATTGGCCAAGTCAACATGATGTCACTCCTGAACATGCACGTGGGAGTCACGGACATGGCACAGAGCACTGGTGACATCACTGGCTGCATGTACTGTGAATATCTTCTAAACTGTACAGGTTTAGGAGGTATTCACTGTACCTACAGGTAAGCCTTAATATAGGCCTGTAGGTACACGTTTAAAGAAAGACTTTGTTACCACTTTAATGTCTGAACACAATTTTGCAGCTTTGATATGTGTTCACAAAACTGTACATGTCATTGCAACTACAAAATCTCCTGATTTTGTTTAATATCAAAGAAAAACTGGCCCAAAATACTAAAAAAAATATATATATATTTTTTTTTTATATTCAGCTGTATGTTTTTTGCTATTGTCAAAACGTACTACCAAAGAACGGCCCAAAATAAATTGTCCTTCTCCTGACAATCTCAGCAATACCACATATGTGTATGCTATGCTCCCAACTGCCCCTGATTTGGAGGGCCTGTCCCTCATTTGGAGCAATGTCCCTCTGTCCCTCATTCCTCCTCATTTGTCCCCCATTTTGGTCTGATCTATATAGTTGTATATAAAATGCACTATTTATCCTTCAAAAAGTGTTTCCCAGTGCTAAATCTTCCACCCAATTACTAAATTGCTGCATTTGTAGACTTCAAAAGCCAAGATAAAGGAATAGTAGTGGTAAAAATGAAGCACTTGTGGGTTTAACTAATTTTTTTTTGTATACATCTCCTTTGAGGGGGCATGGCAGGGGGTGTGTCCTATGCCTACATACATTTGCTAATAAATGTCCCTCGTGCCCATCTCAAAAAGTTGGGTGGTATGTATTTGTTGTATGCACCCGAAGTATGGCCCAGAAACCATAGTGTGCATTTTGCTTTTTTTTTCATCCTACCTAAAACACACTGACACTGATATTAATTTTAGAAAATGTATTTTTTTTAAATCCTACCTAAAATATACTGAACCTGACCTTTGACACTTGACTTGACCTTTAGGCCTGATTCACACCTATGCATTTTTAGTGCTTTTTGCAGATTTGCACTACAGAACGTGTTCCATAGGAAACCATGTTAAATGGACTGCAGTGCAAATCTGCAAAATGCAAAAAGCACTAAAAATGCATAGGTGTGAATCAGGCCTCACGCGAACCCTGGCACTGACCTAGATCAAACCTAGCTATGTTTTTCTTTATTTTTAATGTTTTATTATTATTATTATCCATTTGCCGACCACATAACAGTTGCAGCAGAGTGGCTCTCCTGTGCTGGATCACGTACCTAGCATATGATCGGCACTTCTGGGTAGGGGGCGTACAAGCGCGCTGCTGGCGCTGTGGCTGTGCGCTGATTAGACACAGCACAAGCCAATCAGCAGGTGACGCCCAATGGATGTCCGCTGGCACCCGCTGATCAGCGAGGAGACACAAAGAACAGAGCTCTGCTTATGTAAACATGGCAGAGCTCTGTTCTGTCAACAGGGAATAAAATCTATAACATCCCTTAGTAAAAAATAGCACACATATTACACAAAAACACTGGCTAGGCACACAGTTAACCCTTTGATCGCCCTAGATGTTTAACCCCTTCCCAGCCATGTCATTATTACAGTGATAGTGAATATTATTAGTACTGATCACTGTATTAGTGTCACTGGTTCCCACAAAGTGTCAAGAGTGTCAATTAGTATCACATTTGTCTGCCGCAATATCACAGTCCCGCTATAAGTCGCTGATCGCCACCATTACTAGTATAAAAAAAAAATTCCAGTATATATCCCATAGTTTGTAAACGGTATAACTTTTCCGCAAACCAATCAATAGACGCTTATTGGGATTTTTTACCAAAAATATGTAGCAAAATATAAGCCCATATTTATGAAGAAATTTGATTTTTTACATTATTTTTATTGGATATGTTTTATAGCAGAAAGTAAAAAAATATATTTGTTTTCAAAATTGTTGCTTTTTTTTTGATTATAGTGCAAAAAAATAAAAAACACAGTGGGGATCAAATACCACCAAAAGAAAGCTCTATTTGTGGGAAAAAGAACATCAATTTTATTTGTGTACAGCGTTGCACGACCGCACAATTGTCAGTTAAAGTAACGCAGTGCTGTATCGCAAAAAATGGCCTGGCCATGGGGGGGGGGATAAATGTTCCGGAGGGCAAGTGGTTATTATTATTTGTAGACACTTTTGCTTGTTTACATCTTTCTCCCCTGCAGGGAGAGAAAGATACAATGTCTAGTAGAGATTCTTCATAGATCACTGCTTTTTGCAAAGTCCGGGGAAGTTTCAGACCTTGTTGCCCTCTCAGTGACTGGGGTTGCCCCAAATGATAACTGCAAAAACACAGAAGAGGCTCTAATGGCCTAGTGCATTATCACAAATACAATTTATTCATCTTTAGGCTCTGAACTAGAGGGTTTAGCCCTCGAAACGCGTTAGCCAGCTAGGCATCTGTTCCCCCGCCATCTCTAAGACTGAGAACCGAGTGATCAAATGCCACTGATCGCTTGGTTCTCAGAGCTCTATGAGGAGAGAGCTGGTGACTGTCAGTCTCTGCTCCGGCCCCTCCCACCCTTCCAGCGATCGCTGGAGGGGAGGACCGGCCGGCCCAGGCTCTCAGCAGCTCGCTGAAAAGCTGAGCCGGGTGCCGGTCCAGGCATGTGGGTGGATCCCGACTTTATTGTTTGCGATCTTGCTTCAGCCTGGACCGGCTCTGTGACATTAGCCGACAGCGGGCTTCAGCCTGCTGTCTGCTGAATTGGGGTCACAGGAGCGCAGAACAAACTGCACTCCTGTGATCCACAGGAGAACTACAGCCAAACGAGCATTGGCTGTACTTCTGCTTTAATATTAATACATTGTATTTGGGGATAATGCACTAGGCCTGTGCGCGCTTTTGCTTTTGTTTGTGTTTTTGCACCTCTGATGCACTGATTGCGGTTGCAATGCTTTGAAGTGCTGAATGCAAAAATGTAATAAATGATTTTATTTTATCAATGTTGGTGCATTTATTATAGTTTTCCAAAAGGTGGACTGTGCCTTTAAATCTCATAAGAGATAATAGTGACGGGGTTACTTCCACATTTAGATATCAGGATTGATATACTCATTTTTTATATGACTTCCTGGTGACATGTCCGTATTGTCCGCCATTATGCGATATGTTACTCGGGGAGTCTACAAAATGGCCCGGCTGGGAAGAAACTGAAAGTTGACTTGACTCTTCAGACTGGCACACGGCCAGCATCGGTCTCAGCGTTACTAAATCTGCTAGACGCAATACATTGGGAGGAGGGGGGAGCTGACTCATTCTCTGCCACAAATGGTTATTTCAATATCACAATGGTGGTATGGCACGGGGAGAGATTAATGTAAAGTGATTGTAAAGCTTGTGTTTTATGTATTTATTTTTAATAACAAACATATTATACTTACAGGCTCTGTGTAATGGTTTTGCACAGAGCAGCCCAGTTCCTCCTCTTCTTGGGTTCACCTCCGTTGCTCCTGGCCCCTCCCCCACTGAGTGATCCTAGAACAAGCCGCTTGCTATGTGGGCACTCATGCATGCTCACTCCCAAGCCTTGCTCTCTATGTCCATAAGACACACAGAACAGGGCTCAGCCCTGCCCCCTGATCCTCATCACTGGCTGTGATTGTCACCAGCAGGAGCCAATGGTTCCTGCAGCTGTTCCAGAGCCAATGAGGAAAGAGATAGCCGAGAGAGCCTCTGCTCTTGTACACAATGCTGGATTGAGATGGGGCTCAGGTAAGTATAAGGTGGGGCCAGTGCCAGGACTAGGTCATCCAGCGCCCAGGGCAAAGATGCCAAACTGCGACCCCCTTCCATTAGGGTTACGGTCAGGGTGCCCCCCCGTCCTTGCAATAAACCATTGCGTCCGGGGTAGCGGCCCCTCCTGCCCACCCCTTTTCCCAGCCCTGGGTGGGGCTGGGGGGGGGGGTGAATGCATGAAGGTAAAAATCTTCTGCCTTTAGAACCATCTTAAAGTGGAGTTCCACCCAAAAGTGGAACTTCTGCTTTAAGGACTCCTCACTCCTTTACGTGGCAGATTTGGCGTGTCATTTTCTTGGGGGGGGTGCCTAGTCTTGACAGGTACCCAACTCCCACTACCGCTCGGGCAGCCTAGGTGACTCGTGCAGAAGTTCTCCTCTCCCCCTCCCTGAAATCTTCTTAGACACATCACAGGTCCCAGAAGATTGCCTGGCCATTGAGGAGGCGCAGTGCGACCCGGCTGTGAATCCGCAAGCTGTCACTCTAGTGATGCCAGCGCCGGGGAGAGGCGGGAGAGAGGAGTGAGGGTTCAGGTGGCCGCATCGCTGGGTCCTGGGACAGGTGAGTGTTTATTAAAAGTCAGCAGATATACTTTTTGTAGCTGCTGACTTTTAATAAACACAAAACCAAATGGAACTGCGCTTTAACACATTTTATTTGGGATAATGCACTAGGCGTGTGCGTATTTTTGCACCTCTGGTGCACTGATTGCGGTTGCAATGCTTTGCAGTGCTGAATGCAAACATTTAATAAATGTACATTTTTGTATTTTATCAATGTTGCTGCATTTATTATATTTTTCCAAAAGGTGGACTATGCCTTTAAATCTCATATGAGATTATAGTGACGGGTTACTTCCACATTTAGATATCAGGATCGATATACTCATTTTTTTATATAACTTCCTGGTGACATGTCCGTATTGTCCGCCATTATGCGATATGTAACTCGGGGAGTCTACAAAATGGCCCGGCTGGGGAGAAACTGAAAGTTGACTTGACTCTTCAGGCTGGCACACGGCCAGCATCGGTCTCAGCGTTACTAAATCTGCTAGACGCAATACATTGGGAGGAGGGGGGAGCTGACTCATTCTCTGCCACAAATGGTTATTTTGATATCACAATGATGTTATGCGAGGCTGCCGTTAGAAATCACGGGAACCATACACCCCACCCCTGTCCGGAAGTGACTGAGAACATAGATTTATCAGTCCCTTTCTCTGTAGCCTCAGCTGCACAGATCAATGAATTGGAAGCACTCTGAGTCTCCTGTTCATTATCCCAGTTTACTATGCTTCATTGCTGAATGGACACAGGAGCGATTGGTACCGATCACTCACTGTGTTCATTCAGGAAAGGAAGAGACCAATACATTTTATATTTACCAGCCCCTTCCCCCGCTCTCCATCCTGAAACATCCCCCTGTGTGTCTGCAGCAGCTTCCGGCAGGAGAGAAGAGGAGGAAAGCCAGCAGGGCTGTGGGGGACAAGGGCACACAGGGGGGCCCAGACAGCAGATGGAAGGGGCCCATGTGCTAGAACCAACCCCCCTCTCCCCTGAGTGAAGCCAGGGGGGGGAGGAGAAGAAGCTGTCAGGGGGATGCAGAAGAGGATTGGTGTCTACAATAAGACAGTACAGCCAACCCTCCTGCTCAGCAGATGTCTGGGCCCATTTTTGAACTGATGGGACCTGGGCCCAGTACAGGAGGGCTGGCTGTACTGCCTTATCTGCAGCCCTGATATTATGGCATGAGGAGAGATATATTTAAAGTGATTGTAAAGCTTTGTGTTTTATTTTTTAACCACTTCCAGCCCAAGCCTATTTTTGACACTTGGTGTTTACAAGTTAAAATCACTTTTTTTTTGCTATAAAATTACTTAGAACCCCTAAACATTATATATTGTTATTTTTCTAACACCCTAGAGAATAAAATGGCAATACTTTTTGTCACACCGTATTTGCACAGCGGTCTTACAAGCGTGATTTTTTTGGAAAAATTTCACTTTTTTGAGTTAAAAAATAAGACAACAGTAAAGTTAGCCCAATTTTTTCCCATATTGTGAAAGATAATGTTACACCAAGTAAATTGATACCCAACATGCCATGCTTCAAAATTTTGCCCGCTCGTGGAATGGCGACAAACTTTTGCACTTAAAAATCTCCACTGGCGACGTTTAAAAATTCCTACAGGTTACCACTTTTGAGGTACAGGGGAGGTCTAGTGTTTTGCTCTTACTCTAACGATCGTGGCGATACCTCCCATGTGTGGTTTGAACATTGTTTTCATATGCGGGCGTGACTTACGTATGCGTTCGCTTCTGCGTGCGAGCTCGTGGGGATGGAACGCTTTAAAATTTTTTTGTCTTATTTATTTTATTTTTTATTTTTACACTGTTCTTTTAAAAAAAAAAATTTTGATTACTTTATTCCTATTACAAGAAATGTAAACATTCCTTGTAATAGAAAAAAAGCATGACAGGTCCTCTTAAATATGAGATCTGGGGTCAAAAAGACCTCACATCTCATATTTACACTAAAATGCAATAAAAAATAAATAAAATGAAAAAAAAAGTCCCCTTTAAGAGCATTGGGTGGAAGTGACTTGTGACGTTGCTTCCTCCCTGCAATGCTATGGAGCCGAGTGGGCGGCATCTTCCGCTCACTCGGCATCCAGGCACTGGGGGGAGCAGACCCGATCGTCTTCGTTGCTACCGGCGGGTCCGGTAAATGGCAGAGATGATGGGAAAACGGCGAGGGGGGGGGCACCTCTCCCGCCCTAGATAAAAGTGATCTTGCGGCGAATCCGCCGCTTAGACCAATTTTATCTTACAGAGAAAAAAGAAATACCAGGGTTATGGTAGCTATCTGCTAGGTATACAACGGCAAAGTGACCGCCGTCAGGTGATGGCGTTGGTCCGGAAGTGGTTAAACAACCTAAATGCTCTGTGTAATGGTTTTGCACAGAGCAGCCCCAATCCTCCTCTTCTTGGGTCCCCCTCCATTGCTCCTGGCTCCTTCACCCCACCGGGTGCCACCAGAGCAAGTCACTTGCTATAAGGGCACTTGTACATGCTCACTCCTGAGCCTTGCTCTGTGTGTCCATAAGACACACAGAACAGGGAATAGCCCCACCCCCGCTCTTCATCAATTGCTGTGATTGACAGCAGCGGGAGCCAATGCGAGAGTTAAGTATCTTCTCTGAACAAGGCACTTTTTTTACTTTAATTATTTTTTTATTTTTTTTACAGAATTGCTTTAACATAGAACTCATAGGATAGGCTTACACAGGTGTAGTCTCTCTTTCTCTCTCTCTCGCTCTAACTTTCTGAGATGGAAGAGAAGGGCACTTTTAGAACCAAATATTGAAACAAATATTTAGCCAAAGGACGCACCACCTCCTAACCACACTCCGGTCCCACAGGCCATAAAAAGACAAAATTGCAAAACATATTCAAGGAAACCCAATGCTGCATTTCTTAAACAGACATTTAGATATACTGTACTAATGCAGGGGTCCTCAAAGGTTTCACCGTCCATCAAACTGTTGGTGGGATGGATTGTTACCAAGTACTAAAAAAAAAGCCTCTATGTTGGTAGTCAGTGGGAGTAATAAATGTCCCTGCACTAATGGTAGAAATGGTGCCCCAATATTGGTGTCAGTGGTTGCAATGGAGATCCCATCACTGGTGTCAGTGTTAGGAATGGTGCCCCAGTTTTGGTGTCAGTGGTAGGAATGGTGACCTATCATTGGTTTCAGTGGGAGGAATAGTGATCTGTCATTTATTTCAGTGGTGATAAAAAGGAATAATGTCCCATCAGTGGTGTCAGTGGAGAAATGGTGGCCCGTCATTGGTGCCAGTGGGAGGAATGATGCCCCATCACTGGTGTCACTGGTTAGTAGGAGGAAAGGTTGCCCATCAGTAGTGTCAGTGTTAGGAATCCTTCCCCAAAATGTTGGATAAATATGGTGCCCTGTCATTGGTGTCAGTGGTTATTGGGAGGAATGGTACTTCATCATAATTGTCAGTGGGATAAATGGTGCCCCATTACTGGTGTCAGTGGAAAAATGGTCTCCTATCTTTGGTGTCAGTGGGAAGAAAGGTGCCCTTTCAATGGTATCAGTGGGAGGAGTAGTACCCCATTATTGTTGTCTATGGAAGGAATGATGCTGTTAGGTGGAGAAATAGTGCCCCATCATGGGAGTAATAGTGACCTATCATTTGTGCACCTATCAATGGTACTCTGCCATTGCTGTCAGTGGGAGGAATGGTGTCCCAGAGTTAGTGTCAGGGGAAGAAATGGTGCCTTAGAATTGGTGTCAGTGGGAAGAATGGTGACCTAATATCGGTGTCAGTGGGGGAATGGTGTCCCAGAATTTGTGTCAGTGGGATAAATGGTTCCCAATCATTTGTATCAGGTGCACATGGAAGGGTGACGCACATCAAAAACAAACAAACATTCCCAGCACACTTACCAGCTAGCCTGCAACAGAACCAAATGGTCCCCGTCAAGAGTTTAAGTAAAAGACAAGGGGTTTAGTGGCACATATTTGCAAACATATGTGTAAGCGACAGTGGCCACGTCAAGGCACCCCAGTTTACTGCGGTCCTAACTCTATAATTTTGAGAGCCTCCTAAAATGGAGCACATAGAGTATACAGCAGTTGGATAGATTAAGGGCAGGTGTGCTTGGAGGGAGCCCACTCCTCGTTAAAGGTATAGGGATGCATGGGACATCCTGCAAAGGCACAATGGCAGCTGAAGGTAGGATGTAAATTAACCGCTAGCCAGCCGGCTGCCTCACATAGGAGTACAGTGCAGAGCGGCTTTCCTGCGATGGATCAGGTATTTAATACGTGATCCAGCTCTTTTGCGTAGGGACCGTGCTGTGATTAGTCACAGCACAAGCCGATCAGGAGGTCCCGGCTGATCGGGACCCCCTGATCGGTGAAGAGGGTGACAGGGCAAAGCTCTGTGAATGTAAACAGCACACAGCTCTGTCCCGACAGCGGGGATGCTGGTTTTTGTTACCCTGCAAAGCAGGGAATATAAACCAGACCATCTCTTAGTAAAAACAGCTCATAGTGAATGTACCAAGCAGTTAGGCATACAATTAACCCATTGATTACCCCTAGATGTTAACCCTTTCCCAGCCAGTGTCATTAGTACAGTGACAGTGCATATTTTTAGCACTGATCACTGTATTAGTGTCACTAGTTCCCACAAAGTGTCAAAAGCGTCACTTAGTGCCAGACTGCCCGCCATACTATCACAGTCCCGCTATAAGTCACTGATCATCACCATTACTAGTATAAAAAATAAAATACCATAGTTTGTAGATGCTATAACTTTCACGCAAACCAATCAATATACAGTAAAAACTTGGTTTGAGAGTAACTTGGTTGGTTTGAGAGCATTTTGCAAGATAAGCAAAATTTTTAAATAAATTTTGACTTGATATACAAGTAGCGTCACGTCACAACTGAGTATAAAAGAGAAGAGAGGCGCCTCTAAGTGTAGCAAGATGGTTACATTTAATGAAGGTACAACATTTAGCAACTCACATGGTTGATGATTAAAACAGGCAAATCCAAGTATGCAAGCATTGGGGTAAAGCTGTCCACATAGATGGTCCTCTGCACCGCCATCAACATCATCCCTTCCACGCTGTGCTCCACGAGCGCTTCAAGCCTCGCTTTCAGATCGTTCTCCTGCAGGGTAGTCTTCCCGGTCACCATTGCAGACTCTGGCTGACAGCGGTGAATGCCGGCGGTGCAGAGGACAGTTATGTGGACAGCTTTACCCCGGATGCCTGCATACTTAGACGTGCCACTTTTAATCATCAACCATGTGAGTTGCTAAATGTTGTACCTTCATTAAATGTAATCAAATTGCTACACTTAGAGGCCCCTCTCTTCTCTTTTATATTCTGTAGCTCCTGCTGGACTTTTCTTCTAATCCCCTTGTGGAGGCGGCCATTTGTGGATGGACATTTTATGCAGGGCTGGTGCAAGGATTTTTGACACCCTAGGCGAAACCTCATTGTGCCGCAACACCTTAGCTCCGCATCTGACTCCACCCCCTTTGTCCTGTCCATGTATAGGATGGAGGTGGCAGAGATGGAGATTTTTGCAGCACCTCTCTACCTATTTCTTTAGCTGTGGTCCACAGGCCCGCACCTGTGCCTCTGGACCCGGCCTAAAGACAAATAATGATGGCACCGGCTCGCTTTCTCATGCCAGCCATGGTCCACAGGTATATGGACAGGCTACAGTAGTCTATGGACAGGCTGGGGTAGTATATGGACAGGCTGGGGTAGTATATGGACAGGCTGGGGTAGTATATAGACAGGCTAGGGTAGTATATGGACAGGCTGGGGTAGTATATGGACAGGCTGGGGTAGTATATGAACAGGCTGGGGTAGCATATGGACAGGCTGGGGTAGTATATGAACAGGCTGGGGTAGCATATGGACAGGCTAGGGTAGTATATGGACAGGCTGGGGTAGTATATGGACAGGCTAGGGTAGTATATGGACAGGCTGGGGTAGTATATGGACAGGCTAGGGTAGTATATGGACAGGCTGTGGTAGTATATGGACAGGCTAGGGTAGTATATGGACAGGCTGGGGTAGTACATGGACAACCTGGGGTAGTATATAGACAGGGGCTGGACGCCCTTGGTGGCAGTGCGCCCTAGGCGACCGCCTACTCCGCCTAGCGGTAGAACCGGCCCTGATTTTATGGTTACACAACCTATCACATTGCTATAATCTTTTTATATGGACTATAAACTGAAGGATGGTTGTGGAATAAGTCATCTGCGTTTCCATTTCTTATAGGGAAATTAGCTTTGATATACAAGTGCTTTGGATTACAAGCATGTTTCCGGAACAAATTATTTTACAAACCAAGGTTTTACTGTACACTTATATTATATTATAAACCAATAAAAGGAACGCTTTTACTAAAAATATGTAGCAGCATACATATTGGTCTAAATTTATGAAGAAATTGGATTTTTTTATTTTTTTTATTGTATATGTGGTGATCAGATACCATCAAAAGAAAGTTCTATTTGTGTAAAAAAAATCATATGAATTTATTTGGGTTCAGTGTTGAATGATCTCACAATCGTCAGTTAAAGCAGCGCAGTGCTGAGTAGCAAAAAATGGCCTGGTCATGAAGGGGGGTAAAATCTTCTGGAGTTGTGCGATTAAAGCAAGCTGACAATTTGAAAAAGATGTTATTAATAAAATGTGTTCCTATTTAAAGCAAGACTAATCACTTCCAATCAGCATGCACTATTTCTAATCCTAATTCTGATAGTCATATTAAATAGATAGGATAGTTTATTATATTTACTTGTTTTAGCCTCTGGTCAAACCAACGTGACTTGTCATGCAATTTGATAGTTTCAAATCGCATGACAAGTCGCACCCTATGGTCCACAATGGAAGCGGTCAAATCAGTCCAACTCCATTGGAGTCACACTGGTTTTGAAAGTAGTTCCTGCTCGACTTTTTGCAAGTTCAGGTGTGACTTGCATAGACATCTGAGCGTGAAGTCACCGATGTCTATAGTAGCACCTGAAGTAGTACTATTTTGAAATTCAGTTACTAGTGAAGTCGCATGATTTCATTGTGGCGATTGGTGTGACCGGGGGACTAAACTTTTTTTTTACATTTCTTCCGTTGCTTCCTGGTTTTTGGTTTCGGCCCATCTTTAATGAACACTTTATTCAGTTCTTTAAGCTGCAGCACAGTGCAATGTGGTGGATTGCTTTGCACCTCGCCGCGTGTTCCTGTGTGGTTCACATGTGGCCCAGTGTGGCGTGATTTGAACCCATTCATTTTGACTGTTCTCAGGTCACACTGCACAGCACCCAATGTAGTGCATGCTTCTGTACCATGAGATCTGGGGCGGGCAAACGCACTGTGTTTTCGACCTGCATTTGGGGTGACGTTAACGTAACAATGACACCCCCTGCAGAACGTTCTGAATGTGGTGCAAGAAATGTGCAGGGACTGCGGGCTTCCGTGTTCTGTTGTGAACGTAATAATTAGTATGTAATATAGAATAAACAGAACCCATAGCAGAAATATAGAAATTGCTCTTCTCCATAGGGGGTGTACAGGGTGGGGGTACAGTTAGGTGGTGCATGAGATATATATATATATATATATATATATATATATATATATATATATATATATTTGTTTTTGTTTTGTTTTGTTGTTTATTCATTTAAAAGAAAAAAAACACTAATAATAACAATCTAATAGTTATCATCGGTGTGATGATTATTGAGAGACAGGAACAGAGTACACAATAAATGGAGGATGGACAGACACTGGAGACTACAGAGCTAGGTGGTCAACTTGATATATGGGGTCTCAGGTGGCACTTGACCTTGCCAAAAGGCCACACTTAATGTTCACTGAATATAGTGCTACAGAAAGCTGAGACTGCATGCATGCAACAGGAGGTAGTCAGAGACTACAGGCAGCTACAAGAGATGGTCAGAGACTACAGGCAGCTACAAGAGATGGTCAGAGACTATAGGCATGCAACAGGAGATAGTCAGAAACTATGGGCATGCAACCGGAGATGATCAGAGACTATGGACACGGTACAAGATACATTAAGAGACTACAGAAATGCTACAAGAGATGGTCAGAGACTACAGATGGCTACAAGAGATGTGCAGAGACTATAGGCATGCAACAGGAGATAGTCAGAAACTATGGGCATGCAATCGGAGATGATCAGAGACTACAGACACGGTACAAGATACATTAAGGGACTACAGAAATGCTACAAGAGATGGTCAGAGACTACAGACGGCTACAAGAGATGTGCAGAGACAATAGGCATGCAGCAGGAGATGGTCAGAGTCTGAGACTACAGGCATTCAACAGGGGATGGTCAGAGACAAAGATATTTTACAAGAGATAGTCAGAGACTACAGGCATGGTACAAGAGACATTAAGAGATTACAGGCTTGGTACAAGAGATGGTCAGAGACTATGGGAATGCAACAGGAGATGGTCAGAGACTACAGGCATGGTACAAGAGATATTAAGAGACTACAGGCATGTTACTAGAGATGGTCAGAGACAATAGGCATGCTACAAAAGATGGTCAGAGACTACAGGGGATGGTAGATATTTTACAAGAGATAGTCAGAGACTACAGGCAGGGTACAAGAGACATTAAGAGATTACAGGCTTGCTACAAGAGATGGTCAGAGACTATGGCCATGCAACAGGAGATGGTCAGAGACTACAGGCATGGTACAAGAGACATTAAGAGATTACAGGCTTGCTACTAGAGATGGTCAGAGACAATAGGCATGCTACAAAAGATGGTCAGAGACTACAGGGGATAGTCAGAGGCTATAGGAGATGGTCAGAGACTATAGGAGATAGTCAGAGACCACAGACATTGTACAAGAGATATTAAGAGACTACAGGCATGTTACTAGAGATGGTCAGAGACTACAGGCATGCTACTTTAGCTCCTCTGGATTAGTCATTCTCAGGTTGGATGTTATTTGTTTGTATAAAAAGGTAACATTTGTGTCCCTCAGCTCTGTCAGTAAATATTATTATGATACAATATTATGAAGAATTTATTTTACAGAGGAAACAAAGTATCACATAAGACACTGCTGGGTGATGAAGTGCTGAGCTGCCACATGCAGAATAATAAGAAGACCGATCTGCCAATTAAAGGATAAAATAAGACCCAGGTAAGTGAATGCGAACATAGAGAACCATGATAGCCCCGGACAATGCACGGTTATATAGGAGGGCGGCATGTATTGTGCAGAAGGCACTTCAATCACTTACCGCCCCTGGGCAGTGTGGTCGGTGTCGGGCCTTCCTCCGGGTAGTCGGGGTAGCCGGGCTCCTATGGGGGTGACGGCTCGGTGCTGTGCTCCGCTCTGATCGGTGCCCGGTGTCTCTCGGTGAAGTATATGGAGGGGGAGGGGAGGCGCCGCCTGTGCAGGGGAATTCTCCGCTGTTACTTTCACTTTCTCTTTTCTTTAACAGAAGCCGATTCCCGGAAAGCGGGGGTTACCGGGAGCGTCTGAGAGAGGGCAGAGACCGGGGAGGAGCAGAGAGCAGACACCGAGCATAGACACCGGAGAGGACAGAGGACACCACAAGTCCTGCTAAGGACCCACAGACAGAGGAGCCATACCTACTACACAGGTAAGTCCTAAAGATCCCAGAGACAGAGGAGCACAGAGACAGGAACAGACAGAGGAGCACAGAGACAGGAACAGACAGAGGAGCACAGAGACAGGAACAGACAGAGGAGTGCAGAGACAGGAACAGACAGAGGAGCACAGAGACAGGAACAGACAGAGGAGCGCAGAGACAGGAACAGACAGAGGAGTGCAGAGACAGGAACAGACAGAGGAGTGCAGAGACAGGAACAGACAGAGGAGCACAGAGACAGGAACAGACAGAGGAGCGCAGAGACAGGAACAGACAGAGGAGTGCAGAGACAGGAACAGACAGAGGAGCACAGAGACAGGAACAGACAGAGGAGCACAGAGACAGGAACAGACAGAGGAGTGCAGAGACAGGAACAGACAGAGGAGTGCAGAGACAGGAACAGACAGAGGAGCACAGAGACAGGAACAGACAGAGGAGCACAGAGACAGGAACAGACAGAGGAGTGCAGAGACAGGAACAGACAGAGGAGCACAGAGACAGGAACAGACAGAGGAGTGCAGAGACAGGAACAGACAGAGGAGTGCAGAGACAGGAACAGACAGAGGAGTGCAGAGACAGGAACAGACAGAGGAGTGCAGAGACAGGAACACACAAAGGAGCACAGAGACAGGAACAGACAGAGGAGTGCAGAGACAGGAACAGACAGAGAACACAATAGGATGGACAGACACTGGAGAGTACATAGCAAGGTGGTCATCTTGATATATGGGGCCTCAAGTGTGGCCCCTGACTTTGCCAAAGGGCCACACTTAATATTCACTGAATATAGAGCTATAGAAAGCTGAGACTACAGGCAGCTACATGAGATGGTCAGAGACTACAGGCATACAATAATAGATTGTCAGAGACTATAGGCATGTTACAAGAGACCTTAAGAGACTACAAGCATGCTATAAGAGATGGTCAGAGGCTACAGGCATCCTAAAAGGCATGGACAGAGACTATGGGCATGCAACAGGAGATAGGCTACAGGAGATGGTCATAGACTACAGGCAACTACAAGAGATAGTCATAGACTACAGGTATACAACAAGAGATAGTCATAGACTACAGGTATACAACAAGAGATAGTCATAGACTACAGGTATACAACAAGAGATGGTCAGAGACTACAGGTATACAACAAGAGATGGTCAGAAACTACAGGCAGCTACAAGGGATGGTCATAGACAACAGGTATACAACAAGAGATGGTCAGAGACTACAGGTATACAACAAGAGATGGTCATAGACTACAGGCATACAACAAGAGATGGTCAGAGACTACAGGTATACAACAAGAGATGGTCATAGACTACAGGCATACAACAAGAAATGATCAGAGACTATGGACATGCTGCAAGAGATGGTCAGAAACTACTGGCATACAACAGGAGATGATCAGAGACTATAAGTTACAAGAGACCACATGCATGCTACAAGAGATGGTCATAGACTACAGGCATGGTACACAAGATAGTCATAGAATACAAGCATACAACAAGAGATGGTCAGAGACTACAGGCATGGTACAAGAGATGGTCACAACAAGAGATGGTCTGAAACTACAGGCATACAACAAGAGATGGTCAGAGACTATAGGCATACAACAAGAGATGGTCAGAGACTACAGGCATACAACAAGAGATGGTCAGAGACTACAGGCATGCTACAAAAGATGGTCAGAGACTACAGGCATACAACAAGAGATGGTCTTAAACTACAGGCATGCTACAAGAGATGGTCAGAGACTACAGGCATACAACAAGAGATGGTCAGAGACTATAGGCATGTTACAAGAGATGGACAGAGACTACAGGCATGCTACATGAGATGGTCAGAAACTACAAGCATGCAACAGGAGATGGTCGGAGACTATAGGCAAGTTACAAGAGCCCACAGCCATGCTTCAAGAAATGGAGACTATAGGCATGCTGCAAGAGATGGACAGAGAATACAGGCATGCTACAAGAGATGGTCAGAGACTGTGGGTATGCAACAGGAGATAGTCAGAGAGTATGGGCATGTTATAGGAGTTGTTAGACTCTGGTGACATGCTGAAAGACACAGTCATAAACTAGAAATGCATTACAAAGGACTGCTGGAGATCACTGCTATCACATTCCCTTTACAAATCCATGCTTCCACATTTTTGCTCCCTACTATACATATTGCTTGTGTCACATCTGAGATTTCTCTCAGCAAGATTCAAAGCAAAATATAGACAGGGAAAAGGAAAAGAAGGCACAGAAAAAACGAAGTGCAAAAGAAACAAACCAAATCCTTTAATGACTGGAAGTCGATGTAAATAATATTTTCCTTCACTGGCTTGAGTAGGCACCTCAGAAAACAAAAATCACTGCCTGCAGGGGCTTCGAGGGCCATATTAAAAAAAGACCGAAGGGCCAAATGCGGCGTAGGTTGGGCACAAAGGATAATGCAAAAAATGCAATGCAAAAATTATTGCAGACACTGGAGGAGAGGGATAATCTTTCAAGAGGTCATCTGATGTCACATGTCAAAGGGAGATAAGAAAAGGGCAGTGTGCCCCTACTTTCCAACAAGTATTCTCAGCAAGCGCCTGCCCTGCTTACTCCCTTGTTTCAATGGGGCTGGGTCCTTCTCCCTCAGTGCAGCTTCCCTGAACATCTGTGGGCTGTGTGTTTCCATTGAGGCACACTGTGTAGAGAGACACAACTGTAGTCTCTGCATGCAAGGATGACTCTATAGGGCACTGCAAGAGAAGGGAGCCACCCTAATGAAATTAGCTGATGAAATTGCCTAAAAAATAGGGTTTAATATCACTTTAAGCATTAGCACAGGCACAATGAATGATCATCATATTGTTTGTAAAAGGATTATCTGCTGTGAGCTGCAACTCCATTGAGTGGACATAATGCATTTTTTTTTAATTTGCGGTATTTTAAGAAAATAATGCATTATGTCCACTAGATGGAGCTGACAATCACAGGAGATAATGCTATTACAAACAATACGGCAATCATTCATTGTGCCTATGTGAATGCTTAAAGTGGAATTTTAGTCAGAAAATGAGGCCCTGCTAGACCGCTTCAGGCTGGCCCCTTTTGCAGGTATAGCTATGTAAAATATTACAAATAAATGCCTATACTGTTTAAAATCCAGTAATACACGGTCTTACCCTGCTCTGCACATGTTAATTTGTTCTCTATTTTTGTGCATCGTGTTGTAAATCAGAGCCCCTAGAGGCCAATCTGTTGACAGACTAAAGATTTCCTGTTGCTCAGGGGCTCTGGGCTGCAGCCTCTGGCAAGAAGAAACAGGAGCAATGCTGGAGGAAATTTACAGCACACACTAACTTTGGTAGCATAATTATTAATGTGGAATGTATGTTCCTTGCTAAAGAATATTACTTTTTATTGGGTAAATTTCTACTTTAAGATATTTGCATGGAAGTCACCTGAAGACATTAATATTGAGGTATTTGTATCTTTGTACATGAACTCCTCATCCATTAACTTACTATATGTGTATATATTTATATCATTGTTCTATAGAAAGAAAAATATATATACATATACGTATATATATATATATATATATATATATATATATATATATTAACAGATGCATCTCATAAAATTAGAATATCATCAAAAAGTTAATTTATTTCAGTAATTCAAAAAGTGAAACTGGTATATTATATAGATTTATTACACACAGAGTGATATATTTCCAGCATTTCTTTCTTTTAATTTTGATGATTATGGCTTACAGCTAGTGAAAACCCAAAATTCAGTATCTCAGAAAATTAGAATATTACATAAGACCAATAAAAAGGATTTTTAATACAGAAATGTTGGCTTACTGGAAGGTATGTCCGTATACAGTATAAGATGCACTCAATACTTGGTCGGGGGTCCTTTTGCATAAATTACTGCATCAACGCAGCGTGACAATGAGGTGTTATGGAAGCCCTGGCTTTGATAGTGGCCTTCAGCTCGTCTGCTTTGTTGGGATTGGTTTCTCATCTTCCTCTTGAGAATACTCCACAGATTCTCTATGGGGTTTAGGTCAGGTTTGCTGGTCAATCAAACACAGTGAATCCATGATCATTAACCACTTCAGCCCCAGAAGTATTTACCCACCCGACCAGAGCACTTTTTGTGATTTGGCACTGTGTCGCTTTAACTGACAATTGCGCGGTCGTGCGATATTGTACCCAAACAAAATTGATGTCCTTTTTTTCCCACAAATAGAGCTTTCTTTTGGTGGCAATTGATCACCTCTGCGGTTTTTATTTTTCGCTCTATAAACAAAAAAAGAGTGCCAATTTTGAAAAAAGAACATTTTTTTAAAACTTTTTGCTATAATAAATATCCCAAAAAATATATAATAAAATAAATTTATTCATCAGTTTATATATATTCTTCTACATATTTTTGGTAAAAAAAATTGCAATAAGCGTATTGATTGGTTTGCGCAAAAGTTATAGCGTATACAAACTATGGGAATTGATTTATGGTGTTTTTATTATTTATTTATTTTTTTTACTGGTAATGGTGGCGATCTGCGATTTTTATCGGGACTGCCATATTACAGCGGACAGATTGGATATTTTGACACTTTTTTGGGACCAATGACATTTATACAGCGATCAGTGCTAAAAATAACCACTGATTACTGTATAGATATCACTGGCAGGGAAAGGGTTAACACTATGGGGGGCGATCAAGGGGTTAAATGTGTTTCCTCATTGTGTTCTAACTGTGTAGGGGCTGGGCTGGCAGGGACATAACAGATCTAACTGATCCTGATCACAGGGATCACTAGATCACTGTCATGCCCACTGACAGAACAGGGAGCCACTGTGTTTTCATTCGCGATTCCCTGTTTTTCCTCTCTATTAGGCGATTGCGCCGACCCGCGGGCATGCTCACGCAGCATACGGCGGGCACGAGAGCACACCGCTGGCGGCTGTGAGGGCGCGCAGGGAGCGCACAAAGGGGCGGACGTCCATGGATGTCTCCCCGGCAATACAGGTCCACCCTGTAGCCGTCTTTCGGCTATAGCACAGACGTGTAGTGGTTAAACCAGGTAACGGTACATTACCGCATTGATGCAGTAATTCATGCAAAAGGAGCCCCGACCAAATATTGAGTGCATACTATACTTACATGGACATACTTTTCAATAAGCCAACATTTCTGTATTAAAAATCCTTTTTCTTATTGGTCTTATTTAATATTCAAATTTTCTGAGATACTGAATTTTGGGGTTTCACTAGCTGTAAGCAGGGCTGGACTGGCCTACTGGGATACCGGGACATTTCCCGGTAGGCTGCCTGCTCTAGGGCCACTTTGAGCGGCGGCTGCAGCGGTAACGATTCCGGGCGCAGTAGTTAACTGTGAGGCATTCAGAGTCCTCCTCTCCCTCCCTGATGTTATACTATCCTCTACAGCTGCTTTGCTCTGAATTGTTAGGCCGTGCTGTATTAAGGTCCCGCCGGCACCTCCTAGATCAGCGGCTCCTATGATAAAACGGGGAATCAGTGTGACATCTACCATAGGAGTCACCGATCTAGGAGGAGGCGGGACCTCAATACAGCGCGGCCTCTCGTGAGGGAGATCGCCGCTGTGTGTAATCCATGTGTGCACAGGTGAGGCGGCATTGACTGAGGGGCACTGGTAGGCATTTCTGGCCACTGGTAGGCTGCATTGCTAGGCACTGGTAGGTGGCATTGAGGGGCACTAGTAGGCGGCATTGAGAGGCACTAGTTGGTAGCATTGAGGGGCACTAGTAGGTGGCATTAAGGGGGCACTAGTAGGCAGCATTGACTGAGGGGCACTGGTAGGCTGCATTTCTAGGCACTGGTAGGTGGCATTGGGGGGGCAATAGTAGGCGGCATTGAGGAGCACTAGTAGGGGGCATTGAGGGGCACTAGAAGGTGGCATTTAGAGGCACTAGTAGGTGACATTGAGGGGCACTAGTAGGCGGCATTGACTGAGGGGCACTGGTAGGCTGCATTGCTAGGCACTGGTAGGTGGCATTGAGGGACACCAGTAGGTGACATTGACTGAGGGGCACTGATAAAGCCCTATGTGCTTTCATATCTGTCTTATCTATATATTATACACTCTTGAAATGTGCTTTAAAATGCGTGGTTTTCCCTTTTATGAACAAGAAAATAATGACGTTATGCTGTTGGGCTGGTATAATAATGCTATGGGGCTGGTGTGAAATTATTTCCAGGGCTGGTTTTTATTCCCAGTCCTGCCCTGGCTGTAAGCCATAATCCTCAAAATTACAAGAAAGACATACTTGAAATATATTACTCTGTGTGTAATGAATCTGTATAATTTCAGTTTCACTTTTTGAATTGAATTACTGAAAAGATTCACTTTTTGATGATATTCAAATTTTATGAGATGCACCTGTATATGCACCGATCTCCAGTGATGTCTCATTAAAACAATTTGTTTTTCTTTCTTTCATTAGACTCTGCCATGATGAATCCCCTGTGGCTATTGTCTTGCCTTGTTGGCGTGGATTTTCTCACCATTCGCCTCCTTGAGTCTCTTCTAACCGGCTTCATCCCCATGGGTTTCCTTCTGGTCTGGGTGATGAGCTTGTTCCGGTTGACAGTCCTGATCCTGGGTGCTCATGTGATCAGTCAAAAATCCAAGCTTCCATCGTGGTTACAGAGGGACATTCTTCTCATCTCCTGTGCAGTCCTGAGCCTCCTGGTCCCATCTTGTGTGACCTTCACTGATCTCCTGTTACCACAAACCAGCGCGGAGCTCATATACAGCTGGGGGAGAACCGACCTTTTCCTCAGCTCTTACCTTCTCACGCTGATCTCTGGAGTCATCAGGTACCAGCTCTTTCCATCCAGTGAGGATGATGAGGATGAGTCTGGGGATTCCTCCGGTTCCCTGTGGCGGTTAATTCAACTTCTAAGATCCTACGTGGGCAGGTTCATGGTGGTCGCTGTGTTTCTGGTGCTGTCATCATGGGGTAAGTAGAAGGCCTTGCCATAAAGAAGGGAATGGTTAAAGCCAAATACATAAAAATTGTCAAATTCAAGAGATGTTTGTATACTTCCTTGAATCTTGGTGTATTTCTTCCAGATATGTGCTGTAATCCAGTGTGAGGCTTCCCCTCTGTGCAGGAGCTTCCTGTAATAAAGACCGCTCACTGCTCCTTTCTCTCCTTGTGCAGGGTGACTGGTCTTGTCTCTGCCCCCTCCTGTAGTTTTCTACAGGCAGCCGGTAGTGGGTGGGTCTGCTAGGCCCCTCCCATAGCTCTGCTCTCCGCATAGACTATGTACAGCACAGCGATGATGTCACTGCAACTTTTATATGGTAACAGCTAGTGGTGCCCCAAAATAAAATTTCTGGACTGAAACTGAAAATTCAGGATGTACTTGGCTGAAAACCGAAATCAAAACCCGAAATGGACAGTTTTTAAAAACAAGTTTCCGTTCAGACACGGAGCCCCGACCCGGCCCCGTCCCCTCTCTCCCTTGATTGGCTGACGGACTTTGATTGACAGCCGTGAGAGCCAATGCCGCTGCTGCTGTGTCTCAGCCAATCAGGAGGAGTGTCTAGGATGGCTAAGACACTCATGGACATGGCTGGAGAGAGATGGGACTCAGGTAAGTCATTAGGGGGTGCTGGGGGGGCTGCTACACACAGAAGGTTTTTTAAAAAAACCTTCTGCCTTTATAACTCCTTTAAATACTATGTATGACTTCACACTTGTCCATTGCGCTATCATTGCGGTGCAAAGCACCTCTCCATTAAAATGCATTAAAACGCAGTAATAATGCATCAAAAATGCACACAGTCACAGGACCTATGCAAGAAGTAGCAAAATCACGGAACACGTTTTTTGGTGGCCATTTTCGGCACCTTTTTTTCCAACTGCCTATTTTTGGCCGATAATTTCAGCGGCTAACACAGTGCATCCCTAGTAATAGCTGGGTTTGCAGAGGCATTTGGTGCACGCAAACTAGATTATTGGCGCATACAGAGGTGGGGAGGGTCTTGCTAAGGGCTGTATGAACTAGTAGCCAAAGAAAGGTTGGAGGGGTTACATGTAAAAAAAACAAGTTAACAAAATAAATTGGTGGCAGCACACGTGTTCTATTGTCTTATTCTCTTTATGGATCATCCCTCGTTTATGTAATTTCCAATAACTGCCTTAATATTTTGCTTGTTCTAATAGGTGAGATGGCTTTGCCCTCTTACACGGGACGTATGACAGACTGGATCCAAAGCAAAGAAGACTCCTCCGTATTCAGGAACGCCATCATAATGATGTCCATCATCACCTTGTCCAGGTGAGAATAGGAATGACTTGTGTTACCTAGAGTAAGCCCCAGCCATACTGAGAAGGTTTGTGACATAGTTAGCCCCGCCCCCCAAAAATTGGACGACGCCTAGTTGGCCAACAAAAGTTTTCTAGTCCTCTCAGACAACTTGTGTTGGACAATAATTGGAAATCGACTGTCGAATCGTGCGTACTAACGGTCAGATTATCAGACGACTGGCTGTCAGACGACCGTTGTTGCCCGATAATCGTACCGTGTGTACGGGCCTTAAGAGAGTTGCTACTGAAACAAGTGTCCCCAATGGAAGATTTGACTGATTCCTGTTCTGTTGACAGCTAGAATTCTTGTAATCACCAAACATGAAAACAAGCTATCACTGCATGACAAATCAGCGCCCAATCCGCTGCGGCCAGGGTATTCCCCATCCTGCAGTTGCATGTAACAAATGGGTGGGGATGCTCTTGAAATCATTGACCTAATATGACCACTTCGCCATAGTTGGAAATGATCAAATTCCAAGGAAAGTGTTATAGCCCATTGCTCATTAAACAATATCCCGTTATGAAAGCCTGGAGTTCTACTTTAATAAAACTCTTCTGCTTTGCAGTGCCTTGACAGAATTTTTCTGTGACTGCATCTACAACGTCACCATGAGCCTGGTCCACACCCAGACCCAGGAACAAGTCCTACGCTCCGTCCTGAGGCAGGATGTAACCTTCTTTGATACCGAATCTACAGGTAATATAGACAAAGTAGTCATTTCATGGACAAGTCCATCCATAAATGAGGTTTTAGAAGTCACTGCAACATTGATCCAATCATTATTTTCACCTCTATAGATGTTTAGCATAGCTCTGGATTGAGATCAGGTTTTGTTAAGTATTTGGCGGGGCTGGGGGGGATCCTAATCTCAGAAGGTTTTTTACCTTAGGACCAGTTGACACCACATGCAGTCCAGTGCGTTTTTTTTTCTACATCAGAAACACATGTATAGTAGCTTATATGGTTTTCAGTGGCATAGTTCATGCCAGTGCGGTCAGTTTTAGTGCATTCCAGTTCCTGAAAAAAAGTATAATATACTTTATTTTTCTGCACTGAACTGTACTGGAACAAGGTAAAACTCATCAAAAACTCACCAGAACACACCAAAAATGCACTGGAACACACATGCCCTTATTTAAGGTGAACAAAAAAAGAGAGAGAAGGAAAAAAAAAGCACTGGAATGCATCAAAAACACGCATGCAGAAAAGAATCTGGAACGCATCCGGACTATGTTTCTATGGTGTGAACCGGCCCTTAAAGCGGGAACTGAATTCTCCTCTCTTCAAGGGAACTGCCATCTTGGCCTCTGTTTGATCTGCAACTGTCACGATACTGCACATGTGATCAATTATGACACCAGACATTTGATGGTTTGACAGTTTGCTTGAGAGCACAGCCAATGAGATAGTTACATTCCAGGCACGTGCCAGGAACGTAACAGATTTTTGAAACGGTTAAGTCAATGGGATTAGTTATGCTTTAATGCAGAGACTGCATTAAAGCGGAGTTCCACCCAAAAGTGAAACTTCCGCTTTAGGGGAAGGTGACCCCCTGACATGCCACAATTGGCATATCATTTTTATGGGGGGGCACTGCCTCCCCCCCCATCCGCATCACCCCCATATTTGCATGAATTCCAATCGGGCAGTGGTTTTTTTTGAAGCGCCTGATTAGAGACAGAGGCTCTAATAGGCTTCAAAATAGGGTGGGCTCAGGGCGCAGGGACCCAGGTGTGTTACAATTAATATTTGCTATTGGAACACTGATCCTCCTCCCAGCCAATCAGGAAGTGGGTCTGAGACCCGTTTTCCAATTGGCCGAAAGAACAAGCATTCCGATTGGAGAAGGAAGCCACTGTAATGGCCACAGGGGAAGAGGAAGCCTCCCGTAATGTCCGCCACCCATGATGCCTGCCGCCCGAGATGCCTGCCGCCTGAGATGCCCGCCGCTTGGGTGAAGCACTGCCCGCCATCGATGAGGTAAGTGCTCCGGACCCAACCAACCAGACCGGGGGGGGGATGTATGTGTTCCCTGCCCCCCCCCCCCCCAAAAGAAAAATTTGCCAATTGCCACTGGGTTCCAGTCAACTTGGTAAATTCTTTAAGAGATAGCTTGATGTGTTTGCAAGTGCACAACATATAAATGGCTATTAATATTCATAGGAAATACTACTGTGGATTTTAATCCAGGTAGTGTCCATTTGTCTTTGGGAGTAAACAGACTCCGCTGTCCATTTACTCCCATCCGATCTGACAAAGACAAAGGAGGATGGATCCCCTTCCATTTTATTTTTTAGCGGACCAAATTAGATTGGAGGTAGGTGGGTGTGAATGGACACAAGTTTGTTGACACCCACCAGCCGATAGGGGTTAATGGACCTTCTGATCAGGTCCGTCTGAAAAAGTGACAGGCTCTTAAAAGGGCCTTAGGGTAAAACTGAAACATTTTTCCTTCCTATGGATCAATGATAGGTTTAGGTTTTTTTATGAGAACTTTTCTTTTTTTACCACTAAGTAGTTTTTCACTACTGAAAGTAATATTATACTTTAAAGTACTGGACCTGGTTTGTCAAAACATCTAAAAGACATCAAAACATCTAAAAGACATCATTTGGTCAGATTTAAGATTGCACAGGGAAATTGTAGAGGTGATGGAGATGCTGAAATGACCTGACATATTGATGGAGAGTCTGCATGTATAAATACTATATGTTCCAATACACAAAAACCCAGAGTCAATGATTTCCTCAATTCTAATGCAAAGGAGCTGTCCAGATAGCTCTTCAGACTTTTTGATAGATGCATTCTTCTTCTGGCAGGTGACATCACATCGCGCATCACCTCTGACATCACAGCTATGAGCGAATCCCTCAGCCACAATCTGAGCCTCTTGATGTGGTATCTAATGAGACTCATCTTCTTGGTGATATACATGGTCAGCTTGTCTCCAAAGCTTACAGTCTTCACTATGTTGTGCCTGTTGATCATCACGCTTGTGCCCCAGCTCTCAGGATCATTTTACCAGGTGAGACTCAAGATATGTGCATCTTGAAGGGCTTCAAAGCCTAACCACTTACCTATTGTTGTATGTCTAAAAACAACAAAGTGGTGGATGCTTATTTCTGTACGGCCGCTTATAAATGGCACTATGAACTATTATTTTGCTGTTCCTTATTCTGTCCCCCAGAATCTGGCCAGGAAGGTCCAGGAATCGCTCTCAAAAGTCAATCAGGTGGCTCTGGAGACATTCTCCAACATGAAGACAGTACGCAGTTTTGCCAACGAGGAGGGCCAGTGTCAAAGACATGAGGCAAGGCTCCTCGATACCTACCAGCTGCACAAGATGGAGTCTCTGGCGTATGCTTTCAATGGATTAGCCAACAGTGTGAGTACATTGTGACGACCACCCTGGGCATGCTTTGTGTAATCTATGTGTAATAATTCTTTATGTCATACCCCTGCCGTTGCTTGAACATCAGCTGAATGGTCAATAAGGCTTATAGGTGTGCCTATATAGGCAGGTGCTGTCTATTTTCTCCACTGTAGGTGACACTCGACTGCAGTGGCATTGCAGTTGGAGGGGAAGTCAAGAGAGACATGGTTCTTCTATGGATTTCTTTGTCACTGGTGAAGCTATCCAATTGGATGCTGCTGTCCCATGTGACTCTGGCAGCCATTTTGGGTCAGGCAGAGCCTATGTACGGGCTTGGCCCCCAGGCTTGGTGCGCATTTAGCATGTGGGCAGTGTAGGAACAAGTCACAGGTCTGGTAGGGACATTGAACAGTGATAGGGAGAGGTTCTTGACAAAAAGGGAAAGTATTGGGTCATGCCATCCTTCCTGGAAGCCTCCCAGTTTGAGCACAAACTGGCCAGCCTGCATTCCTCCCCTTCAGACAGACGCTGTCAGCACATTCGAGACCTGCTCTGCTACACATTGCTGTTACATCCTGTGAGCGTTCCCAGTCAGGTGTCCTCCCACTGGGCTTTTTGTAAATTGCGAACTCTAACTTTAATACAAGTTCTGTTTCTGCAATTGAACTCTCAGTGTTTACTGATGCCACACCGCACTGCACCTCCCCACACATAGACTATCTTTTGAAAGCAATGTGTGATACACACTCTTCTTTAGGCTTATAAAGCGGACCTGACCCCCATTCTGACTGAACCTAAAGACTGGCCTTTAGGTCCTGGCAGAGTCCATCGGAACATCTGCGCATGTGCAAAAAATTTCCAGTGCGTGTGCAAAAGTAACCGTTTTGGAACCTCCATAACAGCCATCTTTGCACATGCAGGGGAAACCCAGATGTGCACAAATGTGCCGCAGGGTTCAATCCGGAACCGGAGCCCTATGGCAATATTGGAACATGCATCCTGGGAGGGGGGATGGGGAGATGCTAACAACACTCTCACCTAGGCTTAATCCATTGAATTAAAAGAAAAAAATAATATCCAAATGTGAGAGAAGGAGGAGGCAGGGCAAAGTGAACGTTAATTTAGGGTGAAGGACGACTGCAATCTTCCCCTGCTCTGCCCAAAAATGAAAACGATTTGGCTTTAATAAGTGATATTAATGATTATTTTCTCCTTAAAGCTTTCAGGTCTGGCTCTGAAGGTGGGCATTCTGTATTTTGGTGGACGGCTAGTGACAGAGGGAGAGGTCAGCGGAGGAGAATTGGTGTCTTTTGTGATGTATGAGCTGCAGTTTACATCAGCTGTAGAGGTGAGAAATGGGGGTGAACCGTGTCATGATGTATTTATATTCTGAAAACTAGCTTTAAACTGTAGAGCATTAAGGCGAATATTTTTATGTAAGGACTTTTCTGGCCCATTTTTATTAAAGTCCCTAAAAAATCACCCGACTCTCCCTCGTAGAGTTTTTCAACATTACATTGCCAAAAAACAAATGTACATCAGCCTTACACTTGCAGCACTGCTTCCCTGGCCTTACACATCAGGCCCTAGCCTGTCTCCTCCTGACAGTCTTATCACACAACTATATGCATGCAGCAAGCAGAACATTGCTGCACTGGCTCCCACCTTTCTTCTAAGAGGAGGCCCCCTGACTCCTGAGCTGAGACCTCCCCAGTCCATCAGAATGGAGCCCTGAACACTTGTCACCTCTCTAATCCCTAATCAAGCAGTGTGCTAATCATCAGCAAAACCTGGACCCAAAAGTAGAGATCTTATCATTCCTAAATCTCTACAAAGCCTCCGGACTCCGGGGCTCAAACTGGGTTTCACCAAACTCTGAGGAGACTGAAAATCTGGTTCATAGAGTGGTCACTACTAGATCCTCTTTTTGGTGACTGTGCATAAAAAATCAAGTGGCGCTGCTATGGACTTCAGTCTATATAATACCATTTTTTTAATATATGTATCTTTCTCGGCAGGGCTGTTTGTCCTGTAAGACTGCATGTACATTTGTTCTGCGCGATGTGGAATGTAATTAGGCTATTTTCTCTCCAGACTGAATTTTTCACATTAATAAATAATAGAGTGGTTCGGGTAAACACATTTTGGCCACTGGATGGAGCCAGCGATCATAGTAAATAGGTATTTCGTTCCTATGATCATCTGCTCCATCTAGTGATCATAATGGAGTATTTTCCTGATTCTCTCTCTTGCGTATGAATGAATAACAATCAAGCTGGAGAGTCCTCTGGACTGAAGATGGGGGACCTTCTGGGATATCAGCACTCATTTCAAAAGCCTGCATCTCTGATGGTCTGGGGATGAGTTATTGTTCATGTAATGGGCAGCTTGCACATTTAGAAAAGCACAATCAATGCTGAAATATATATCCAGGTTTTAGAGCAGCCTAGTCACTCTGACTCTGTAAGGTGCCCTTTTTATATCTAGTCATGCTACTGATCTATTGCCAATTAACCTAATTAGTTGCAAAATGTTCTTCTAGCTCTTCCTTGCTGGCACTATTTACTTTGCCAGCTTTTTGTCATCCTGTCCCAAATTTTTTGAGATGTGTTGCTGCCATCAATTTAAAAATTGCTTTATTTTTTTTCTTAAAATTGTCCATTTTCTCATTTTACACAATTGATATGTTTTTTATTGTAAATAAAATATGGATTTATGAGATTTGCAAATCATTGCATTCTGTTTTTATGTAGATATCAGACAGCATCCCAACTTTTTTGGAAGTGGGGTTGTAGAACAATGCAAGTTTAGTTATTTGCATATTCAGTGGATAGATTTGCTAGAAAAAGGAAACAATCCTAAATAACAGCGTGTAAGCTCTTTCTTGCGTCTTGTTCAGGTCTTGTTAAGGATGTATCCAGACGTCCGAAAAGCAGTTGGATCTTCAGAAAAGGTCTTTGAGTACATGGACAGAAACCCACAGATGCCACCCCCAGGAAACCTTCAGCCAGCAAACCTCCAGGGCCATGTCCAGTTCAGAAACGTCACCTTCTCTTATCCTAGGCGACCAGATCAACCAGCTCTTCAGGTACCATCACAAAGTCCTAGTTTGTAGTGTACTAACCCATAGACATTAATCAGATATCAGCTGACTGCAGACAGATCATTGAAATGTGAATTACAAAAATCATTTGTAATGAAGGGAAACAGTCTGTGCCATAGCTACTTTTATGGGATTTATACATATTCAATTGGAATGATTTTATTTTGCAGGTTTTACTTGAAATTTTTTAAGTTGGTGATAGAGTCTATTTAAAGGGTTAGTTCACCTTTACAGAAAAACTGTAAATCGGATGATCTTATATGCATTATTATTTGAAAAGTTTGTACCATATTTGCAAACATTCTAGAAGCTGAACATCACTCTGCATGATTGCGAATTTGCCTTCAGGTTAGATATCAGATTACTATAAAACAGCTCTTCTGTAATTTATTGGGAATTCAGCTTCTAGGTATAATATTTAACCCTTACTACCTGCAGTATCTCACAAAAGTGAGTACGCCCCTCACATCAAATGTACACTGTTATACAAGCTGTACACTCACTACTTTACATTGTAGCAAAGTGTCATTTCTTCAGTGTTGTCACATGAAAAGATAGAATAAAATATTTACAAAAATGTGAGGGGCGTACTAACTTTTGTGAGATACTGTATACACTATAGCTATCCTTTTACCATTAAATTCTATTCCATCTCTTATTTAAATCCCTAGGATGTCTCCTTTGAGTTGCGTCCAGGTCAAGTGACGGCACTGGTGGGCCCTTGTGATGCTGGCAAGTCTACGATTGTCCAGTTGCTGCTCAGGTTTTATGAACCACAGAAGGGGCAGATCCTACTGGATGGGAAGCCTTTGTTTGAATATGACAACAAGTACTACTGCAAAAAGGTAATGTATTGGTGGTAAAATAGGCATAGGAAAAGCTTTACTTACTGCCAGGAGAGTTGTCTGCCTGATTTAGGCTCCAGGGTATGCAAAGTCATTTAAGGTTTAGAGCAGGGGTCTCCAAACTTTCTAAACAAAGGGCCAGTTTATAGTCCTTCAGACTTTAGGGGGGCCGGACTGTTACCAGTGGGAGTAGAAAATGCCCTGGTGTCTGCAAGAGTAACAATGCCTCAAGCTTAGTGGCCAGTGGGAGCAATAAAATTACTTAGCATCTTTGGTCCGAAAGAACGGAAATGATGCCTCATCATTAGTATTAGAAATAGTGTCTTGTCATTGATTTTAGCAGGAAGAACAGTGCCCCAGCCTTGGTGTCAATGGGAGGAATAGTGCCCCAGCCTTGGTGTCAACATGAGGAATAGTGCCCCATCATTGGTAGCCATGGGAAGAATAGTGCCCCATCATTGGTAGCCGTGGGAGGAATAGTGCCCAATCATTGGTAGCTGTGGGAGGAATAGTGCTCCATCATTGGTGTCAACTGGAGAAATAGTGAAATTGTGCTCCAGTTGTGTTGTCAGTGGGAAGAATAGTGACCCATCGTTGGTAACCATGTATTAGTCTGCATTCTCACATTTACAAAAACACAATGCTTGCAGCATTTGGGCTGCCATTAACAGTGAATGTGTGAGATATGCATTTTGACCCAGTGGTTGATCCTTTTGGCCAATGGGAGGAATAGTGCCCCATCATTGGTATCAGTGGAAGAAATAGTGCCCCATCTTTGATATCAGTGGAGGAATAGTGCCCCAACAGTTGGTGTCAACTGGAGAAATAGTGCTCCAATATTGGTGCCAATGGGATGAATAGTGACCCATCATTGGTATCAGTAAGAGGGATAGTGCCGCATCATTGGTATCAATTAGAACAATAGCGCCACATCATTGGTTTCAATGGGAAAAGTTATGTCCCATTGTTTTTTTCAGTAGATGTAATGGTGCCTCATCTTTGAATAGTGGGAGTGGGAGCAATTATGCAACACTGTTGTAAGTGGAAGGAATGAGTTCTCATCATTGAGTGAAGGATTAATAGTGCCTCATAACAATGGTAGCAATGATGCCCCAAGGGCCAAATAAAGCCAAGAAAAGGGCCAGTTCATATATTCTAAGAGTCTTTCAATGATTGCCCCCTATGGGAATATAATCTGGAGGTTCCAAATTGTGATCTTTGGTTGCTGAGGGTTTTGCCCCCAGGATAACTTTGCCAACAGTGCTTAAAGCCTAGAAACATCTATATTATGAAGTGTGTTCATTCATGTTGAGGCCTAAAAAAATGTATTTAGCATCTTCATATATTAAAGCTGCACTCCAGGATAAGCCTATATTGTCTACATACAAGAGCCATGTTTATTCTTATTTGAATCCTGAGCTATACAGTGTGAATGGAGAAATCTCCCACTGCTGTATTGTTTTGACAGCCAGCCCAGCCAATCAGAGGCAGCTGCAGTTCGGTGAATATTTTTCTGCTCAGCTCCTTTGATTTTTCAATTGAAGGAAGTCAGGCCACCCGCTGATTGAGTTTTAGGATGGAACATCAGGAACCCGCCGAAATGTGCACAGTGACAGGACATCCAGTCAGGTATATTGCAGTGCAAAGAGCATGCTCACAGGAGAGAGCAGAGTGACAGAGAGATTAACTTGTCAGTGTGCTGCTTCTCTTTTCACTGTCCAGTCACAGATTGGGGAGTGGGAAGGATACCTGTAAGTAAAGGTAAAACTGCTGCAGTAAAATGAAAAACAAACAGCTCTCATATATGTATTTCATTTGTATATTTAGCTATTTGCCTGGAGTTCAGTTTTCAAGTCTGCAAAGTGAAACTGACAGCTGGATAGTGATCATTTAAATCTCATTGTACAGGAAGTTCTTCAAGCCATGTCACAACACGTCCTGTCATCAACCATCCTTATTTCACAACACTAAAAGATATAGGGGTTGATTTACTAAAATTGAAGAGTGCAAAAATCTGGTGCAGTTCTTAATATTACCTAATCAGCTTCCAGGTTTGTCAAAGCTTAATTGAACAAGCTGAAGTTAGAAGCTGATTGGCTACAATGCACAGCTGCACCAGATTTTGCACTCTCCAATTTTAGTAAATCAACCCCATAATGTTATGCTGTTGAATAATGTTGTCCATTGCAAGGTTAAACATTTTCTGCAGATATGACTGTAGAATATTTAAATACTTTTATCTTGTTCATGTAGAACAAGGGGACAGTATGTCTAGAAAGAGCATCCCCCGAATCCTTTATACTTACCTTACCTGCAGCCAATCTCTATGGCAAGCACTGTCACATAATTGGACGATTGCGGTAAAAATGACACTGCTCCAGCAGGTAATCAACAAAGCCAAGCTAAGTGCTGGCTACAAAGGAGGAAGTAGCTGCCAGATACAGCATTTAAAGTGATGCTAAACACACATTTAAAAAAGAAAATCCTATTCAAGTATGTTTTCTCAGTATGGTACCTTCTCCTCCTTTTTTTTGCTGCTGTGATCTTACTTCCTGTTAGAGGAATATAGTGGCACCGTAGCCACCCTCTCTTTTTCGCTCTCGAGATGGACTATAGCCTATGAGAGTCATAGTGTGCATGGAACAGTGCACATGACCCAACCTAACATGCACTGCTCAAACCAAACCCACAGAAGAGAAAAGGAGAAGTTTGGGTGCTCACGGAGGACATTACAAGAAGGCATAAAACACAGTAAGAAACAATAGGAAGAACAAGCAAAAAGCAAAAACTGGGGCTTTGAGTGAGGCATTGTCAACATAGCCAATAATATACAACCTGTGTGCATGATTTCCATGTATGATGTTTATTAATGCCATAACAATATATATAATAATATAATAATGATATATCCCAATCATGGTCCATGTCAGGTACAACACGGGAGCCAATTGAGGTGGTGTGTCGTCCACTCCGCTACCTGCACCTCCACGGCCTGGGGCGGGTAACCGCCAACGTCATACATCATACGTGATCCTATGTTTTCTATATATGACAATTTTTACCTTGCCAATCATGTTTCCATGTATAGAGACCTCATATGTTATTATTATTATGTACTTTGCATTACGAATTGTATTCATTATATACATATGCATTTCTAATTGATTATATTTAATTTTATGATGGTTTTGTTGTATTATTTTATTATTATATATATTATTATGGCATTAATAAACATCATACATGGAAATCATGCACACAGGTTGTATATTATTGGCTATGTTGACAATGCCTCACTCAAAGCCCCAGTTTTTGCTTTTTGCTTGTTGTTCTTCCTAATGTTATTAGGGGTGGAGGCCTGCCAATGTGGGTCGCCAGGCCACACATACTTTTTTGCACAGTAAGAAACAACTCTACAGGTCCATTAAATAATGGATGTGCTTGGAATATTTTTAGAGAATAAGGTTATTGTTTTGTGTCAATTTAAGGTAGGTATAATGGGGTCAGGAGATTCCCTTTCGAGAGACAGTGGGGTTGATTTACTAAAACTGGAGAGTACAAAATCTGGTGCAGCTCTACACAGAAACCAATCAGCTTCCAGGTTTTTTGTCAAAGCTTAATTGAACAAGCTGATGTTAGAAGCGGATTGGCTACCATGCACAGCTTCACCAGATTCTGTGTGCACCAATTTTAGTAAATCTCTCCCAGTATCTCTTTACGGACAATGCACAGGTTACCAAAATAAGCTGTCCAAATAGGTGTATGACTGAAATCTGAAGATTACTTGCCAGCCAAGTCTCACAGATGTCCTGTTTCTGCTTCCAGTGTAGCATGAGGGAACAGAAGAGTTTTTTAGTCATTCTGATGAAAAAAGAACGGTTTCCCTTTCCACACTTTTTGATCATGAACCCAGTGGTTTTGGTCTTCCTTATCATTTATTTCCCTTATCGTAGGTGTCTGTTGTGAGTCAAGAACCCGTCATTACTGCAAGGTCCTTGAAGGACAATATATGTTATGGGTTGGGGAATCTTCCTTTGGCCTTGGTGAAGAAAGTGGCCGTATCTGCTAGTGCTGATGCCTTCATCTCAGAAAAAGAGGATGGGTACGATACAGGTTGGTATTTCTAATATACAAGGCTTTCTTTCCAGAAAATTATATACATAATATAATACTCTTTGTATACATTATCTAATAAGGAGCTGGAGAGAAAGGAGGACTTCTATCTGGAGGGCAGAAGCAAAGAATAGCCCTGGCCAGGGCTCTGCTTAGGGAACCCAAGATCCTTATCCTTGATGATGCCACCAGCTCCCTTGACACGGAAACTGAACTTAAAGTAAGAAAGCCTCAATTATATATCTTTCATGATGTAGTCACGAGATTGTCAAAGCCCATGTAGAACTGAACATAGCAAAGTGGGTCTGTACTGTGGAAGCTGTGCCCAAGCAAAGCAAGCCAAGGTCAATGCACTAGTCACCAGTATTGTTTCTAGGTCCCCTATTGCTGATATTTTCCTAATTACTGACTTACCATGTCTTGTTTTATACTGTGTCGCTGTGTAGAGATGACCCTTTTGGTAGAGGCAGGGCTTTGCTTCCTCATGTCAGAGCTGCCTCCCTGATGACTGATAATCTTAAGACTGATTGGGTAATATTCAAAAAGCAGTAGAAAAAGTGAAGGAAGCACAGTTCCACAGAATGGATGAAGCAGGAACATGATAGGTCCTCAGGTACAGCTTCCTCTCCAGCAAGGAGAACAATGAGCAACATAGTACTGACAGCACCAAATTTCACTTCAAATCCTGAAACTTGCAGGCAGAGGCACAATGCCTTAGATGATCTCACACTGCAGAAAAACAGCTAAGAGGTTAGAGAACAGAAGTGCTTAGTCATAATAAGTGCACTTATAGGTTTGAGGTGGAATTTAGGACAAAATGACAATTTTTAGGGTGCTTTTTTTAGATGTTCTCTGCAACATCGTCAGGCTTCACTTTTTAAGTTCAGGTCCACTTTTAAAATAAAATGGAACCAAAGTCCACAATAAGGCACCTCCTTTCCAACAGTTAGCAGTTTGATCTTTGGCTGTCTTGATTGGCCAACGTGGGGTGATATAACTCACACATGTGCAGGGGATCAGTCATTCTGGTACACAGGCACTATGGCAGGCACTATGACAGATAGCAGTGTGAACTGGGGCTTATAAAGAGCCCTGAGATTATATTAAAGGGCCCTGGGATCAGTGGGAAGGGCCCCAGGCCTGGAGAGAAGAGCTCCGGGAACAGGGGAAAGGGCCCTGAGACCGATAGAAAGATAGTAGATAGTATGACAGTTTATAATACTTTTTAGATTCTGATGAAGAAGTAGGATAACAACAATATCAGTTTATTGTAGTTAGGTAAGGATTAAAGGAACACAATTTATTGTGACCATGGTATCGTCACACATCCTGTATCCCATGCATACTTCGGTTGGGACACCTCTTCTTACCTCCATACACCTCAATATTGGTTAGTCAGGCTGACCATCAGAGCATTAGGCCAGTAATTAGTCTGGAGCCGAAACTGGTATTCGCAATATAGATTGCCCCAGGTTTTGGCATACTCAGATGCTCTAGAACAGGTGTCTCCAAACTTTCTAAACAAAGGGCCAGTTTACTGCCCTTCAAACTTTAGGGGGACCAGACAAAGGCCAGTGGGAAAAGAAAATGCCCTTGCTTCAGTGGGAGTAAACAATGCTCCAAGATTGGTATTAAGGGCAGGAATAGTGCCCCATTGTTGGAATTAACCAAAGGAATAATGTCCCATCATTTATGTCAATGGAAGGATTAGTGCGCCATCATTGGTGTTAGTGGGAGGAATAGTGTCCCATTGTTGGTGTCAATGGCAGGAACCATGTCAGCATCAGTGGGGGGAATAATGCCCCAAAAGCCAGATAAAAGCATGCAAAGGGCTGCATCTGGCCCCGGGCCACAGTTTGGAGACCACTGATCTAGAATTGTAGTTATTACATATTATTCTTGAAATATCCAGAGCACTCTTTAAATGTCAAGAATCTAAAAGAAAGTGGTAGAATGACAACTGATCCTTACTAGTTCACTTCCCTTTCTCTTGTTTAAAAAATAAACTTTACCAGGTACAAGTCAAATGTGATATCCACCATGACACTTGGTCTTTTTTATAGATTCAGAGCGCGGTGTTGAATAACCCTGAGAAGTGCACAATTCTTCTTATATCTCATCGGATGAACATCTTGGAGAAGGCTGACCACATTCTAGTGATGGAGGGAGGCCAGATCAAGGAGTCCGGGAAACATCAACAGTTGTTGGACAGCAAGGGCAGTTATTGGAAACTGTGGGAGAAACAACATAGCATTTTCCAGAAGAATAACGGATAGAAGGCCAAGCCTTTGTAATCACAAGACAAAAGGACAAACGTCTTCAAATCCTTCCTTTCCAGCTGTGGCCAATCTGAAAACCATTTAGTTTAATGTGACATATGACACTGTAGACATCATTTCCTTTATCTCTGAGTTACTAAGTTCTATCTTTTCAATGCGTCTAAGCAGCGTTTTAGAAAGGAAGATACTACACAAACCTTGAACTGTCTTGAAAATGAAGGTCACATGAAGTGGCCTCTGATAAGTGGCCTACAGTTTAATGGAATACTTGCACTTTGAAACTCCGCAAGCACCTTTTAAGGTTCCCAGCATCTGTTTTGATCTGTTGCCAATAGCATCTGGGTGTGTCAGTTGTTAGATCAGATTATATACGGCAATGGCCAATGGCCTCCGCTGGTTACACAGGAACCTTTGTATCTTAACGTAAACCTGGTCTTTAGCTAGGTATGAGCTACAAGTAAATTTAAAGCCCAACTCAACCTTCTTTGAAAAAAAAAAAAAATAATAACCCAGCTATTGTTAGAAACTCGCCCCCTCTGCAGTTTCTCCAACCTGCAACCCAGCACCAGTACTCTTCAGCCACTTTCTGTGAGCTCAGGGCTTCAAGTATCCATCCCATAGGTGGGAGCCATCAGAACATCCTGAATCCACTGTAGAATTCTTCAGAGGACAGTGTCTTGTTAGGGCAAGGTGCTGCTCTCTACAGCATCCATATTGAGCTCATGGCCCACCTAACGTAGGAGGAAGAAAAGGACCAAAAAAAAAAAAAGACAAAAAAAACACTTACAAAAAAAAAGGATGGGGGAGTCATGAAGAAATAGCTGGAGTTGGACTAACTAAAGGCAACATTTTTTTTATATATATTTTTTTTTTAGTTTTGGATATAAAGGGGGAGTCTGTGTCCCCGTCAGGGAGATTTACCCTCTCTATTTGTCCCGTATGCCATTATCATTAAAAGTAAAAGAAAATCCCAAATTTTAAACTGTCCCCAGTAAAGCAATAGAAGGAAAATCTTCCAATGGTATACTAGTCCTTGTGACCTGGAAGAGATTCCCTCAATTAACAGGGATTTCCTCTCACTTCCTGTTTGGCTATGGGGCAGGAAGTGAAGTTAAATCTTCCCAATGGGACAAAGATGGCAAAAATAAACTTTACTGGGGTTATAACCTTCCCTACTCTACCCAAAATGAAGAAAAAGGTTTTGCCTATCATTCTACTGTAATTGTTGTTTCATTCTGTTGATGGGAAGCAGCTCTGCATAAGTTAACCTGTCTGGAGCTTACACAGGGATAAGGGCTCTCTCATTGCCCCCCTGATCACTGCACGCAAGCCTGGTGATTGGCTGTTCAGGCAACCAGTGCTACTTTTAACAGAGTGTTACTTGCGCCCCCCCCCCCCATACTTGGAAGCACCTAGTATTTCACTTTGCACCAGCATTGGTTCACTTTGGGCAGAACCTTTTATAATAAGTTAATCAAGCAATACATGTAAAAACAGAACCCAAGTAAATTACTATAATTATTAATTATTTCCAAACTTTCTTTGGGGGTTCCCTTTTAATGAAGTGCTAGGACTTGCATATGGTTTTGTATATAATATGTTACATCAGTATTTCTATCGTTTGGCAGGATGGGAACATGAGTGAACACACCAGTATGGTGTGAATTTTGACTTTGTCTTCATAAAGATCCATTACTGTAAATAAAGTGTTTTTTTCTAGTATGTTGTCCTCGTCATTATATGTGACTCTTTGTGAAAATTATTGAGGTTTATTTTTCATTGATTGCCATGTATAGCCAAGCTGGCCCCAACACATTCAGCACAGATTTCAGTGAAAATACCAGTCGACCGAGAACTGATATTTCAGTTACAAGTGGATTTTGGTGGGCTGAACATTTCACTGACTACAATGGAAACAATTTTACTACTCACTGATGTCTAACCCCTCTTGTTGCATTATTTATAATGTAAAACCTGATGAAAAGACTGGGAGCCTAAAACCTTGTAAATATAATTGAGCAAATCTGTCGATTTTTATGCCAAGGTATCTTCCTTGGTGCTCCTGATAGTGAAATATAATTTGGGTAGATTTTCCACTTAAAGGAAATCTATGATCACAGCCCTCCCACCCATACGCGTTACACCCTCCAATTGGGCTTCTTCATTCACTTATTGCAATGTCAATTACTAATATTTAATATTGTTTTTTTATATATGCACATACCTTATGTGCTGCACTTATTTTATATATTTTTTAGCATACTTAAAGCAGAATTCCACCCTATTAAAAGTCAGCAGCTACAAAAAAGTGTAGCTGCTAACTTTTAAGAATCAGACACTTACCTGACCCAGGCTTCAGCAATGCGGCCGCCTGAAGCCTCCCTCTTTTCCCCCTCCTTTGTGCGGCGCCGGCATCACAAGTGTGGGCACCTGGCTTTGGCTTCTATGCCGGGCGCGCACTGCGCATGCGCGAGCCGTGCCGCACTATGTGAATGGCCAGTGTATCTTCTGTGACCTGTGAGGTGTGCCAGAAGATCACAGAGAGGGAAGAGGGAAGGTGAACTTCCGTCCTGTGCCATGGAGCCAGAGGAGGAAGTGCAGCTGGGACCCTGTCAAAACAGGGTCCCCACTGCCCCCCCAGAAAATGACATGCCAATTGTGGCATGTAGGGGGTCACCTTCCCTTAAAGCGGAAGTTCCACTTTTGGGTGGAACTCCGCTTTAAGTGGTGGTTTGAGTGAACTCACCGAAGAAGTGTTGGCAGCAATTTATGCCTGGGTTATGAGGCACATTTAATTTACACTTTAATAGTAGGATTGAGTTGGTGGTTGCACTGATTAATTTTATCATTATATCAGCACATATTGTGAGGGCTGCCTGTCTGCTGGCCGTCTCTTTTCACAGCTTCCTGTATTCCCTGCATGCTTTGCAGCTTCTCCTCTGCTGTTTCCTTTATAATTAGGACTACAGATCCCATGGTACATTGCTGCTTGCAAGCAGCGAGTCCCTTCTATAGTTCAGAAGGCAGGTGTTCCGTCAGATCAGGCGACCCGTCAAATCTTGTAATGGAAGTGATGTTCCGTCTCCGCCATCTTGCTATACCCCGCACTCATCCGCAGTAAGGATACAGTAAGAAGGCGGCAAGTGGACATCTTGTTACACCCACCGGAATTTTGCATTTCACACTTATTTGTAACACTAAACTGAGCTTATATAGCGAAATACAGCAACATGGCAGCGACGGAACCTCACTTCCGTTACGAGATTTGACGGGTTGCCTAATCTGACGGAACACAGGCTCTGTGAAATGTGTGACACAGCAGTGTCTACTCACAGGGCATAGTGACTACGTGGCACAGGAAATATATGCGTGGGGAAGTAAGTTTACAAACTTCAAGATCACTCAGATTAACCATTTCCAGTCCAGGCCAATTATGATACTTCTCTCCTACATGTAAAAAGCAGCATTTGTTTGCTAGAAAACTACTAAGAACCCCCAAACATTAAAAACTGTTTTAAGCAGAGGCCCTAGAGAATGTGTCTGAGCTTTGGCTTGAGGTGCACACGCTAATGCAATAGGCTGCTCACGCCTATGGTTTAGCGGTACCAGTGGCGGTACTGGTGGCTGGCCTGTGTGGTGGTACTAATGGCATTACTAGTGGAGGATCTGCGTTTAGTGGACTGGTGGCGGTACTGGTGGCTGGCCTGTGTGGTGGTACCAATGGAGGTATAAGTGGCGGGCCTGTGTAACGGTACTGATGGTGGTACTGGTGGCTGACCTGTGTGGTGTACTGGTACTGGTGGCTGGCCTGTGTTTAGTGGTACCGATGGCGGTACTGGTGGTGGGCCTGTGTGACAGATGGGCTGTTTGACAGATCCAAATGGGCTGTGATAGATCCAGATGGTTCTCTTCATTGGGGGGGGAGGGGGTGTTGTGCACAGTACAGTATACAGACAGTAAAACTCACTGATCCCTGCTCTGCTCTCTCCTCACACGATCGGTGTGTGAGGAGAATAAGCAGGGATCATATAGTGACGGCATTTGTTTACATTTGTGACCGGCTGTGAAGGACACCCGCCCCCCACCCCCATCATGCGGGCGTGCCTCCGGGGACGCGCATCAGGCGCGCATGCGGCACCGTTTTTTAGCAAACAATGCTTGATTATACACAGCCAATCACACAGTAAACAGCCAATTTAACTGGCTGTTTTCCATGATCAGTGACGGCCCGTGTCCAGCGGACAATCATCCATGTGTGCATGGAAACAATAGGAGAGGGGAGTTTAAGGGCAGGAAAAAAAAAGCCCAAACTCCCAAAAATGTGAGTTTACCGGAAGCAGTGTGCATGAGGCCTAAGGGATGTGCTTTGCAGGGCTCACATGCGCCCCCTATGTGGAAGTGCAGAATCATGTACAGTATATATATGTGATTCTGCACAGTACAGCTGCCCTGTAGCAGTAAATCTGCTATAGGGTGGTAGTGAACTGGACAAAAAACAGACACTAAGTTGCCTCCAATAGCCCATTCTGGCAGTCACTAAAATGATCAAATCACACATGGGGTGGTGGAGCTTGTAACAAAAGGGCTCAATCATTCAGGTGTGCATCAATCTAAAACCTTAGACAGAAGGCATGAAATTGTGTTGTTATGTCATTGAGTGTGCAGTATATGTTATACTGCCAAGTATTCCTGCAATCTCAATCTATCACATACACTATATTATCAAAAGTATTGGGACACCTACCTTTACACAATCATGAACTTTAATGGCATCTCAGTCTTAGTCCGTAGGGTTCAATATTGAGTTGGCCCACCCATTTCATCTATAACAGCTTCAACTCTTCTGGGAAGGCTGTCCACAAGGTTTAGGAGTCTATGGGAATGTTTGACTATTCTTCCAGAAGCGCATTTGTGAGGTCAGGCACTGATGTGGACGAGAAGACCTGGCTCACAGTCTCCGCTCAAATTCATACCAAAGGTGCTCTATTGGGTTGAGGGCAGGCCAGTCAAGTTCCTCCACTCCAAACTCGCTCATCCACGCCTTTATGGACCTTGCTTTATGCACTGGTCCAAATCATTTGGTGGAGGGGGGATTATGGTGTGGGGTTGTTTTCCAGGGGTTGGGCTTGGCCCCTTAGTTCCAGTGAAGGGAACTCTTAAGGCGTCAGCATACCAAGACATTTTGGGCAATTTCATGCTCCCAACTTTGTGGGAACAGTTTGGGGATGGCCCCTTCCTGTTCCAACATGACTGCCCACCAGTGCACAAAGCAAGGTCCATAAAGACATGGATGAGCAAGTTTGGGGAGGAGGAACTTAACTGACCTCCACAGAGTCCTGACCTCAACCCCTTTGGGATGAATTATAACGGAGACTTCGAGCCAGGCCTTCTCATCCAACATCAGTGCCTGACCTCACAAATGCGCTTCTGGAAGAATGGTCAAACATTCCCATAGACACACTGCTAAACCTTGTGGACAGCCTTCCCAGGAGCTATCATAGCTGCAAAGGGCGGGCCAACTCAATATTGATCCCTATGGACTAAGACTGGGATGCCATTAAAGTTCATGCGTGCAAAGGCAGGCGCCCCAATACTTTTGGTAATAGTGTATGCAGCAAGAACACAACAATGAAGATCCGAATGAAACAATGTTGAACTGAAAAAGCCTGTGGTCATCAGTGGAGGGCTGGCAGCCTTAGGCCTGGGGGGCAAGTCCATAGTTACATAGTTATTCAGGTTGAAAAAAGACACAAGTCCATCTAGTTCATCCAAAGTCCAGTCAAGTGGCCCATTGAACCACCGAATCAGCTCACCATCCATGCCCACCTGGTTTTAGAACAGATATTGATGTTATGAAGCAAGACAAATGTGATACAATGTGGTAACATCATTTACTGTTAATAGCAACAAAGGAGGTTTAACAAAAATATTGCATCAATGCAGCTCATCAGTGCCCACCAATGCAGCCTCACCAGTGCCCATCAATGGAGCCGCACCAGTGCCCATCAATGCAGCCTCACCAGTGCCTATCAAATGCAACCTGATCAGTGCCCATCAATGCGGGCTCGTCAGTGCCCATCAGCACAGCCGGCCCTGGGTGCCCCCCCTTTTCCTGCAGTTAGTTGGTGGCTGCGCCCCTGGCCCCTGCTTCCTTCCTCCACAAGAAGTAAAAAGTGTGAGTGGGCAGCCGCCGTCAGCCATTTTGAATGTAAGTTAGGGTGGCCTGGGGGGGGGGGGGGCAATTGCCACCCTGCCTCCTGGCCCAGCCCTCCCCTGGTGGTCATATCCAGTATACCATATATATAGTATATAAGATAAAAGCTGTTCCAGACCAGGTTTTCTGAACTTGGGATATTTATCCATGGGGGTACGGGAAACAAATAATGAGCGTATAGTTATGGATATTGCAGAAAAAAAAGTTTGCTTCATACTTTAGCAATCTTTTGCACTGTGTTAACCCGTGTCAAGTTGTGCATTAATATATATTGTGCTAAGGCAGCCCTGCTGAGGTTGGATCTATTGCGCGAAACTACATACCTGTATGTCATTTCCTGCAATCGCCACTGGGGGCGCGCCAGAGGGGGAGCCAATCAATGGGTCTGGCAGACAGGATGTCCACCGGCCACCCGCGATCGTTCCCCAGAGAGGTACAACGACGGTTCTGCATATGTAAGCAAAGCAGACCACCGTTCTGACAGGGATGAACATGGTGGCCTTGTGTTCCTGCTAAGCAGGAACATGGATCTCTGTGTTCCTCCAGTTAGTCCATTCTCCACACAGTTAGCAATCACCCCCTAGGGACACACTAAACCCTCTGATCGCCCCTGATGTTAACCCCTTTAGAGCCAGTGTCATTAGTATAGTGACAGTGTATATATTTAGCATTGATCACTGTAATAATGTCACTGGCCCCCTAAAAAGTGTCAAAAGTGTTAGTTAGGTGTCCGATTTGTCCACCACAATATCGCAATCCTGCCAAAAATCACTGAGCACCACCATTACTAGTAAAAAAATAAAAAATAAAAATGCCATAAATCTATCCCCTATTTTGTAGACACTATAACTTTTGCGCAAACCAATCGATATACGCTTATTGGGATTTTTTTTTACCAAAAACTTGTAGCAGAATACTAAATTTATGAACACATTTTTTATTGGATATATTTTATAGCAGAAAGTAATTAAAACATTTTTTTTCAAAATTGTCTGTCTTTTTATGTTTATAGCGCAAAGAATAAAAACTATAGAGGTGATCAAATACCATCAAAAAAAGCTTAATTTGTGGGGGAAAAAAAGACATAAATTTTATTTGGGTACAGCGTCGCACGGCCGCACAATTGTCAGTTAAAGTAATGCAGTGCCCTATCGCAAAAAATGGCCTGGTCATTAAGGGGGGTAAATCTTCTGAGGCTGAAGTGGTTAACTTGCCATTGTATAATTTGGCAAGCTGTGCTGCAAGCCAAGCTCACCCGTTAAAGTCAATGGGATCACTCCACAACCATGCCCTAAAGCATGGCTTCTCAACCTGTGGCCCTCCAGCTGTCGCAGAGCTACAAGTCCCATGAGGCATTGCAATGCTGTCAGTTACAAGCATGACTCCCAAAGGCAGAGGCATGATGGGACTTGTAGTTCCGCAACAGCTACAGGGCCATAATATATATATATCCAGCTCCTGGCTACATTTATAGCCCAAAAAAAACCAAACCCAGAGGTGATCAAATACCACCAAAAGAAAGCTCTATTTGTGGAGAAAAAAATTACAAAAATGTTATCCGGGTAAAGTGTTGCAATTGTCAGTTAAAGCATGTCCTGCTCATGAAGGGGGTAAAATCCAGAGGTCAAGTGGTTAATCATGCCTGCTAGTGCTAAGTGGTTTGTCTCTAACATTGTCTAAGTACATTGTCTCAATACATTCTGCTGGAGAGCTTGAGCTTGTGAAACACCACAGACTTACTGGCTGATCACCAGATGAAAATAGAGGAAGAAAGCCAAAAAAAAAAAAAAATACTAATACAGCCATCACATCTAAGAATTTATAAGCTGCAATATAATAAATGTGTGCTTTTGGGTTTAATACTGCTTTAACCACTTCCCACATTAGGACCAGAGCACTTTTTACGATTCGGCACTGCGTCGATTTAACTAACAATTGCGCGGTCATGCGATGTTGTACCCAAACAAAATTTGCGTCCTTCTTTTTCCACAAATAGAGCTTTCTCTTGGTGGTATTTGATCACATCTGTGTCATTTCTGATCACTGCTATAAACAAAAAAGAATGTCAATTTTGCAAAAAAAAAAAACAATATTTCTTACTTTTCGCTAAAATACCTAACAAATGTATTCAACAGTTTTGGCCGATTTATATTCTTCCTCATATTTTTGTTAAAAAAAAATCGCAATCAGCGTTTATTGATTGGTTTGCTCGAAAGTTGCCGCCTTTACAAACCATGAAAATTAATTTCTGGCGTTTTTACAATTTTTTTTTTTTACTGGTAATGGCGGTGATCTGCGATTTTTATTAGGACTGTGATATTGGGGAGGACATGTCGGACATTTTTGACACTTTTTGGGACCAATGACATTTATACAGCGATCAGAAATTTAAATATCCACTGATTACTGTGTAAATGTCATTGGCAGTGAAGGGATTAACCTGCAGGGGGCGATCTAGGGGTTAACTGTGTTCCCTGGGTGTGTTCTAACTGTATGGGGGCTGGCAGGGGCACCAGAGATCTAACTGATCCCCAGTACAGAGATCAGTAGATCTGTGACATGCCGCCTGTCAGCAAGTGGTTAGCAGTGGACAGCATCGTCTCCCATCAGTCTATTAGTTTGGAGAAGGAAGGGGGGGGGGGGGAGTGCCTTGCCATTCTATGCTACTGAGCTGTGTGTTTCTATTGATGTACACAGTGTGAACCAGCTTCACCACTCTGCCTTTCTGGATGTACTACGTATACCCAGAGCATTTACAACAAGCTGCGGTAATAGCCAGGAGCTTGTATTTTTGTTCTTGAGCAAGAGATATCCACATAGGGATAGAAGAGTGTGGAAGATTGGATACTTGGCAATATATCTGAACTTTTTTTTTATATATAATTTATGCACTATATATGAAGTTTATATGTTTATTTTATTATTGATTTAGCACAGTGTTGTATAATTATTTACATGAATTGAAATTATATCCATTATATTTAGTATTTATTTAAAAGGGGCAGCACACTGTAATGTGCTCCTTATATATTTATGAACAAAAATGTCGATTTTAACATGCGTTCAAAAAATGAACAAATAGCTTTAAAGGGGAAGTAGTTAAACAGAAACCTAGATAAGGATTAGGAAATAAAGAAGCAGCATATTCAGTAAGTGATTCAATCAGCTACTGAAAGTGCTTAAAATAAACTGCAAATTTCACTTTGATGCCACCATAAACGGCTTGAGTATCTGCAGATTCCTGCTGAATCTTCCACCCGGTTCAACAAAAGTTAATTTAAGGAGTGTTCTGCCCCCTTTCCATGTATTCTTGTATTGAACTGCATCAGGTTATAATTTGTTTGTAGTATGCTGACATCTAGTAGTGGTTTTATATCACTGCAATTTGTTTACTAATGTGATTTTGGGATCTCCTCTGTCCTCCCCTACTGTTTAGAGCGAGGATCTCCAAACTTTCTAAACAAAGGGCCAGTTTACTGTCCTTCAAACTTTAGGGGGGCCAGACTGTGGCCAGTGGGAGAAGAACATTTCCTGGTGGTATTGGGGGGGGGGGGGTGGAGGGAATAATTCCCCATCGTTGGAATCAATGGAGGAATAGTGCCCCATCATTGGTGTCAGTGGGAGGAATAGTGCCCCATCATTAGTATCAGTGGAGGAATAGCGCCCCATCATTAGTACCAGTGGAGGAATAGTACCCTATCATTGGTGTCAGTGGGAAGAATATTGCCCCATCATTGGTATCAATGGGAGGAATAGTGCCCCATCATTGGTGTCAGTGGGAGGAATAGTGCCCCATCATTGGTGTCAGTGGAAGGAATGGTGCCCCATCATTGGTATCAATGGGAGGAATAGTGTCCCATCATTGGTATTAATGGTAGGAATAGTGCCCCATCATTGGTATTAGGGGACTAATAATGCCCCATCATTGGTATCAATGGGAGGAATAGTGCCACATCATTGGCATCAATCGGAGGAATAGTGCTCCATCATTGGTATCAATGGAGAAATAGTTCCCCGTCATTGGTATCAGTGGAGGAATAGTGCCCCATCATTAATATCAATGGGAGGAATAGTCCCCCAAAATTGGTATCAGTGGAGGAATAGTGCCCCATCATTGGTATCAGTTGGAGGAATAGTGCCCCATCATTGGTATTAGGGGGAGTAATAATGCCCCATCATTGGTATCAATTGGAGGAATAGTGCCCCATAATTGGTATCAATTGGAGGAATTGTGCTCAATAATTGTTTTGATTTTCAGCTGTTGTTTTCTGATATGTCAGAGAACTTGTCAGTGACTCATGCTGATAACAGAGGAATGGAGCATTAGAGAGAAACAACACTTAGAGCTTTGGAGAGAGATAAGTAAACACTACATATACAGATATGCCTTGGCCAAATTTCATGAATGGGGTTTACAACCACTTTAAGCTGCCTGTGGATGGTGCCAAGTTAGCAGGTGACCATACTGTCCAGACAGATTAGGTCTAAGGAGGTGTGTCAGTGCAGCATTTGAAACAAAAGAAAAAGAAACTGAGCCAGGTGTGAGATTATCAGCCAGACAGGGACTGCATCCTATTAGATCGGCCGTGGCACCCTGAATACAATACATAGCTGATAGCATGGATGGTGGAATCAGCTGATTGGGCCTTGTATGGTGGCCTTTACAAGTCTATTTACACATTAGCATTACATTCACCAGTGGCGGCTGCTCCATTAGGGCCACCCCCCTAATCCCTTAATCTCCATGTAGGGCGCTGGACGCATGGATTCCAATTGTTTTTAACCACTTCCTGACCGCCATATGCAAAATGACGGCCGGGAAGTGGCTTAGTTATCCTGACTGGACGTCATATGACATTCTCAGGATAACAAGCCGCCGCGCGCCCTGGGGGGCGCACACCGCGGCGATCGGTGGTGTGGGAGGTCAGTCTGACCCCCCGCAATACCGATCTCGGTAAAGTGCTTCCATCCGAAGCACTTTACCACGTGATCAGCTGTGACCAATCACGGCTGGTCACAGTGTAACACAGGAAAGCCGTTTATCGGCTTTCCTGTACTCAGGTCAGCAGACCTGAGGAGTGGAGAGCCGATCTGCTGCATCCCTGACAGGGAGGGTTTGTGCTGATGATTTATCAGCACAGCCCTCCCTCGGATCGCCACCCTAGACCACCAGGGAGCCTGCCCAGGGACCACCAGGGATGTGCCCACCCAGGACCACCAGAGAGCCGACCAGGGACCACCAGGGAGCCGATCTGGACCACCAGGGAGACCCCCCTAGACCACCAGGTAAGAGACATAGTGCCCAATGTGGAAGGCACTCAGTGCCACCTTCAGATGCCACCCTAGACCACCAGGGAATGAGCCCCTATGAGTATATATGCCCACCAGTGCCCCTATCAGTGCTTACCAGTGCCACATACCAGTGCCCACCATTGCCACCTACCAGTGCCCACCTATCAGTGCCCATCAGTGCCACCTATCAGTGCCGCCTATGAGTGCCAATCAGTGCTGTCTATGAGTGCCCATCAGTGCCGCTTAGCAGTGTCTGTCAGTGCTGCATATCAGTGCCCGTCAGTGCTATATATCAGTGCCACCTATCAGTACCCGTCAATGCTGCTTATCAGTGCCGCCTAACAGTGCTCATCATTGCTGCATATAAGTGCCTCATCATCAGTGCCACCTCATCAGTGCCGTCTCATCAGTGCCAATCAGTACTGCCACATCAGTGCCCGTCAGTGTAGCCTCATCAGTGCCCACCAGTGATGGAGAAAATTTACTTATTTACAAAGTTTTGTGACAAAAATAGAGAATTTTTATTTTTTTTCAAAATTTTCGGTCTTTTTTTATTTGTAGAGCAGAAAATAAAAAACGCAGGGGTGATCAAATACCACCAAAAGAAAGCTCTATTTGTGGGAACAAAATGATAAAAAATCTGTTTGGGTGCAGCGTCGCACGACCGCACAATTGTCATTCAAAGCACAACAGCACTGAAAACTGAAAATTGGTCTGGTAGTAAAGTGTTCTAAGTGCATAGTATTGAAGTGGTGAAGCACATGATTAAAACCTGAAGCTCTAATTTGCTTAAAAAAAAAGTAGGCTCAGGGCGCAGAGCACTGTGCCCTGAGCCCACCGAGTTGTGTGACATTAGTGAGTTAATATTCGCTAATGTTTTCCAGCTTCTCCTCCCGGCCAACCAGGAAGGGGGTCCAGAGAGTCTTAGGACCCACTTCTTGAGTCCACGTTCCAGGAGGAGAAGCAACGGCACCGGCTCTTTTCTTGGCAAGCTGGAGCGAGGACCAGCAGGTGGAGGGGCAGCAACAGCCTTTTCCGGCTTCCAGGAGCCCTACCTATCCAGCACCACCTCATCATCAGCCACCTAAGGTAAGGCCATTGATCGCTGCCTTACCGTCCATCCCACGGGGGGGAGCGAGGGGGCCAAGTTTATTTGAGGGCCCCTCACCCCCCCCCCCCCAAATTATTGAGCACCAGCTACCATTGACATTCACAAAGTTTTAGTTTAAGGATGCAGATCTTTATTTGCAGCCATGGAATTATAAATGCCAAGCCTCAAAACCCAACTGTCATTTCAGCCTATGGTCACAATATTCAAAGCCAGAACATGATCTGTGTAAAGCGGTGATCTGAGCAGAGGGCTGTTGCTTTAACACCAAAGGTTCTGCGTCTGCAAACGGAAATGGGCGTAACTGAATGCAACACTTAGAATTCTGAGTTAACCCTTTCCACACCTGCAAATATATAGAAAGAGTCGTTGGCAGCTGGGAGTGTGCATACAACCTCGCTGCCACCATCATGTGACATATGTTGGTGGCAGTAAAAGGGTTAATTCCTCCACCAAGCTTCAGCACATTGTTCTCTACAAACTGTTAATACATAGCAGTGCATTTCGCTAATACACACAGTAATGAGCATGGCACCGCAGTGTGAACCCATCCCTAACCCCTTCATGATGGAGGGTAAAACAAATCCAAATGTCCAAACACAGTTGTGCAACTTTGACTTGTGTTAGTAACAGTGGTGGCTGGTGCTCAATATTTTGGGGGGTGACAAACAAACCTGGCCCCCCCACTCCCACTACCCCCCGCTGCTCGATCGCACTATCCCCACAGCACTTAATCGCTCGATCGGGAAGGCGGCGATTCATGGCCTTACCTTATGCTGCAGTAGAGGTGCGGGGAGGAGGACGATGACGAGGTAGTGCCGGGGCCTTTGCTTCTCCTCCTGGCTGAACAGGAAGTGGAGCCTGAGACCCGATTGGCCGGGAGTCCTAAGACTCCCTGGCCAATCGGGTCCCAGGACCCACTTCCTGATTGGCTGGGAGGAGAAGCAGGAAGACCTTAGCAAATATTAATTCGCTAATGTCACACAAGTGGGTGGGCTCACCCTTTTTTGAAACCAATTAGAGCCTCAGTCTCTAATCATGTGCTTCAGAGAAAAATACCCACATTGAAATCCATGCGTCCGGCACCCTGCATGGAGATTAGGGGCCGGGCGCATGGATTGGGGGGTGCCGCCACTGGTTAGTAAACTTTTACATGTCATCACAACTACTTAATGTACCCAGACTAAAACAAAACTAATTGGGCTTTCATTTGGTGGTAAAAGGTAATGGATATCCCCTCATTTATTTTTTTATCAAAGGAAAAAAAAAAATACATAAATCTTTTTTTAAATGTATTTGTGTATTTCTTGCTACTAGCATAGCCTGCCACCAAAAAACGACCCAAAATACATTTTCCTACTCCTGATGATTGCAGCAATAGCACATATGTGCATTTTTGTTGTTATTTGTACCCATAGTACAGCCCAGGAATAATAGTGCGCATTTTGCTTTTTTTTTTTTTTTTATTACCTAAAACTCAGTGACACTGAACGACACTGATACTAATTTAACTGGTTCCTGACCGGCTTGCGTACTTTTTCTGCGGCAGTGTGGCTTGATAGCGTGAATTGCCATTCATAAACGGCGATTCGCGCAAGCGCAGTAAGCGGGCTGGACCGAGCCGCCGTGCTCTCATGCCTACCCCACACTCCCTGAGTGTGCCCACGGGTTGGGCGGACTCGATGTCTGCCGGTGACCCACGATCGCCTGTGAAAGAGGAAGAACGGGGAATCGCCAATGTTAACACCTGTCATCGGGATCAGTTAGATCTGTCATGCCCCTGGCAGCCCAGCCCTCACACAGTTAGAACACACATAGGGAACACAGTTAACCCCTTCATTGCCCCCTGCAGGTCAACCCCTTGCCTGCCAGTGACATTTATGCAGTAATCAGTGGCTATTTTTAGATCTGATCGCTGTATAAATGTCAGTGGTCCCAAAAAAGTGTCAAAAATGTCCAATCTGTCCACCATAGCAGTCCCAATAAAAATCGCAGATCGTCGCCATTACTCATAAAAAAAAAATAGTAAAAATGCCATAAAGTAATTCTCATAGTTTGTAAACACGGCAACTTTTGCGCAAACCAATCAAAATACGCCTATCGCAGCTTTTTTTTTTTTTTACCTCAAATATATAGAAGAATATATATCGGCCAAAACTGTTTTTTTTTTTATATTTTTTTGGCTATGTATTATAGCAAAAAGTAACAAATATTGTTTTTTCTTCAAAATTTATACTATTTTTTTGTTTATAGCGCAAAAAATAAAAACCGCAGAGGTGATCAAATACCACCAAAAGAAAGGTCTATTCGTGGGAAAAAAAGGACGTCACTTTTGTTTGGGTACAACGTCGCACGACCGCGCAATTGTCAGTTAAAGCGACGCAGTGCCGAATCACAAAAAGTGCTCTGGTCAGGAAGGGGGTAAATCCTTCTGGAGCTGAAGTGGTTAAAAGATTATTTGTTTAATCCTACCTACAGTAAATTACACTGACCCTGACCTTTGACCCCAACCATTAACACTGACCATGACCTTTGACCCTGACCTTGAACCTAACCCTAACACTGACCTAGATCAAACTTTGATCAAGCTATTATTTCTTTATTTTTTTATTACTATTCTTTTATATTATTTATTTTTTACACACACTTTCTCTGTTTACAATATTCTCCTCTAGCAAGGAGAAAAATATACAATGTATTATACACTATATGACCATCACACCTATATAGCATTTTTTATTTATTATATTTTCTTATCATTATTTTTTTATTTCTTTATTATCGAACTAGTTTCAAACTAGATCCAGTCACAATCCCAATCCAAGTTCCAGTCCCAGTTTCCAGTACCAGTCACAATTACCAACCCCAGTTTCCAGTCCCAGTCACATTAAATGACATCCATCCTAATTTGTTTATTAGAAAATTGGTGAAGTCGAGGTCTTCCTAAATGGGGGAAGGACTGGTCTCGTGAAAAACACTAAGCCGTGACGCAGCGAAATTGACTGTTAACGCGCCAGCACGCTGCAACATGGGTTTGTT
>BLSH010518486.1:1995017-2015680 GCA_018402905.1 Glandirana rugosa | reverse complement strand
ATCCACCCGCCTCTTTCTCTGCTGTGTGGGGAGGATCTCTGGGGACCCTGATGTATGGGGAGGCTCTCTGGGGACCCCGATTTATAGGGAGGCTCTTTGGGGACCCTGATGTATGGGGAAGCTCTCTGGGGACCCTGATGTATAGGAAGGCTCTCTGGGGACCCTGATGTATGGGGAGGCTCTCTAGGAAACCTGATGTATGGGGAGGCTCACTGGGGACCCTGATGTATAGGGAGGCTCTTTGGGGACCCTGATGTATGGGGAGGCTCTCTGGGGACCCTGATGTATGGGGGGCTCTCTGGGGACCCTGATGTACGGGGAGGCTCTCTGGGGACCCTGATGTATAGGGGGGCTCTCTGGGGACCCTGATTTATGGGGGGGGGGGCTCTCTAGGGACTCTGATGTATAGGCAGGCTCTCTGGGGACCCTGATTTATGGGGAGGTTCTCTGGGGACCCTGATATACGGGGAGGCTCTCTGGGGACCATGATGTAAGCAGGGCTCTCTGTGGACCCTGATGTAAGGGTGGGCTCTCTGTGGACCCTAATGTAGGGAGGCTTTCTGTGGACCTTGATGTAAGGAAGGGGCTCTTTGGGGACCCTGATGTAAGGAAGGGGCTCTCTGGGGACCCTAATGTAAGGAAGGGGCTCTTTGGGACCCTGATGCAAGGAAGGGGCTCTCTGGGGACCCTGATGTAAGAAAGGGGCTCTCTGGGCACCCTGATGTAAGGGGTGCTCTCTGGGGACCCTGATGTAAGGAGGATCTGCACTCAGATATGTAACAATATTTATATATACCCTGTTTCCCCGAAAATAAGACAGTGTCTTATATTAATTTTTGCTCCCAAAGATGCGCTAGGTCTTATTTTCAGGGGATGTCTTATTTTTCCATGAAGAAGAATACGGTATCTGATCCTCCTGTGTCATTTTAATTGCCCCCTCTGATCCTCCTGTGTCATTTTAATTGCCCCCTCTGATCCTCCTGTGTCATTTTGATTGCCCCCTCTGATCCTCCTGTGTCATTTTGATTGTCCCCTCTGATTCTCCTGTGTCATTTTAATTGCCCCCTCTGATCCTCCTGTGTCATTTTAATTGCCCCCTCTGATCCTGCTGTGTCATTTTAATTGCCCCCTCTGATCCTCCTGTGTCATTTTACAGTAAGTGATCCCCCTCTCCTCCACCCCTGTGCCAGTGGACACCTTCACCAGACACTGTCACTGCGCTGGCCTAGCTGGGGCCTGCCTGGCCCTGGGGACTGTCACTGGGCTGGCTGGGGCCTGGACCTGGGCTGGAGCAGGGTCTGCCACTGACATCATGAGGGCGGCTGCGAGCATCAGGCAGTGTCACCAGAGACAGACAAGCACTCACCTTCGCCGCGTCCCGTCCGCTCTGATCCTCCTGTTCTTCACACCACAGTCGCGAAAGTCTCCTCCTCCTCTCTCCCACCCCTCGCTCACCGCTCACTCTGACGTCCGCTCCGCCTCCACACAGCAGTGACCGTAGTAACCAGTTTATGGTTAATTACCGGTAATTTTCATTCCGAGACAGAGCCGGGGGGCCTAATTATCGGGGTGGATGCCTTATTATCGGGGATGTCTTATTTTCGGGGGGATGCCTTATATTTCACAACGAACTAAACCTGTAGGAAGGTCTTATTTTGGGGGGATGTCTTATTTTCGGGGAAACACGGTATATATATACACACACACACACACACACATGTATATTATATACATGTGTATGCCCGCTCAAGAGTATGACTTTCTTCACTTCACTGCTATGGGCTCTAGCCCCAGATCTTTTGTAGACCTACCAATGCCCCTGGTCAGGAGTATACAGCCCAGCATCACCAGATAGTGGTATACAGCATCACCAGATAGCAGTATACAGAGTCACCATATAGCAGTATACAGAGCACCAGATAGCAGTATACAGAGCCACCATATAGCAGTATACAGGGTCCCAGATAGGGTATACAGAGTCACTGATAGCAGTATACAGAGCCCCAGATAGCAGTATACAGAGTCCCAGATACGGTATACAGAGCCCCAGATAGGGTATACAGAGCCCCAGATAGGGTATACAGTCACCAGAAAGGGGTATACAGGGTCCCAGATAGGGTATACAGTCACCAGATAGGGTATGCAGTCACCAGATAGGGTATACAGTCACCAGATAGGGATATAAAGAGCCCCAGATAGGGTATACAGTCACCAGATAGCAGTCACCAGATAGGGTATACAGGGTCCCAGATAGGGTATACAGTCACCAGGTAGGGGTATATACGGTCCCAGATAGTGTATAAAGTCACCAGGTAAGGGTTTGTGGCAGTTCATGCTCCATGCAGAGTATTGCACATATTACATGTCATAGGCAGCTCCATGCAGAATATTGCACATAGTACATGTCATAGAAAGCTCCATGCAGAGTATTGCACATAGTATATATCATAGGAAGCTCCATGCAGAGTATTGCACATAGTATATATCATAGGCAGCTCAATGCAGAGTATTGCACATAGTATATATCATAGGCAGCTCAATGCAGAGTATTGCACATAGTAGATATCATAGGCAGCTCAATTATTATTATTATTATTATTATACAGGATTTATATAGCGCCGACAGTTTGCGCAGCGCTTTACAATATTAGGGCAGACAGTACAATTACAATACAATTCAATACAGGAGGAATCAGAGGACCCTGCTCGTTAGAGCTTACAATCTAGGAGGGAGGGTTAAATGATACAAAAGGGCAGTAAACTGCGGGGGATGAGCTGATTGAGAAAAAAGGAGTGTAGTTATTAGGTGGTGGCAGGATAGGCTTCCCTGAAGAGAAAAGTTTTCAGGGATCGCTTGAAGGTGGATAGATTTGGGGGCATTCATAAAACACGCTACAGCAAAAATGATATTTCTAAAGAAAAAAAATAGTCTTTCTAAAAAAAAATTAGTCATATCACATTTAAAATGAATGAAAAAAATGGCATGGGGACCCCCAATCCATTCCAGACCCCCATTCGGGCATGCAGCCTGGCAGGCCAGGAAAGGGGGGGTGAGCGAGCGCCCCCCTCCTGAACCATACCAGGCTACATGCCCTCAACATGCATCATATGCAACATATCATAGGCAGCTCAATGCAGAGTATTGCACACAGTATATATCATAGGCAGCTCAATGCAGAATATTGCACATACAGGGTCCCAAATAGTGTAAAACAGTCACCAGATAGGGGTTCGCGGCGCCCCCCACCACCCCCCCGAAATGGGGACAAGTCCCGCACTTACCCCATCTAATAGGCAGGTAGGAGTGTGCAGAGATCGGCATGTGGCCAGCGGCTGTTTCTTTGCAGAGGCAGTGCTTGCGGGTAAGCGTGCTGAAGCCTGGAGCCTGGAGCCTTCTCTATCCAGTCTCCATGGCCGGAAGTGACACCGAGGCTCCTCCGAGATCAATCACCGCCGTCTATTGGACGGCAGTGATTGATTGACAGTACCAGGAGCCAATAAGTGGCTTGAGGCACAGAGCAAAGCGCCTCAAGGCAGGATTAAACCCTGCCATTGAAGCGTTACGCCTGCAATCATGTGATTGCAATGACATCCTCATCATTGGTGTCTGTGAAAGGAATAGTGTCCCATCATTGGTGTCAGTGGGAGGTATAGTGCCCCATCATTGGCGTCAGTGGGAAGAATAGTGCCCCCTCATTGGTATCAGTGGGAGGAATAGTCCCCCATCATTGGTGTCAGTAGGAGGAATAGTGCTCCATCATTGATGTCATTGGGAGGAATGATGCCCCATCATTGGTGCAGTGGGAGGAATAGTGCCCCATCATTGGTGTCAGTGGGAGGAATGATGCCCCATCATTGGTGTCAGTGGGAGGAATGATGCCCCATCATTGGCGTCAGTGGGAGGAATAGTGTCCCTTCATTGGTGTCAGTGGGAGGAATAGGGCCCCATCATTGGTATCAGTGGGAGGAATGATGCCCCATCATTGGCGTCAGTGGGAGGAATAGTGTCCTATCATTGGTGTCAGTGGGAGGAATAGTGCCCCATCATTGTTGTCAGTGGGAGGAATGATGCCCCATCATTGGTATCAGTGGGAGGAATAGTGTGCTATCATTGGTGTCAGTGGGAGGAATAGTGCCCCATCATTGGTGTCAGTGGGAGGAATAGTGCCCAATCATTGGTGTCAGTGGGAGGAATGATGCCCCATTATTGGTGTCAGTGAAAGGAATAGTGCCCCATCATTGGTATCAGTGGGAGGAATAGTGCCCCATCATAGGTGTCAGTGGGAGGAATAGTGCCCCATCATTAGTATCAGTGGAGGAATAGTGCCCCATCATTGGTATCAGTGGGAGGAATAGTGCCCCGTCAATGGTACCAGTGGGCGGAATAGTGCCCCATCATAGGTGTCAGTGGGAGGAATAGTGCCCCATCATTGATATCAGTGAGAGGAATAGTGCCCCATTGTTGGTATCAGTGAGAGGAATAGTGCCCCATCATTGGAATTAGTGGGAGGAATAGTGCCCCATCATTGGTGTCAGTGGGAGGAATGGTGTCCCATCATTGGTGTCAGTGGGAGGAATAATGCCCCATCATTGGTGTCAGTGGGAGGAATGGTGCCCCATCATTGGTGTCAGTGGAACGAATAGTGCCTCATCATTGGTGTCAGTGGGAGGAATAGTGCCCATCATTGGTGTCAGTGGGAGGAATGGTGCCCCATCATTGGTGTCAGTGGGAGGAATAGTGCCCCCCCAATTGGTGTTATTGGGAGGAATAGTGCCCCATCATTAGTGTGAGGAAAATAAGTATTCTCTTTGTTGCCATTTCTGAATACAATTACCCCAACAAGTCCCCCTGCCTTGTGATTGGCAATGAGTGGATTTCATAGCTGATATTTGCCTCAAGATCAGGTATTGACTCTGTCCATCACTTTGTGGTGAAATCACTTGCTGGCATTGACACTCTGCTGACCCAAAAAGCTTTGCCACTGACAATATTGCCCAGTGCCTCTCCTCCTGCCTGGCACAGGAGCACACTCCAAAGACATGCTAGTAGGCTAATTGGATCTTGTCTAAATTGGCCCTAGTATGTGAGTAAAGCCTCGTACACACGCGCCGATTGTCGTACGACCGCACGTCCAACTCTTGTCCAAATTGGCTGTCGTGATTTTGTCTAGCGTACTGACGGTAGTCCAGTAATCATCCAACAAAGCCGAACGTAGTGACGTGTTAAGAGCGTATAAAGAGGAAGTTCAGGTGAATGTTATTTGTGAATTAGGAACACAGGTTAAGGGTCCTTTCACACCAGGGTATCGTTCAGGTCCGTCTGTCAGTTTTTTAGGTGGCCCTGAACGGACGCTCCATTGTCCTCAATGGAGCGACGGATGTCAGCGGTGACACGTCCGCTGACACCCGATCCGCTAAAAACAGACGGATGGAAACCCTATTTTCCATCCGTCTGGCGGATCGGATCGGATGAACACAGACAGGCGGCCTGTGTTCATTCGATCCCCCATAGAGGAGAATGGAACTCTGACAGGTCCATTTCTGCATGGAGTGCAGAGACGGTCCTGTCATCCGCCAGCTCAGCGGGGATTAACGGATGGATCCCCGCTGAGCAGCAGAGCCTGTCAAAACGGACTCGGCTGGTGTGAAAGGACCCTTACGCGACTGAACACTTCCTGGATTCCGAGCATGCGTGTTCGCACTTCCAACTTTTGTTGGCCAACTTCTGTACAGACGAGCCGAAAATTGGCCAACACCTTGTTGGCCTAACAAAAGTTTTCTAGTCTTCACAGACAACTTCTGTTGGACGATAATTGGAAATTGGCTGTCGGATCGTGCGCACTAACGGTCGGATTATCGGATAACAGGCTATGGTACGACCATTGTTGGCCGATAATTGTATCGTGTGTACGGGCCTTTAGGGACCTTAGATTGTAAGCTCCTTGAGGACAGGGACTGATGGCAATGTACAATGTATATGTAAATAGATGTTGCTATATAAGTACCTGTAATAAATAAAATCTTGCACTCTACTAGGTGGGGCTCCCCTGAATGGAGGCCCCATGGGAAGGGGAGATCCTGACCAAAGGCTATGATGCGGATTTACTAAAGGCAAAAAGACTGTGCACTTTGCAAGGTGCAGTTGCTCCAGAGCTTAGTAAATGAGGTAAATCTTTACTTTACACAAAATACCCAATCACATGCAAGGAAAATAAAAAAACAGCATTTTTGCTTGTGCATGATTGGATAATGGAAGTCAAAAGAATTTCCTCTCTTTATGGCTCGGTCCACATATATGCAAATCAAATCCATTTTGAACCGTATTCGATTCGCATAACATGTGACCCAGACCGGCTTTCAATGGAGCCAGTTCACATATATGCTGGCTGGTTGCGGTGCAAAATAAAAAAGTGTCCTGTGCATTTTTCAGTCCGGTTCAGGTGCGATTAAATTGTCAAATTCCCACCTGAATCGCACCTGAACCGCTGAATGGACTCTGCACAGAACCTGGCCCCACATATACAGTACACAAACCCAGCCTTAAATCAACCCCCATGAGTATGTTAGTCAGATGCAGCACCATTCCTACCTGTGTTGCAGCACACCACAACGTGCCATGTGCTGTGCTGCTGCACTGAAAAAAATGCCAGCTGGACCTACATTTCCATGTTAGGCCTTGTTTACACCTGCTTTGCTCTCTGAAGAGTGATCTTCACTCGGATCACTTTTTAGAGAACATAAGACAGGCGGTAAGGAGGTGTTGTATTGCCTTCTCACCTCCTGCTTTAATCCCTTAAAAGTCAGACAACTGCTGCAATTGTGAGGTCCTTCTGGGGCTGCGAAGCAAAGTATCACAGCTGTGGCATGTGTGCCCCCCAGCCGCTGCCTCTGCAGCAAAAGGGTAGTAAAAACTTGGTTCAACCAATGTGTTTTACCGCCTCCCAATTGCAAATGTAAACGAGCCCTTATTGTACATTACAGCCAATCATTTTCAATAGGCTGCCAAATGCAGTGTGCACTCCGTGCTCCATTCATGAAAACACATGTGCTGTGAACCATTACAGTCAGGTGTGAATGGGCCCCTTTTTCTTATAGCACAAAAACAATAAATACAGACCAATGACACAGTTAACGGTTTATTTTCAAAAGCTGGTTATGATGTGACAGAAATGATCATTGACATTAAAGGACCAGGGAATAACCCAGGATAGAAGTGGGGGAGCTGTCACTGCTGACTTTATCCCAAGTTCCAGTCTTAGGGCTCATGCACACAGGTGGTTTGGCTTGTACAGCATATAAACTGGGCATTTTAGGGGTGATTGGGGGACACAGGTGCAGCATACAACCCACTGGGCACCCAAAATCATCCATTTTTTTACACCTAAGGAGCAATGGTGAGGATGACATTCTTTCACCCGGGGCAAAGGCTTTGCGCCCCCTGAAGAGGATGGTGTCAGTAGTACAGAGGTTGGTGTCAGTAGGGCAGCAGATAGTGTTTTTTATTTTTATTATTTTATTTTTAATTATTTTTTTACAATTTTATTATTTTTACAATGGTATTTTCTTTAAATTTTCTAGGAGTCTTGTTGGGAGCTTTGGTTAAATATCAGACCCCTGATGTCTCAATTTTGAGACAGAGAAAAGGACTGAGGACAGATTCCCCAGTCCCTTTCTCTGCAGCCTCAGCTGCACTGGTTCATTCAGTTATGAATGAACACAATGAGTGATTGGTATCGATCACTCACTGTGTTCATTCACAAAAGGAAGGGGCCAGTAAATTACATATTGACCAGTCTCTTCCCCCATTCTCCATCCTGAAGCATCCCTTGCAGCAGCAGGCAAGAAAAGTGAGGGGGGGGGGGACCGTCAGTGCTGCAGGCAAGGGAGCGCACAGGAGGGCCAGAAAACAAAAGGAAAGGGAACCTGATGAGGAGGGGCGGCAGGGGCAACATTTAGTGAAAGAGATGGGCTGTATTTTCCTCCTGTAGCAGCTAAATGCAAGTGGGAGGTAGAGGAGGAAAAGTGGGCTTTCAGCTGCTGCAGAAGGAAAATGCAGCCGATCAGTTCCACTAAACGCTGTCCCTCCTCTCTAGGTTCCAACGGGTTGCCGACCACCAAGCTGATCTGCAGATGTGCTGTGCTCTCCACCTTTTTGCCTTCTAACCTTCTCCTGGATGCTGACACCCCCCTGGCAGCGCCTCTCTCAAAGCAGTGCCTGGGGCACATGTCCCCCCTGCCCCCTCTAGTTTTGGCCCTGTTTACAAAGCCAAACCACCCATGTACATAAGCCCTGTCTGTCATCTTTATCCTTTCCTCACTACATAGTGAGACTGTGAGAATAAACAATCTATGGTTAGTAAGTGATGATTCCCATCGACTAGGTAGCAAAGCACAGATGAGGAGGACAGCCCTGGAACTTGCACTTCCATAAAGAAGTCAGCAATGGCAACTCTACTAATTCTATCCTGGCAGGTTCTTGCTAGTTGGGTGAGTTGGTACAGATTCCATTGTTACTCATTCCTCCAACCTCTTGCCAACACCAGTGCTGTAGTAATGATTGACACCTGCACTGCTGTCATGTCTCTGTCCCCTGTGCGCCCCTTCCCATTCACAAATCACAGCCTGTGATGATGTTGCAGTGCTGGTATTGGTAAAGTGGAAGTTCCACCAAAACATGAATGCATGACATAGGGGGCCCACCAAAACATGAATGCATGACATAGGGGGCCCACCAAACATGAATGCATGACATAGGGGGCCCACCAAAACATGAATGCATGACATAAGGGGCCCACCAAAACATGAATGCATGACATAGGGGGCCCACCAAAATATGAATGCATGACATAGGGGGCCCACAAAAACATGAATGCATGACATAGGGGGCACATTTTTGGTATGGTGGGGTCATGAACAAAACATTTAATTATCAAGATAAGGGGAATGGATAGGTCTACAGATCAAGAAGAGAGCCCCTTTAAGGTCACAGAGGATTTTAAGATAGCGTTGGTGTTACTGACTCTTCTCCTCTGTGTATTTATACAGCAAGTCGCTCACATCGTATTGTCCGACTTTCACCCAGCCTTTCTCCATCATGTGGTACACTGCCAGGAAAAAGAAACACAAGAACGGTCATTGGACATGAATTTGGTTATCCCGTTGAAGCAGATTTTTATAGAATTATGCAGAGAAAGACCAAGATTACAGATTGCAAATTCGACTTGCAATATTTTATTCGTATTTTGTAAGTGTACATCCTGAGAGGAGGGTTTTTATGGCATATTGTGCTCAATAAATTTTATACAGTTTATGCACTGTGAGAGCATTTTTTTCAAGGGATAGCCTTTGCCACCCAGGACAAACGATTCCTTTGCAATCACACCAGGAGAGAGAGCGGTGGAAGGAGGGGAGAGCAGTGTTATGAGAATTGACATGTGTGCTTATTGATTACTTTCCTCCGGTAAGTTTTTCCACATAGGGGTGAATCTCTCTCCTATTCTATCACGTGGTGTGGTGACGGTGGACATAAGAAAGAGAACCCTTCCTTTTGGATGCATCACTCATTGATATATTTGGAATATTTTATATGGACTGTCATTTTTAACTAGTACTGCTTTTCACCTACATGGTTTATGCAATCAGTATATCAGGGTGTTTTGTTTGAATATTTGGAATTTTTAAGTGGCTGCTAATTCTTTGATTCATTTTATTACATTTCGATCTCGGATCAGGTTTATGTTTATTTTAATGTTATATGGTGTTGTCAACCGAGAGCGCTGATACCAGTCACCTTATTCTACTGGGGTTTTGTTTCTACAAGTACTGGCCTGTTCTTCCTCACTCTGGATGTGAGGGAAATTGTGATTGAAGGCAGTGTGACAGGTGAACCACTACTTTCAGCAACCCCTACAGGGGCATGGCTACAGACATTATTAAGGAGGCCATGATGGGCTCTGCCAGCGTGGGACTCAGATGTATGTGAAAGGAACGCTGGTTAATGAGATCTGGAAAGCCGTGGGTCTCCTGTTGTCTACTAGTCTGAAGGATCTTTCACCCATTGTTAATTATGCTAATTAATACACCTATTGTCTGCTAGCATTCTGTGCACTCCACCTAGGCTGGTTTAAGTGCTGCTTTAATTAGCATCTTAATTACAGTTCTGTATACAGTTGTGTTTGATAATGTGATCAGCCTCACCTGGTTGTGTAGTATAAATTCTCTGTGAGTTTTCAAATAAAGAATTCCAGTATTGCAGCCAAACGAGTCATGTCTAGTTCTTGGTTGCAATAGGCGGCTATAATATCTGATATCTATGTTTAGACTGGAGGAAGCACTCAAGCAGAGTGTGGAACAGGTCCATCACAGTAGCATTGTGGTTGGGACTTGAACTAGCAACCCTAGTGCTGCTAGGCAGAAGTGATAACCATTTACCCTCTGTGCTGCTCAGACATCCCAATAATGGTAATTGGTAAACAGACTCTTCCAATTCTGGTCAGTCATTTTTATTAACGAATAAGCTGATAATGTATAAAACAACAGATATCTGAAATCCGTTACTTACTGTTGACCACTCCTCCTGAAGCCCCATCGCGGTGTGTAGCATAGCTAATTGCTCGGCGGCCAAGGTCGTACGCCTCTTCGGGGGTCAGATCATAACGGTATCCACTGTCCATCACACCATATGCAAAGGAACTCCCTGAACCCACAGCAAAGAGGTCACCGGATAACCTCGTGCCATTTTCATCCACATAATACAAGCCAGGACCCTGCAAATTTGCAAATACCATGAATCATAATATATTCGCAACTCAGTAGTCACAAGCTTGACTCAATTACCAACATAGGCATGCGCACAGAGTGTTCCGATTGTGTCTGAGCACACCCTAATCACCCTAATGTGCAATGCAGATTCCCCCTGCTTCCTGGAGCCGTTTGTCTCCCCCCTGCAGTGCTGCCAGCTTCCCTCCTCTTCTCTCCCGCCAGCTGCTGCATGGGATGTTTCAGGATGGAGAGGGAAAGGTCCCGTAAATATTTCATTTACTGGTGTTCCGTCAGAATAGGTGACCTGTCCGATTAAGTAACGGAAGCGACGTTCTGTCAACTGAATACTTACTGCACATGCATAGCAGGTTTGCTAATGTGACAGAACACCTACAGTCAGAAGGCGGCAGCGGACATCTTACTACACCCAACTACGTCTTGAATTTCACAAAAAATGTTAGCATTAAAGTGAGCGGATATAAATAAATATAAGTATATTGACATCTGTGATGCTGTTTTTATGTTACATTTTGAAAGAAGCTGGACGCCAGCAGTGGGAAGGTGGTGGAGGCCATCTTGGTTTCACCCCGCACTGCTCAGCGCTAAACCTTTAGGCTTTGAAAATGCAACATGAAAACAGCATGATAGATGTCAATATACTATATTGATTTATATACGCTCACTTTATTTGTTGAATGACTGTGAAAATTCAAGACGTAGCTGGGTGTAGAAAGATGTCCACTGGCACCTTATAACTGCAGCTGTTCTGTCAGATTAGCAAACCTGCGCATGCGCAGTAAGTATTCAGTTGACGGAAATGTCACTTCTATTACCTAATTTGATGAGTCGCCTATTCTGACAGAACACCAGCCCCTTCCTTTTCTGAATGAACACAGTGAGTGATCTGTACTGGTCGCTCCTGTGTTCATTGTTAAAGCGGTTGTATACCCAGGCAACAGAAAAAAAAAAAAAACCTGCAAGACAATAGCATAAAGAGATACTATGCAGTGCATTCTAGCTCATTGTGAAATACTCACCTCGGAACGATAATCCGTCAGGGCTGCTCGGTCCCCTCTGAAGGAACGGACATTTTCCCTCAGATCTTGCTTCCGGGCACGCGGCTCCGGCACAGTGACTGGCTGGAGCCGCAAGACATCACTCCTGCGCATACGCGCGGGAGCACGTCTTTCCGGCAAGGTCCGGCGCTACGTGCCGGGCCTTCGGCGGGATATAACGGTGCATGCGCCGGGACATCACGGCACATGCGCGGGACATCACCGCTCATGCGCCGTGATGTTGCAGCTGCTTGAAGAGGGAATATCTCCTAAACCGTACAGGTCTAGGAGATATTCATTTTACCTACAGGTAAGCCTTATTATAGGCTTACCTGTAGGTACAAATTGCTTTGGAGGGTATACAACCGCTTTAACTGAAGCATAGTAAACTATGTTTACTATGCTTTCGTTTGTGAATGAACAGGAATCCGCTTAGCGCAGAGCACATCCCATTCGTTCACTGTCCAGTGCAGCGGAAGCTGCAGAGAAAGTGACTGAGGAACCACTGTCCTCAGTCCCTTTCTCTGTCTCAAAAGTGAGATATCAGAGGTCTGTTTAAACTCTTGATAATTCACCAAAGCCCCCAAACCGGGCTCTTAAAAAAATTGTAAAAAAAAAAGAATAAAAAATAATATTGTAAAAAATAATTTAAAAAATAAAATTGTAAAAAATAATAAAAATAAAAGCTATGGACACCAATCTCTGCTTTACTGACACCGTCCACTGCTCTGCTGATATACACACGTGTGTTTGTGCTCTGGGGTGCACACCGTAATGCAATAGGCTGTGCACGCCAATGATTAAAGCTGTTTTAAACCTCTGATTTTCAAATAAAAACCTGCAAGGCAATGCATAATGTGCTACTATGCATCGCATACTAGCACATTATGAAATACTCACCTTGGAACGAAGCGCCCCAGTGCTGTAAAGTCACCGCTGAGAGGGCTGACATGTTCCCCATGTCTAAATGAATAAACCAGTGGGAGAGAGGATCTCTCCACTATTAATAGAAGAGGGACTTTACCGGATATTATTGATAATGAGGTGAGCAACCCATTGAGAGATAATATAAAAAAATATTATTTATTACATTTTATTAATACAATAAGTTTAAAAAACATGTATAAAATTATCAAATGTACATGACACATAGTACATAGCTTAATGATGCTTGGCTAAGAAGCTGATACATGGAGCAATCCAACCCTGAAGAAGCGGGATCTGCCTGCGAAACGTTGGATTGCTCCATGTATCAGCTTCTTAGCCAAGCATAATTAAGCTATGTACTATGTGTCATGTACCTTTGATAATTTTATACATGTTTTTTAAACTTATTGTATTAATAAAATGTAATAAATAATATTTTTTTACATTATCTCTCAATGGGTTGCTCACCTCATTATCAATAATATCTGGCAATGTCCCTCTTCGATTAATAGTGGAGAGATGCTCTCTCCCACTGGTTTATTCATTTAGCTTATATTTGGGACCTGGATATATGGATGTTGATATAGGAACTGGCCACAATATTTTTGTTCTGTATGTTCCCCCTGTCAGTCTTCTGGTTTCTCGAGCTCCGGCTATGTGATAGGCCGGAGCCGCGATGACGTCATTTCCGGCACGGGCTCTGAAGGCCCAGCACTGTAAGCCAGACCTTCAGAGAGCATGCGCCAATAATTCCATCGGCTGCATGCACTCTGAATATCTCCTAAGCTGTGCAAGTTTAGGAGATATGCACAGTACGTAAAGGTAAGCCTTATTATAGGCTTGCCTGTAAGTTCACGTGGTAGTACAGAGTTTACTACCACTTTAACAACCAACTTTAACAAATTCTTCAAAGGATTTTCATCTCACAGCAATGCGGGGTGTCATTGCATCAAGAAGTGAGGAGCATTTTCTCAAACGGGGTCCCCAACTAGGGTTGCCACCTCATCCCTTTAAAACCAAACACATATTAACCACTTGCCGACCGCCGATCGGCATTTGACGGCGGCAAAGTGGTTCGTTCCCGCAAAACGGCGTCATACGACGGCGGCTGCGGGATCGAGCTTAGTGAGCGCGCGCGCGCCGCCGGAGGCGCGCCCGCGCGCTCACTGTGTTCGGGGAGGGCCAGGGAGCGGGTGCGGCGGCTTCGATTGCCGCCGGCTACCCGCGATGGCCCCCCCGAGCGGAGGAACGGAGATCCGTGTAAGTAAACACCTCCGCTCTGTGTGAAGGGGGAAGGGCTGTGATCACAGCCTTCCTGTATACGAAGGCTGTGACCACTTCCCTTCCCCAGATAGTGCAGTCCCCATACAGTTAGAACACGCCCAGGGAACATAGTTAACCCTTAGAGCGCCCCCTGCAGGTGGACCCCTTCACTGCCAATCGCATTTACACAGTAATCAGTGCACTTTTATAGCACTGATCGCTGTATAAATGCCAATGGTCCCAAAAAAGTGTCAAAATAGTCCGACATGTCCGCTGAAATATCGCAGTACCGCTAAAAATCGCAGATCGCCGCCATTACTAGTAAAACAAAAAAAAAACCCAAAAATGAATTCTCATCATCCGTAAACGCGACCACTTTTGCGCAAACCAATCAATAAACGCCGATTGCAATTTTTTTTATCGCAAATATGAGGAAGAATATAAATCGGCCAAAAACGGTGAAAAAAAATGTTTTTTTATATATTTTTTTTTGATTTGTATTTTAGCAAAAAGTAAGAAATTTGGGTTTTTTTGCAAAATTGTCGCTCTTCTTTTGTTTATAGCGGCGATCAGAAATGACGCAGAGGTGATCAAATACCACCAAAAGAAAGCTCTGTTTGTGGGAAAAAAAGGACGCAAATTTCGTTTGGGTACAACGTTGCACGACCGCGCAATTTTCAGTTAAAGCGACGCAGTGCCGAATCGCAAAAAGGGCTCCGGTCCTAAAGCTGGAAATCCTTCCGGGGCTGAAGTGGTTAATTACACAAGTCCTGTGGCTGATTAAGGTGGTAATTAAACTCACTTGGTGCCTTATCTGCACTAAATCAGACTCAGAACTTGTGTAATTCATATGCGTTCGGGTTTAAAGGGATGAGGTGGCAACCCTATCCCCAACAAAAATAACAAATGATGTATGAACTACACCTTCCCTACTCCAAAAGTAGAAAAAAATAAAAAACCTGACCCAATCTTTCATCCATCGAAGTATGGCCATTGTTGAAAAGCTTGACCTTCTGGGTCCAGGAAATTGAGACAGTCCCACCTAAAGCCGGTCATACATTATACCATGTTCTTAATTAATTTCCTTTAGATTTACCTTCAGCTATTTAGTGCAAGGGCCTTCCTAATTGCATACAAATTGAAAGTGTTTAGGTTTGACCTCACATTATATGGTTTTGGTAAATCTAAAGGAAAGTTGTATAATGTATGGCCAGTGTAAATCAAAATAATTGGTCATGGTGGGGGTTTACCTTCTTATCCCAGCCGCAGATCATGCTGCCCACACACAGGCCTGCCCCTCGGTACTGTAGCATCATGTTGCACAGGAGTTTGGATGCAGCGGACACTGTAATCCTTGTGTTATTCCTCAACTGGTATAACCTGAGCAACAGAAAGAACAATCTGTAATGAAAAATGTCTGCAAAACTGAACAAATATAGATTCAGTCCAATAAAAAAAATGTTCCTTGTGTGTCTGCAAACTTTTCCTCCATGCAGCCAGACCTTGGTTCTGTTAATGCTCACCACAAGTATTATATGGCTGCTATAACCTGTAAACCAAGACTCCATTTTTCTGAGGCTAAAACCTTTGTTTCTTGGAAGTGAGGGGCTTTGTTTAGTTGCGATTGGGGAGGTATGTAAAACACACTTTGAGATGGGTTTTTACCACCCAACTGCACCCCCAAAGTTGCAGAGGCAGCCATATGGGGGTATGCACATGCCACAGCCATGATGCTTTTTGATCATTCTGCTAGGCATCTTATTGATTCACATGAAGATCCATGCAAAGGCAGTCATTGTACAGCACTTTAAAACACTTATCCTTTCTCCTGTCCCTTTTTTTTATAAATGTTGTTTGGTTTTTTGCACAGCTCTATGCCCTTTCACTCAACCCCAACAAGTAGGGTGTAGGTTCTCAGGCTTTCCTTGAAAGTCTTGGGGGGAGGGCATGTGGCCTTTGGCCAGGTTTTCCCCCTCCCATGGGGTCTTCCATCAGCTGAGCCCCACCTACTACTTAGGTAGGCCTTGCTTTGGCAGGTCTCCTGAAGAAAGGGGTTCACCTGGTTTCAACCAGGTGGACCACGAGTACGCCATGCCCCGTCAAGAGTCTTGCACTCGGGATATCAGGGCCAGGGTTCTTTCTCTTTTGGAGGAAGACCATGTGTACATCCTCTGCACTTTTTTTTTGGTAAAGGAAGCAATAGGTCTGTAGGGACCCTGTCTTAAGTTGGAGGGTCCCTAGTCTATTTTTAGAGTTTAAAACTAGGCTGTAATCAGCCTGAACTTTGTATAGGTTCTAAGGCCCCTTTCACATGAGTGGACCAATGGGGTCAGTTTTTTAGGCAGACCTGATCAGACCATCCATTGCCCTCTATGGAGCTGTGGGTGTCAACGGACATGTGTCCAGTGAAACCTGCCAAAATCCGATTCTATCAGCTAAAAACAATGGTCTCCAAATTGCAGCTCGGGGGGGCTGGGTGTGGTCCTTTGCTTGCCTTTATCTGGCTCTTGGGGCACTATACCTCCCACTGACACCAACAATGGGGAACTATCCCTTCTACTAATGTCAATAATTGGGCATGTTTTGCTCTCATTACTGCCAGGGCATTTTTTACTCACACTGGCCACAGTCTGGTCTCCTCAAAGTGTGAAAGACAGTAAATTGGCCCTTTGTTTAGAAAGTTTGGAGACCCCTGATTTAGCAGATCGGATTGGATGGCCGTCGGGCGGTCCATTTACATCCGATCGCATATAGAGGACATCTGCTCTATCTGCGTCCAGTCTGCATAAGCGGAGCGGACACGAACAAGCCATCCACCTGCTCAGCGGGGATCAGAAGGCAGAATCCCCGCTGAGCAGGCAGACTCCTGGTGAAGTCCACCCCATGTGAAAGTGGGCCTTAGAGATTGGTTTCTCCTAAACCCAAAGACATTAAATTATTTGCTTCTGGGAAGTATTCTCCAGTAGACAGAGCGAGGAGATGAAATGTATTGGGTTATGAATATTCGTTCTCCTGTGGCCATTCCCGGAGGGGTTTATGCCAGTGATGGAGAAGAAATGGAGACCTTCTAGAAGGATCCTTGCCTCCCATGCTCTGTTTGATGTGGATGTGAGTGTAGCAGTGTTCAGTCCTTCTAGGGTTGCCACCTCATCCCTTTAAAACCAAACACATATTAATTACACAGGTTCTGTGGCTGATTAAGGTGGTAATTAATCTCACATGGTGCCTCATCTGCATTAAATTAGCCACAGGATCTGTTTAATTAATATGTGTTCGGGTTTAAAGGGATGAGGCGGCAACCCTAAGTCCTTCCCTTTCAGGCTGTAGACTAGAGCAGGTGTAGCTGCAGAGGTTCCATCTTTGCCTCCCAGGCCTTATGCCTGGAGAAGGAAGTCAGAGCCAAGAAGAGTGCTTCCCAGCTACCTGTCTGGGCATAGGGAGTCCTATACTGGCCTGTGCCAGAGGCCTAAAGAGTCCTAACCTGGCCTATGGCAGATGCTAAAGAAACCACAAGGAAGCTGTCTGGGCCTACAAAGCCTGTGGTAGAGGTATAACATGTTCTAAAGCCTACCTGACCTGTGTCAGAGGTCAAAAGATACTGGAGAACAATATCCCGTCTGGGCCTAAATGGTTCTGTGAGAATTTTACTAAGCAGAGGGATTTTTTGCTGCTGTTTTTTGGTATTCTTTACCCCAGACCCACTCTCCCTAAAAAAACTGAGCCATTAAATTGCAAGAAAAAGCTTGAAGGATCTGAAGTCTATCGGTCTGACTATGACACCATTATTGGGTTGAGGGGTCTCTGGGTGCAGCTACAGGACAAGTCACCAGTGGGAAGGCTAAGAGGGCCATCAAAAAAGCAGCGCCTCCTAAGGAGGTGATTGCTACAAGTCCAACAGTTAAAGTGGTTGTAAACCCTTCCATATAGCCTGTGAAGTGACTGGCCTCAGTGATACACAGAGATGAAACAAAGCCTCCTATGTAAGTTTTACAAGTTTATCTGCAGTTTTCTCTTCTCTACATCTGTTCAAAGTGCAGAATTTATAAAGCTCATCTCAGCTTTCAGAAGATAGTGTGGAGAGCAAAAATGACACACTGTTAAGCTTAGTGAGGAGAGATCTGGTAGCTGGTAAAGTGGCAGAGTCTGCATCGCTTCAGATGTGATTTCCCTTTGGGAGTATCTCACCAAAAATTACATTATTGTTGCAGGGAATGCTCAGAATCTATTTTATATCTTAGTGTAGACTTCTGGGAAAATCAGTGAGCCAATCACACAAGCAGGAAATTACATATCTGGGGATGTTCTATATACCATCTGTGTACAGGAGACCTCCAGGTTGCCATATTGCATTTTACAGAAAGTCAAGCCTCGTACATACGGTGCGACGGTCGTATGAAAACGGTAGTACGACCGCTTGTTGAACGATCATCCGACCGTTAGTACGCGCGATTAGAACTGCCGACGTACCACGGTCGTACAACAGAAGTTGGATGAGCAAACTAGAAAACTTTAGTTGTACCAACAAGCGGTCGTATGACCGTTGTATCGTGTGTACAGAGAAGTTGGTCCAACAAGCTGTACTGTGCAAAACACGCATGCTCAGAAGTCTGGAACGCCCGGAATTGTCCGTTCGTTCCTAATTCACAAATTACATGCACCTGAACTTTCTCTTTATACATTCGTAACATGTCACCACATTCGGCTTGGTTGTACGATCGCTTAGTGCATGTCAGTACGCGAGATACATGAGCCAACATACGATTTGTGCTGTTCGGTCATACGACCGTCGTACCGTGTGTACAAGGCTTTACAGCGGCTGCAGATTGAAAAGGAAAGGTCACTTTTAATAACATTCAATTACAATATGACTCGAATCGCAATTGTATACACTATACATTTTTAATTTTATTATTGATTGCTAATTTTTCTTTCACAAAAGTGGAGCTACCCTTTAATCAACCCAAAATTGAAAAAAAAAAAGTAAATATAGGTGCCTGAGCCCAAACACAGTGGCCAGAGAGGGTTTACACCCCCAGTTGCCTTTAATGGGCAGTACCGCCGCCGAATGTGACCCATTCAAAATAAATAGGGCTGCGCCAGAACCAACGCAAGATATTGCCTACATATTCACTTTCCTACTACAAGAAGGTGCAACCCTTTAATCCTTTGGATGGCACAAAAATGTCAGATGTCACTTACCTGCACTCTTTTGCAAGACGTCTTTCCCAATGCTGACAATCTGCAGCTGAGCCAGCCATAGTGCCCAGCAAGTAAGGGTTAATCTCAATCACTTTGTTAGCCTTCAGAGTTGCTATGAAAATACAAAGTACAAACAAATTACCACGGGGCAGTAAAAGAACAATATCCCAGCCATAAAACATACAGTAATAGAAGGAAATAATATACAGGTGTGCTTTGGGGTAATGTAAGCCCCAATCCTCACTCTCATAATAAAAATGACTAAATTGCTGGTAGTAAAATACATTGATATTCAGATGGTGTATCTAACAGGTTGCAAGGTCCGAGAATAGATTGTAAAGGATTAGAGTACCACCATTTTACATTAAAGTGTTACTAAACCCAGGACCCTGCATTCACTATATTTGGTCTCCCACAGTACACAGAACATGGAAATGCAATTATTTTAGTAAATATAACCTGATAAATACCTTTTCTCATCAGCAGTATATTACTTGCTACTCCTATCAGTGTCTGGTTAAAGCTTGTAGGAGGAGTTTTCATTCTCCTCTGACTGTCCTATGAGGCTGCATGACCCCTGACCCTCTGTCTGGATGGACAGTGCCGATTGGCCCTGTGCTGATCACATGCACCTTTCCCAGAAAAAAAAGAACTCCATACCAAACTGAGCATGTGCAGAGTGCCTCCAAGGCTCTGTTCTATCAGGAAATGGATTGGCGACAGTAAAAGAAGGGGAGGATGAGAGAAGACATGATCAAACAGCCATTATACACAATTTAACCCCTTAGGTTAGCATTGACTATAACAAGAATACTTTACTGCATATACAGACTGATTTTACTATTGTGGGTTCAGTAACACTTTAAATCCAAAAAAAAGTGTATTGGCAATGGGTCAGAGGAGAACAAATAAAGGCCTCTGAACTACATTCAAAATTTAAAGGGGAGGGGTACCATCATCCAGATTGAGTCAAGAAATGGGGGTGGAGACAGTTCCTCAAACTAATCCCCAAAGAGCAAGAAAAATTGATTTTCTCAGTACCAGTATAAGGGAAAATTGTTATCAAATACTTACCGTAATTTTCCTTTCCTGGCTCTGCCCCATGGCAGCACAACCTCGGGTCAACCCCGCCCCCTTGACCCCGTATAGGACAGGTCCATGACGACAGGAAAATACGAGACAATTTCCCTACAGGATATGCCCCAGTTCCCCCGCCCCAACTGGGCTCCAACACGACGGTACCCCGTCTCGGTCCTTTCCTTTTAATGCCATTCATAAACTATTGTTAAAAGGGAATATGACCATGACTCTTTTAGTTAAAAAGAACGAGAAACCCCTAATCAAACTCCTTGACAGAGGTGGGGGTAAAGAACTGAGTTAGACCTACTACCATGGGGAGGGGAAATTTAAAACTTACATCAAGTCTCCGGAAATAAACAAGAGGAGACTGGGTAACGG
>BLSH010518486.1:1967374-1990751 GCA_018402905.1 Glandirana rugosa | reverse complement strand
CCCTGGATATAAAACTGCCGCCCCCCCGCCGGCCAATCAGGCGCAGCCCGACGGCGCACCATCACAGCTGCGCCCGCATGGCCAATCAGGGAAGGCGCCGCGGCGTGCCAGCCGGCTGGAACGCAGAACCCGGAAGCGGAGGAGGACAGAGCAGCGGACCTATCCCCCACAGCACAGACAGGCACTCTAGCAAGAAGCCCAGGATGGCTGTTCCTGTGCGACTGATGGCAGTTTATGCCAGCGCCAGCTCCGGCACCAGGAGCGTCACCATCCGAGGGCTTTGCCCCCTTCAACTGGGACCTTCCACCGCAGGGACAAACGGCAGGAAATCGGGACGTCCGGAGCAAGGACAGAATAAGAACACCGTCTCCAGGTACTGCTGTCCTTTTATGCTCTGTTAAAGGGATGTCCTATACGGGGTCAAGGGGGCGGGGTTGACCCGAGGTTGTGCTGACATGGGGCTGAGCCAGGAAAACGGATTACACATTAAGTAAAAGGATAACAGAGGATAAAGCGAACAAGTTTCAGGGTCTAACACATCCCCTTCATCAGGGCTTCAGTACTGGCAATGGTTGGGCTATACTAGACAACAAATATAATGGCAAACATTAGAATGGGTGTGGGTCACCAATCTGACAACACACGTCACCAGTGAGTAGATCTGAACCAGTAAAACAAATCAGATCCTGAACCATTGGTTATTTCCCTGCACTGCTCTGTGGATGCTGGACTCCACTACATAGTTTATGAAGAAAACATTGGATACATAGCTGTCCACCTGTCAAGGACAGCCTGCAAAAATGAATAACTGGAATAATAGGGACTTTAAGGTTTTTAAGCTTAAAATTATATCCTGTTTTGTTTAAATAAATGAAGGGATCAAGGCCTTCACAAAATAACTGACAATTTTTTATAGTGAGGCTGTATCAGCAAACAGGTGGAAGTTGTCCCAGAGCTGTCACTCAGCTGGCCCAGACTGTGGAGACAGCCTGACAATAATGTCAGGATGCACCCAGATTCCTGACAGCAACCGGCTGAGCCTCTCAGTACCCTTCTGAGAGCCTGAGCCTGACACTCTCATCCCCGCACAGCCCGGTGCTCCAATGAGCACTGGAGGGGCAGAGCAGAGAGCTGGTGACTGATAGTCACGGCTCTCTGCTCACTGAAGAACGAGAAGTGAGTGATCGGTGGTCATGTGATCGCTCGGTTCTCATTCTTATAGGTGGTGGGGGACAGATGCAGCAAGCACTTAGGTGAGTATGTACAGTATGGATTTTTTCTTATATCACTCACTTCTCTTTGAAAATTAGATATGGCAATTTTTACGTACAAAAATTGGTCCAGCTTGGTGCAATGTAAGTGTATATGCCATACCTGTGGGATCCTCGTGGAAGCTGGAAATCACAGTAGTAAGTACCGCTACTCCAGTGATCTCCGCTATCTTCCGAGTTTCATGCCAACCAGTTGCCTGCTGCTTAATGAATGTAGAAGGTCATCTGCTTGGCATGGGCACTATTCAAAAAATATTTAGTATTTTCTAAATAAATGCAAAGTGTTCTCAATTCCCCGCCTCTGCACCTCATTCAATCACAGAATGCTTTACTTTCATTGAGAAGATGCAGTGTTCCCTGAATGGCGACCGTGCCGAGTGAGTGGCCTTCTGTGCTTACAAAGCGGTAGAGCAGCCACTAAGCATGGGACATGGAAGCAAGTGGGGATCACTAGCTTCTGTAAGGGTTCCACAGGCATGGTATATACATACTTAGAATAATCATACATACTTAGATTAAATCGCGCTCATAAATAAAGTGCAATGGTGCATACAATATTCAACCAATCAAATCACAATAACAGTGCAATATGAAGCTTTATAAATTATACTTATAAAGTGCAAATTAATAAACATGTCAATATTCCATGATAGGTATAAAAATGCAGTATTACATAAAATCCATGGGAAAGTGCAATATACCCGTTAATGTCTGTGCAAGCAATGAACCGCATGTGACCCCCCTGATGACGTCAGCACGACTGAAGTCATCATCTACATACTGAGAGGGCGAATCTCCCCAGCAGGGACACAGACCACAATAAAAATATTACAGGGGCTCCAGAGGCGTAACTAGAACCTTCTGGACCCCGGTGCAAGAGATTAGGAAGGGCCCCCCTGACCCCTGGCCAGGGACCTTCCCTCTTCTCGCTGATCCTGGGGCCCTTTACTCCCATCGCGGGTCACTTTATTACGGTCCCGCAGCGGGGCCCTTTCACAAGTTCTGCAGCTGGCCCCCTTTCTGCCATCTTCGGGGGTCCCCATGGTGGTGAAATGCCAGGGCTTAATTTTTATTATTTTTTTACCATTTCATTTCATTCAATTTATTTTTATAACTTTTTAAAATTTATTTTAGGGGCTCTGTTGGGGGCTTTGATGAGATATCAGGGCTCTAAACAAATTTTAGCCCTCAATCTCCATCTGTGTAGCCTCAGCTGCACAGAATGAATGGACAGGAATAGCTGTGCACCGAGCCTCCCATTCATTCAGAAATAGAAGTATAGTGAAAACAGTTTACCATGCTTCAGTTATGAATGAACCAATCGGTACCAATCACTGACTCTGTCCATTCAGAAAAGGAAGGAGCCGGTAAATGACAAATTTACCAACCCGTTCCCATCTCTCCATCATGACTCATCTTCTACAGCAGCTGGCAGGAGAGAGGAGGAGGGGAAGAGAGCAGCTCTGTGGGGTGACACAGGGACCCTGGGAGCATATAAAGGAACCAATCTCCTCCTTTGGGAGGAAAATGGAGGAGATTGGTTCCTCTAAATGCCGCCCCCGCCATCCCTCCTATTCAGGTGTACAAGGGAGGCACATAGGCCCCCTGGAGTATGGGGCCCGGTTGCAATTGCAACCCCTATCGTTACGCCCCTGAGGGGCTCTAATCCTCCCCCATAGCATTAAAAATAAAAGGTTTGGGCTTTAGGTACACTTTAAAAATGATGAATGGCTTACCAATATAAGTTCCAGCTGATGCTCTTGAATCCACCGCCACGATCACCCCGTGCTGGAATTTGAAAGACAGCGTTGTGGTCCCGTGCCACGGCTCAATCTTCACACCGTTCTCTCCTTTCTCCATACGACGAAGGAATTGTGCTGGCTGTATAGTGGGAATACAGTACAATGTAATAGCAAGGATGTATCCTCAGCCAGCCTCCCCTTGCACAGTTGTACAGGCTCCTCTCCTATACTAAAATGACAGAGGGCCAATTCACACCATAGAGACGCAGTCCAGATGCCTTCCAGATGCTTTTCTGAATGTGCGTTATTGACGTGTTTTTGATGTGTTCCAGTGTGTTTTTGGTGCGTTTTTGATGCAGAACAGTGCATCCCCCCCCCTCTTTTTTTCTCAACCTTAACCACTTCAGCCCCAGAAGGATTTCCCACGTTAGGACCAGAGTTGCGACTCAGCACTGTGTCGCTTTAATTAACAATTGCACGGTCGTGCGACATTGTACCCGAAAAACAATTTGTGTGCTTTTTTTCCCACAAACAGAGCTTTCTTTTGGTGGTATTTGATCCCCTCTGCATCATTTCTGATCACCGCTATAAACAAATAAAGAGTGACAATTTTTTAAAAAAAAACAATATTTCTTGCTCTTTGCTAAAATACAAATCCAAAAAAAATATATAAAAAACATTTTGTTTTCATCGGTTTTGGCCAATTTATATTCTTCCTCATATTTTTGGTAAAAAAAATCACAATCAGCGTTTATTGATTGGTTTGCGTAAAAGTTGCCATGTTTACGAATGATGAGAATTAATTTATGGGATTTTTATATTTTTTTTATATTTTACTAGTAATGGCGGCGATCTGCAATTTTTATCGGGACTGCGATATTGCAGCGGACACGTCGGACCATTTTGACACTTTTTTGGGACCATTGGCAGTTATACAGCTATCAGTGCTATGAAAATGCATGGATTACTGTGTAAATGCCATTGGCATGAAGGGGTTAACCTAGAGGGGGCGCTCTAAGGGGTTAACTGTGTTCCCTCACTGTGTTCTAACTGTATGGGGGCTGGGCTGGCAGGGGGAGGGGAGTGATCATGGCTTCCATATACAGGAAGTCTGTGATCACAGCCCTTCCCCCTCTGTCAGAACGGAGATCCACGTTTACATACACAGACCTCCGTTCTGTGTCGCTCCGGGGAGGGTGATTGCGGGTAACCAGCGGACATCGAGTCCGCCCTACTCGCTCTCTGGCCCCCCCGGAACACAGTGAGCATGTGAGCTCACAATACTCCTTCTCGCGGCCGCCGTCATGTGACGGCGTTCCATGATAACGAGAAAAGTTGCCGCCGTCAAGCCATGGCGGGCGGTCGGCAACTGGTTAAATAAGAGCATGTGTGTTCCAGTGCGTTTTTGGTGTATTTTACAACGTTCCAGTACAGTCCGGTGCAGGAAAAAATGCAGCATGTTCTACTTTTTTTTTCGGGAACTGGGACACACTGGAACTGCAAGCACTGGTGTGAACTATGCCATTGAAAAACATATAACCTAATTTCCATGCGTTTTTATGCAGAAAAAAATGCACTGGACTGCATGTGGTGTGAATTGGCCCTTACTCTGATTTCACTAAACACTGTGAGCTTTCCACAATGTGAATTAGAAGTTTCAGCAAGTCAGACTGAGCTTACCTCATTTCCTGGCTGGAGGACATCCAGTATCATATAGCCCTTTTCTCCCCAGCTTAAAGTGGAGCTCCACCCAAAAGGGGAAGTTCCACTTTAAGCACTCCTCCCTTCCTCCCCTGCCATATTTGGCATGTCATTTTTTTTTTAGGGGGGAGCGTGTGCCTAGTTTTGACAGGTACCCGCTCCCACTTTTACTCAGGTGATCTGTGCAGAAGTTCTCCTCTCCCCCTCCCTCCCTGCAGTTCTCTGAGACATGTCACAGGTCTGAGAAGACTGCCGGACCATTCCGCAGGCGCAGCGCGTCTCGCGCATGCGCAGTGTGCATCCAGCTGTCAAGTTGTCACAGCCCGGTACCCACAGTTGAAATGTCAGCGCCGGGGAGAGGGGAGGGAGACAAGCGATGGCGCGGGTGAGCACAGTGCTGGAGCGTGGAACAGGAGAGTGTGTGTTTTTCAAAAGTCAACAGCTACAGTTTTTGTAGCTGCTGACTTTTAACCGCTTCTGGACCGCCCATTGCATATATACTGCGGCAGGGTGCTGTGCAAAATCTCGCACCTGTATGTGATTTTGTGCACGCGGTCTAGGGGGTGTGCGTGCGCCGCCGGAGCGCAGCTCCCGCTATTAGTAAGCACCTCCTAAGGACAAACTTAACCCCTTGATTGTCCCTGATGTTAACCCGCTTCCCTGCCAGTGTGCCAGCATTTTTTTTTTAGCACTGATCACTGTATTAGTGTCACAAAGTGTCACTTAGTGTCCAATTTGCCCGCCGCAATGTCGCAGTCCTGCTCAAAATGGCTGATTGCCGCCATTACTAGTAAAAGCGATTTAAAAAAATGCAGAGGTGATCAAATACCACCAAAAAAATGCTCTATTTGTGGGAAGAAAGGACATCAATTTTATTTGGGCACAACGTTGCACGACCACGCAATTGTCAGTTAAAGCGATGCAGTGCCGTATTGCAAAAAATGGCCTGGTAATGAAGGGGGTAAAACATTCCAGGGCTGAAGTGGTTAATAAACACGAACGCCTGGTCCTCTTTAACTGTGCTTGTCCCTCCTCCCTTCATTCATTGGATTTCAGTTCTTTCAATCATGGAGACTAAGCATCATATGTGGGTGGTAGCGTTCTGTTTTCAGAACAGCGCCCTGCCAGCCCCTCCCACCAACCATGATTTGCCTGCATTTCATAGAGAAACACAGAGGCCTAGAGATGGGGTCATGACAACAGAACGGTTTTACTTTATATAAATGTACAGAAGGTCGGCCCTCCAAAACTCCAAAGCAGTACATTTATTGATATGTGCAGAGATATTACATGAACAGCAGACGCGTTTCGGCGGGACAAACCACCTTGCCAAAGCTGTGACCAAGGCGGTTTGTCCTGTCGAAACGCGTCCGCTGTTCATGTATTATCTCTGCACATCAATAAATGTACTGCATTGGAGTTTTGGAGTGCCGACCTTCTGTACATATTCATGATTTGGATGTTTGAGGAACGTCTTGGTCTGTGCACCCACCAGGTGAATTTGGGACTACCTTTTGGATCTAATACTCATTCCTTCTTGAAGCGCTGCATACCTGTTATTGGTTTGATTTCATAATTCCATTAGCATCTTGATGAGGGAGTGAGGCAACATATGAGCAGAACATTCTTTGGCTTCAAAGTTGAACCCTAGCTAAAACCTTGTATTGGATAGAATTAGGAGAGGACAGAACCTCAGCCTGGATCTCAAGCTGCCTGTGTCTCAGGTGGGGGGGGTTCACATTGGGACATTTGACAACAGTCATGGGCACAGGAGCCTGGGAAGTTACCCCACAGATATGGTAAGAAATGTAATTTGTAGGGGTCTTCTTTCACTTATTGTCTGAGTCAGCGTTGTCACCTGGACAGGAAATGAGGGTGAATCTACCCAACAGAAATACAGCTAGTTTTAGTCCTTTCACTCATAGGTTTTATGTAATCCATTGAGAAGATTTTGCACTAGAAATGAAGTTCAGTTTCACTGTGGGTTTAAAATTTGCAGTCAGACACATTTATGTGCCAAATTGCACAGTCAACCGTTTTCCAACTGTTATGAAAAGGCAGGGCCAGCAGGTGAAGGTCTCATGCACATTGGATGCAGGTGGCTCTGGTATTTAGGTGTGGTGGGGGAAAGCACAGGTGCATCACCCACCCTTGCTGCCAGAAACCTGTAGGCCTAGGTTCACACTTGCCCGCATGTGAGTGGGTTGGTGTGGGTGCAGGATTAACAGCTGTTCCTGCACCCACAGTCATATTGTGCTGCTCTGCAGAGACACACAGGGCTGCCATTGATTCTGAATAACACCCTCATGCATCACAGCCTTCAGCACACTTGCGGGTGCTGGAAATGCAGGGAATTGCATGGTCAAAAGCACAATGCGATTTCCCCACATTTTTAAAAAGGTGCAAGATATTTAAATGGGCTAGGGACACCACCTCATCCCTTTAAACCTAAACATATATTCAAGTGATTGTACTGTCTCAGGTTTTTTAAAGCGGAGTTCCGCCCTAAAGTGAACCTTCCGCTTTAATGGAAGGTGACCCCCCGACATGTCACAATTGGCATGTCTTTTTTTGGGGGGTGACCAGGGACCCTGTTTTCACAGGGTTCCAGGTCCAATTCCTCCCCTGGTGCCGCGAAGTTCACCTTCCCGCCTCCCTCTCAGCGATCTTCTGGGACACGTCACAGTCACAAGGCGCAGCGTGACTCACGCATGCGCAGTACGTGTCCGGCTTTGAAGCCAAAGCCGGGTGCCCACACTCATGATCCCGGCACCGCCGTGGGGAGAGAGCGAAGAGCAAGCCCTCAAGTGACCGCATCGCTGGAGCGAGGGACAGATGAGTGGCCAATTTTTAAAAGTCAGCAGCTACACTTTTTGTAGCTGTTGACTTTTACATGGGTGGAACTCCGCTTTAAGTTAGAAATAACAAACATGTTATACTTACCTGCTCTGTTGCAGTGGATTTGCACAGAGCAGCCCGGCCCCTCTTCTTCTCTGACCCTCTTTGGTGTTCCTGGCCACTCCTTCCAGTTGAGTGACCCCACAGCCAGCAGCTTCCTATGGGGGCACCCGAGCTGGGTCACAGCTCTGTGTGTACATTCAGATACAGACCTGTGGCCCAGCCTCGCCCCCTTTGTCTCCTCATTGGCTGACAGACTTTGATTGGCAGCAGCGGGAGCCAATGGCACCGCGCTGCTGTCTCAGCAAATGAGGAGGGGAGTCCCGGGCAGCTGAAACAATCCTACAACATTGCTGGATGGAGATAGACCTCAGGTAAGAATTAGGGGGGCTGTTGCACACAGAAGGCCTTTTATCTTAATGCATAGAATGCATTAAGATAAAAAGCCCTCTGACTTTACAACCACTTTAAGTCAAACAGATATGAACGGTACTCATTGGGAAACATGGGGAAACTTTGTGGTCCAAAGTTGCATGACAAATCTCACATGTGAATGGGGTCCCAGGACAGTTCCTGAATATGTCCCTGAATGCAAACAGCCCTAAACGCAAGTACCGCTTGGAGCATTGTCCAATTGCTACGTATTCAGTACTGAACCTCTACTCCCCCCGGCACCTGAAAACACCAGAATTTAATGCTGATGGCTCAAACCGCCCAGTTGCATGAATCCTTATATAGCTTAATACAAATAAATAAAATTAAAAAAAAAACAAGTAGATTATTTTCGATACATATTATAACACAAAAAAAAAAATATCGGTACCTGACATCCAGGAGGAATGGCCATCTCAGTGTCGTGCAAACTGAAGGGAATGGTAGGGTAAATTTTACCCCCGCTGAGGGGCATCTGCCAGTCCCGGGTGTGTTTGGGTCCACATAGACTTAGAAGGGCCATCTTGGAGTTAGCTGTATTTTCCAAGGAACTAAACTTGCTATTCCCTCAAATATATATATCTTAGTAAATTAGATAAATACTTTGTAGTTCGGTGCTGGTCTAATTTTTACTTCCTTAGATTCTGTTACTAAGACTCTCCCTCCCACTCTTTCTCTACCTTTCCCTCTCTCTTCTCTTCTTCTCCCTCTCTTCTTTCCTCCTCCCTCTCTATCTCTCTTCTCTCTTCTCTCTCTTCTCTTCTCTTCTCTCTCTCCTCCGCCACGTTTCTTTTCTCTATTTTTTCCTGCGTTGCCCTTCTCCCTTGTCGTCTTCTTCGCCCCATACAGAAAGTGAAAGCAGAGTTGCACATCTTCTCTCCTCCTCCCCTGGCCTGTTGTTCCCGGTTAGAAGTAATGTGAGAATTAAAAAGGATAAAAAGCAGATAGATTTACCCAACAGTTCTCTGCTGGACAGTTGACTTTGTTGGGGGTTTCATCGGTGCGAGAGAGCGTGACCGATAACGGGATTCTCCATCCAAATGTCACAAATTTGGAAACATTTTACAATCTTTCCAGGGACATTCACTGCTGAGCTGGCATAGCTGACCCATAACGCTCCAAAGTATTGTCTTGGATTGCTAGGAAGCCCTTCACATACACTATATTATCAAAAGTATTGGGACACCTGTCTTTACACGCACATGAACTTTAATGGCATCCCAGTCTTAGTCTGTAGGGTTCAATATTGAGTCGGCCCATCCTCTGCAGCTATAACAGCTTCAACTCTTCTGGGAAGGCTGTCCACAAGGTTTAGGAGTGTCTATGGGAATGTTTGACCATTCTTCCAGAAGCACATTTGTGAGGTCAGGCACTGATGTTGGATGAGAAGGCCTGGCTCGAAGATAGATAAATACTTTATTGTTATTGCAATGAAGGCCCCTTGAACCGCCTTTAGGCCCCTTTCCCACTGGGAACGCCCGAGCTTCAGCGGTAAACCGCCGCTAATTTAGCGGCGATCTACCGCTGTAATAGCAGCACTATGGCGCCGCTATTCGGGCGGCAGCACGGCACTTTTAACCCCCCCACAATGGGTTAAACGGGGGTTAAAAGTGCCGGCGCTCGGCGCTCCCGGAGCGGTGTACAGCCGCTACAGGAGCGCTGCCCATTCAATTTAATGGCAGGAGCGGTGGAGGAGCGGTGAATACACCGCTCCCCACATTCCTGAAAAATCATGCTTGCATGATTTTCTTCAGCGCTGCGCTAGCGCAACGCCTCAGTCTGAAAGCATCCATAGAGATGCATGAAAATAGTATTTAGAGCGTTATTGCAGCGGTAATTTTAGCTCTTTACCGCTGTAATAACGCCCCAGTGTGAAAGGGGCCTTAGGGGAAGGGAGCCATGACTGCTGGAAGCATGGCGTCGCTGTGGGTGTGAACCTAAAAGGGAAGTTAAGTAGCTCCCTTAGGATTGGCTACAAAGACCTGAGGTGACTGGGTGAAGCCTGAACTCTAGGAGAAGCCTACGCTGAGGCACATCCAGCTGCTCTGAGGAGATTCAGCTGTCAAGAGTTGCCCACCCTCCCGTCCGTTGTGATGTTTTGTCACAGCTTTATTGGCGGTTTTGACCTTGCCAGCAATTGATGTTGCTTTATGGGCTATGCCCTCAAGTTAAATTGTCTAATGCCTGTCTGGCACTGATGGTAAGGACAGGCCTCTTAGACTATGAGTTTATGTTTATGGGTGCCCACGGTATACTGTGACTGGCATAGTTGTTTGGTAAATTCTGGGGTCAGTCTAATGCCTGTCTGGCGCTGATAGTAAGGACAGGAGGCCTCATAGTCTATGTGAGTTTATGTTTTATGGGTGACTGTGGCTGGCAATGTTGTTTGGTACATTTAGAAAGTTGTACTTTTGAAAAGTTCAATGAAGCTGTGGCCTTGCCCTATTTCCAACATAATCAGTTTCCGTGTGTTTTTTGGGGGGGGCAAGGTATTGGTTATTATTTGGTCATAAATGAACCTATGCTTCTCAGCAGTCATGCAAATTGCAATGAAATTCTGTAAAAGCTCCACACATAACATAACAACCTCAACCCACATATAGACGATTATACCCCCCCTCGCCTAGGGTTGCCACCTCATCCCTTTAAACCCGAACACATATGAATTACACCGGTTCTGAGGATAATGTAATACAGATAAGGCACTAAGTGAGTTTAATTACCACCTTAATCAGCCACAGAACCTGGGTAATTCATATGTGTTTGGGTTTAAAGGGATGAGGTGGCAACTCTACCCTCGTCCTCCATATAAAGAAAACCTAAAAGGAACCCCCGCTACAGCAGCAAGTCAAGTCACTTACAATTAAATACTATTTTTCAAAATAACCATTTAGTGCTATGATAGCTCTTGGAAAGAAACTTTCCTTGAATCTATTTGTCCATTATATCCATTATATTTCTGAACCTCCTGCCAGATGGCAACAGTTCACAAAGATGGTTTCCAGGGTGGGACAGGTCACTCACTATTTTGCCTGCCCTATTGACACAATGGGATTTGTAAATTTCATTTAGAGAAGCTAATCTGCATCCCACAACCTTCTGCGCAGCATTTATTATTTTCTGAAGGGAAGCTTTTTCTGCTCGTATGCATTTGGGATACCAGGTTAAAGTATGTCAGCACACTTTCAATGGTGGAGCCATAGGCGTGCGCAGGGGGTGTGCCTGGGCACACCCTAATCACTCTGTGCAGTGCCGACTCCCCCTATTGTCCAGGCAGTGTCACCCCTATGCAGTGCTGCTGGCTTCCCTCCTCTCCCCTCGGCTGCTGTAGGGGACGTTTCAGGGTGGAGAGGGTGCGTTCAATATGTCATTTTCCGGCCCCTTCCTTATGTTATTGAACACAGTGAACACATTCACTCACTGTGTTCATGCTTTACTATGCTTCAGTGTGTTTGAGCTATGGGGTACACACCCTAATGCACTAGGCTGCGCACACTTATGGGTGGAGCAATAGAAGGACTCCAAGATGTGTTTCCCTAGGCCATTTTTCCTGAGCAGTCTCAGGAAATATAACGTTGCTGACACTGCTTGATGACAGCTATCATGTTCAATGACCAAGATACATTTTCTGAAATATTAATACCTAAAAACTTAAAAACGGGAACCCGCTCTACCAATTCTCCTCTGATATAGAGTGGAACCATGTCAGCCTTCCTCTTCCTAAAATTAGTTATTAATTCCTTGGTCTTCCCAGTGTTTAGGGACAAATTGTTAATTCAAATGCTTTGCTCACTGGTCCAATTCATTTGGTGGAGGGGGGATTATGGTGTGGGGTCGTATTTTAGGGGTTGGGCTTGGCCCCTTAGTTCCAGCGAAGGGAACACTTAAGGTGTCAGAATACACTTTGGACAATTTCATGCTCCCGACTTTGTGGGGACAGTTTAGGGATGGCCCCTCCCTGTTCCAACATGACTGCGCAGCAATGCACAAAGCAAGGTTCATAAAGAGATGGATGAGCGAGTTTGGGGTGGAGGAACTTGACTGGCCTGCACAGAGTCCCGACCTCAACCTGATAGAACATCTTTGGGATGAATTAGTGTGGAGGCCGCGAGCCAGGCCTTCTCGTCCAACATCAGTGTCTGACCTGACAAATACGCTTCTGGAAGAATGGTCAAACATTCCCATAGACACTCCTAAACCTTGTGGACAGCCTTCCCATTAGAGTTGAAGCTGTTATAGCTGCAGAGGGTGAGCCCACTCAATATTGAACCCTACGGACCAAGACTGGGATGTCATTAAAGTTCATGTACATGTAAAGGCAGACGTCCCAATACTTTTGGTAATATAGTGTAAGTTCTATGCAGTGTAAAGTGAACCTAACACCTTACAGCATACAGTATAAGGTTACCCTCCCTCCTAGATTGTAAGCTCTAACGAGCAGGGCCCTCTGATTCCTTTTGTATTGATTTGTATTGTAATTGTATTGTCTGCCCTCATATTGTAAAGCGCTGCGCAAACTGTCGGCGCTATATAAATCCTGTATAATAATAATAATAATAAGGTATTAAATCAGAAATAAACTCTCTTGACCAGCATTAACTATTTTAATCATCCTTATGCTCAGGGGCGGCCCCCCTATCCATGCGTCCAGCCCCCTAATCTACACGCAGGGCACCGGATGCATGGATTCCAATGGGGGGGTGTGTTTTTCTTGAAGCACGTGATTAGAGTCAGAGGCTCTAATAGGCTTCAAAAAAGGAGGGGCTCGGGGCGCAGAGCACTGCTCCCTGAACCCACCCAGTTGTGTGACAGTAGCAAATGAATATTTGCTATTGTCACACTGAATCTCCTCCCCACCAATCTGGAAGTGGGTCCTGAGACCCGTTTCTCGATTGGCCAAAACGACAAGCGATCCTATAGGACCACGACGAGGAGAGAGGAGGAGGGAAGAGACGTGGAGGCCACGGGAGGAGACACAGGGGATGAAGCCGCTGCCTGGAGGAAAGCAATGCCTGGGGGTAAGTGCGGGGCTCATTATTGACCGATTGACCGGGGGGGTGCTGGTGACCGTACCCCACAACTGACCGGGGGGGTGCTGCCCCCCCCAATTATACCACCAGCCGCCATTGCTTATGCTCTTAGCATTAGTAAATAGATAGGATAGTATATTATATTTACTTGTTTTAAACTTTTTTACATACTTCTTCAGCTACATCTGGTTTGTAGCCTAGGCCAAAATGATGTCATACATCCCAGGAGTCTTCATGGGCATTTTTTTCTTTCATCTGGAGGAGGGGCCACCTTGTGTCTCTATGCCCCAGGTTGGCATGGTGTCCACAGTAGCATTTTCATTGACAGAGAAGAGTAGGACTGGCCAGAAGAGGGATTACTTTGACAGAGTTGGTCAGCTTAAACCTGTATTGCAATATATATAAACTAAATATCCCTGTTTTTCATTGCATAGTTTGCTGGAAATTGTGCATAGGGTTCATCCAGAATTTGTAGTGTTAATGTGGCCACACCCCTTTAGCATCTGATAAAAATATGTACATGCTTTTGGGATTTGAGCACAGGTATATCTAGTTTCTTCTCAGTTAAAGTGCTTGTTAAGCCACTACTATAAAATCCTCCCATCCCCTCTGTAACATAATTAGTGCCCCTGTGCCTGTTTTATATAAAACATATGCCAATCTGTACCTATATCAGAGCGGCTCCTGGCGCTCACGTGACTCCTCGGCTCTCTCCTCTGCCTGGCTGACAGTTCCAGTGGGTGGAGCCGAGCACTCCCGATGACGTCAGCTGGGGAGGAGGGGAAGAGAGAGGAGAGAAAGCCCAGGAGTCACATGAGCGCCAGGAGCGGTGCTGATATAGGTACAGATTGGCATATGTTTTATATAACACAGGCACAGGGGCACATAACAATATGTTAGAGAGGTGATGGAGGATTTCTATAATAGTTATGAGGGCAGCAGGAGGGGAGGGGGCATGCACCAACACAAGCAGACAGGTAGGGAGGGAGGGGGGGAGAGGACAAAGCAGGGCTGTGGCTGACTGAGGCATGTAAACTGACCACGGTGTCAGGGCTCAGCAACCATGATATACCGTGGTCAGTTTACAGGGGGGAGGGCAGAACCAGGCAGGATCAGTTAGGTTAACAAACACTTTAAGCACACCCTCCTGCCTGCATGCCTGAACTAAGGGCAGGTGGAATCCAGGAAATAATTGTGACATGAATCATCTGCCCTTACTCAAGATGGACATGGCTGGAAATGCTAGGAAGGGTTTTTTTCTTTCAATTTTTTATTGAGTACACAAGAAATACAACATAAAACATGTTATACAACACAGGAAAGCACAATCTGACAGTTAGGGACTGGACATAGTGGGTGATGATTAGTCAGGAGAAACCAGGTAGTAGCTGTTACAGTAAACGTACCTAGAAGCTGACATTTACAGTTAGCTGGCCGGACATTCAAGAAGTAAAAAAAAAAAGAGAGAAGGTAGATTAGCAGTGTACAGCCTGCCCTAACAACAGGAATATATATATATATATATATTGGTCATTTGCTAGAACATAAACTACCACCTCTGTATAAAGGAAGGTGTTTTTCAAAGTAATTTCTCAACAAAATGAAGCATAAATGCAGAAGGGGCTTGGTGGTTGGCTGTATTTGGTGCCAAGAGTACAAGTTCCCCCCCTCCCCCAACACACACACTTCTATCCTGCTAGAACACTGTCCCTCCTGCTGAGGCCGAACCCTCTGTCATCTGGTCCCCACTCCATGCCAGGGGCCTCAACACAACCTGGCAGAGACCTGAGGAACATCTGCACACTCATTGGGTTTTCCCTGTGCATGAGCAGACTCCCTGAGATCCGGGACCTCCAAATCTGTGGCATCATCATGCATACACAAGGAAAACCTCACAAATGCATAGATATGACATAGCAATACAAAATGTGTGGTCTGGTCCCACCCGTGGTACACCTCCATCCCTACCATCCAGCCAGATGCTCCTGGTGGTCACCTTTTGGAATCTTTGCCATGTGCATTCAATTTTAGCTGATTTGTAAGTCCTAGGTCCCTGATGGTGGCCTCAGAGGCTTGATCTATAATATCCCTCATCAGTTGTGATATATATATTATACTGATGTTTTACTTTACAGTCTTGTTATTTGCACCTACTCCTGAGGAAGTGAGTGTTGACTCACGAAACGCATAGAGGTTTCAAGATGCAATCTTTCATCTACATATGTTTTGAGATATTGTACTTTTTATAATTTATGCATTGCTATGGAATCAATACAATCAGTGATATACTCAACTATTTGCACTTATAAAGTCCCAGGGCATAATTGTGGCTTTAAGGATAGATAAGACATACACTATATTACCAAAACTACTGGGACGCCTGCCTTTACACGCACATGGACTTTAATGGCATCCCAGTCTTAGTCTGTAGGGTTCAATATTGAGTTGGCCCACCCTTTGCAGCTATAACAGCTTCCACTAGTCCAAATCATTGGTGGAGGGGTAATTATGGTGTAGGGTTGTTTTTCAGGGCTTGGGCTTGGCCACTTAGTTCCAGTGAAGGGAACTCTCTTTTTCATACAAACGTTTATTAGGAGATGAGAAAAAAAGAAAAGTCAGTACAAAGGAAACATATACTTCAAATGGGATGCAACCCGTATATCCAATTATATGTAATATACCACATCATCTTATACAATAGACGGCACGTCCTGGTTAACCTCCTAAGCTTCCTATATGAATCGAGTTCTGAGTAATGGGCCGTACATGCGGTGCGATTGTCGTACAACAACGGTCATGCAACAGCTTGTTGTGTGATAATCCGTCCGTTAGTACGCGCGATTACAACAGCCGACATTCAACAATTGTACAACAGAAGTTGGCTGAGCAAACTAGAAAACTTTTGTTGGCCAACAAGGTGTCGCATGACTGTTGGCTCGTATGTACAGAAGTTGGGCCAACAAAAGATGAAACAAACACGCATGCTCGGAATCCAGGAAGCGTTCGGTCGTGTAACCTGTGTTCCTAATTCACAAATAACATTCACCTGGACTGCCGCGTTATACGCTCGTAACACGTCACTACGTACATTACCTTCTGCATGAAGAGTTCAGTCTCTATTTCCAGCACTCAAATTATGCAGTGGGAGATCCGAGTATAGTGGGTATACATATAATCCACTCATACTGGAATATAAACCTTAAAGGCGGGGGGATGAAGTATATATAGAACAACTTAAACATCAAAGACAAAAGTAGGAACAACAACAAAAAAAAAAAAACCACATACAAATCAAAGAAGATTGTATAGATTGTTTAAATCATTAACGATTGTGACCATAGACCATAGATTCCCAATAGTTTACTCTTCGGTATCAACTATAGTGTGGTGGATACGCTCCATCAGTTTAATAGCTTCCATTCTCTGTACTGCCTGGGCCCAGGGTACCTTTGGTGAGCGCCAGTTCAAGGCGATGGCCCACATGATGGCACAAAACGGTGTGTTGGCCAATTTTTGTTCTGGTGATGAAATCTCTGGTATCGGAGTTAATAATAGGCAAACTGGCAGTGTCAGGGGTGATCAGTGACCTGGTAATTTGGGCAACCTTATGGCCCGTACAAAGGATCCGAAAATCGGACAAAAAATACTGCATTCGATACGATCGTACGATAATCGGATCGTTAGTACACAGCTTACGAGAGCCGATCATGACAGTTCATCAGATAATATTCGATCGGACATGCATGAAAATTTTGGTCGCATGGTACCCGATTGTATGATTTTCATTTAATCAGTACAGTTGTAGTCCGAAAATACAATACAAATACACTGCAACACATTACATCACTTCCAATTTTTTTATTCTGTCGTACGAGAATTTTCGTGACTTTAGTAAACTCTTCCGATTCGATCTGAGATTAGCATGGGGGGGGGAAAAAACGGACGATCTGTCGTCCGATTTTCGGATCGTGTGTACGGGGCATTAGGGGCTGCCTGTTTCCATAGAGACATAAGTCTGGGGCAACTCCAAAAGGTGTGAAGGAATATACTAGTTGTGAACATATATATCAGCGCCTACCCTATTGAAATAAATGTAAATTGTGTAAATGTATAAAATACTGTGTTCCTAACTGAAATATTACATATATCTAAAATATAAATTATAAAAGGAAAAAAAAAACATATAACACGGTGTAAATAATATGGATGTCTGTCTTTAGCGACATTTTGTAAGTAGGATTTACCTTTGCACAATAAAGTCACGTTTTTAGCAGTGTACACTATGGATATCTTTTTATTTTTTTGAGTGTCTCGGGATCCATATATTGGTGTCTGAATGCACAGATTTGAATCCAACCCTATCTGAGCCCAATCTGGATTAGAGCCCCCACCAGAAAGCTTGTCTGACCCACTGACTGAAAAGCAGTGGGTCCACGTCATCTGGTGAGTGAGGGCACAAAGGGGGTCATCTGTCACGTTGTCACCAATTTGCACAGGATTATGATTTAAGAGCACTGAAGAGCACTTTGGAGCACCTTGTCACTTTAATTCAAGTGGACTGTTTATTGAACTATTGATGTCACTTTATTATATGTGGACTATTTCTGGGTTGGCGCTGGTATAAATATTTAAATATACCAGTTGACTGACACCCCCTACCTAAAGCATGTTTCAGGGACCTCTGGATAGCATTGGTGTATCTTATCAGGGGTAAGATACCACCATGTATGGAGTTTTTACCACCGTTTCTTTAATGGCCATAGATCTTGTGCATTTATGCATATTAGTTATCATATCTGACCATTGGTCGCTTGAAAACTCTTGCCGTATATCAGACTCCCATTGTGTCATTGCTGAGGGTTTCTCCGGTAGGAGAGCCTCATTGGGATAACCGTATATCCTTGATATGAGGCCTTTCTCTCTTGATGAGATGCGGCAGAGCGACTCAAAAGTTGAAAATATGGGGTTAGCATTTAGTGTGCATTGGGACTCAAAAAAATGTCTTATCTGGAGGAATTTATAGAACTCCGAATTGGGAATATCATATTGGTCTTGGAGGTGTGTAAAGGAACAAAATTTAGCTCTATGAGTAAGGGGCGTTTAACCTCCCTGGCGGGATGATTATTTCAGATTTTTGGTGCTGAAAGCGGTACCATTATTTTGCATGGAAATTTGGCGTTTTATATTGTAGGCCTGTAATTCTTAGGAATAACTCACTGAAATCTGTCCAAACAAGAGTCTAGTAGACATCCCGGGTATGATAAAGTTTGAAACATGAAATCATAAATTATAATATAATAAATAACTAAAAATAATTATCAAAAATAATAATATAATAGTAATAAAATGTATTCAATAATGTAATCAAACCAAAAACACTGAAATTTGCTCAGTTGCAGAATTGTCGCTGTCGTCACTTTCAGTTTCTGATGATAAATTTCCCCAAAAATCAGTATCAATCAATTCTGCAAATGATTCTTATTTACTATCGCTGTTTTCTAGCCGATCAAAAACCACTTTTTGACGTAAAGGGACACTTTTTGGTTGCTATGGACATTCTCAAGTTTCCAGGCAGAAAGAATGACATTTATTATATAAAAGTGCATGCAGGGCTCTGGGCAAACCACTAGGGACAAAGGGGATGTGAAATGTTTTCATACAGTAATGTAATCTATAAGATTACAGTGTACTGTATGTGCTGTGTGTTTCACTTTTTGAATTTCCCGCCGGTCTCCACCCCCGTACGACGCGACGCTCGCAGGGAACGGAGCCCGGCACAGAGAGGCATCGGGCGGAGGACACAGCCCGCAGACACGGCGGAGGACATCGCTGGATCCAGGGGACAAGGTGAGTAACCCAGCCTGGATCCAGCAATGCAATCCCGAGTGTGGCTCGGGGTTACCGCTAATGGTACTGAAATTCCACCCCGAGCCACACTCGGGAACACCGCCAGGGAGGTTAAAGTAGTAAGTTTGTTGTTCTCCCACCAGACACAATCATTAGGGGCATCATAAGCCAATGTGAATCTCGAATCTCCCATGAACGAGGACAGGGGGGGGGGTCTAGGAGATCTCAATGTATATATCTGGTGGTATAAGACCCATAAATGTATTGCTTGGCTCACTATGCCATTTAGCAGGCTGATCCCCCTCTCCCCCCGGTCCTCAACCCAGGAATCCACAATAAGCTTGAAAGATATAGGGGGTATATTGAAGCTTGTTCAAATTGCAACCATGGAATTTGGGCATGAGGGGCGTGCCACTGTACTGGTGAAGGGAACTCTTAAGGCATCAGCATACCAAGACATTTTGGACAATTTCATACTCCCAACTTTTTGGGAAGAGTTTGGGGATGGCTCCTTCCTGTTCCAACATGACTGCGCACCAGGGCACTAAGCAAGGTCCATAAAGACATGGATGAGTGAGCTTGGGGTGGACTGGCCTGCACAGAGTCCTGACCTCAACCTGATAGAACACCTTTGGGATGAATTATAGCGGAGACTGTGAGCCAGGCCTTCTCATCGATAATCAGTGCCTGACCTCACAAATGTGCTTCTGGAAGAATGGTCAAACATTTCCATAGACACTCCTAAACCTTGTGGACAGCCTTCCCAGAAGAGTTGAAGCTGTTATAGCTGCAAAGGATGGGCCGACTCAATATTGAACCCTACGGACTAAGACTGGGATGCCATTAAAGTTCATGGGCGTGTAAAGGCAGGTGTCCCAATACTTTTGACAAAATAGTGTATATACTGTATATATATATCAACGTATCTTTAGTAAGTATGTTGTAGTAGTTGTATTCATTTTCTTAACCTAATATGTATATTTATCTCATCCATGTCTTTTTAACTTCCTGTGCATTGAGTGGATATCTCAAACAATCTCATCAGCTTTCCTAGCCATTTTCTGCAAACTACAGAGCATCTCCTCCCTATGTAATAGAGATGACAGAAGGAGAGGTGTTCTGTAGGCCTGTGAGTGTTGTCAGTCTAACACAGGAAGTGTGCTACTGGCAGGATCATCAGATGAAACTAAAGAAATAATAGTGTGAATAAAAAAATGAATGCAGCCATCATATTTAAGGAGTGGTAAGCTGCACTATATGACATGTTTGTTTTCAGGTTTAGATATACCTTGAAGCAGTATTCAACCCAAAAAGTAATACATTGCAGCCTACCAGTCATTAGATGTGGAGGCTGCATTCGTTTTCTCTTTTTAGTCTTTTTTCCCTTCTGTTTTCCCCTGGTGATCTGGCCAGTAACACACCTCCTGTATTAGAGCGCACCCACTCTGGATGAAGGAGCACAGCAGGCATATTTGGACATATTTAGGTACCCTAACAAAATGAAGCCGAACTCCAGCTAACACTTTATAAGCAGTATAGCAATTTTTTTTTTCTATTGGGATAAAGGTTTTACATAAATAAAAAAAATAAAAGCAGATCATTGCAATTGCCCCTGTCAGTGTGAAATGGTTTGTCTCATCACTGTAAACTGATACATCTGCAAGAGAGCTTGTTCTTTTGAAAAACAGACTTTCTGGCTGGATCACCAGATGAAAATAGAAGAAAGAAAGCTTAAAAGTCAATTAATGCAGCCATCACATCTAAGAATTGGTAAGCTGCAATATAATATACTGTATTTTTGCTTTTTGGTTTCATAATGCTTTGGGGCCCCTTTCACACTTGTGTGACTTGTCCTGGAATATGGGACTGCAAATTCACATGACAAGTCATACCCCATGATTTCCAATGAGTACCGTTCATATCTGTACGACCTTAACCAGTTCAGATCCGCGCTGTAGCCGAAAGACGGCTACAGTGTGGATCTCAATTGCCGGGCGGACGTCCACCCTTGTGCACACTACCGGCGCGCACTCACCCGCTGCATGGGCGTGCCCGCGGGTCAGGCGGACTCGATGTCCGCTTGTGACCCGCGATCGCCTGTCAGAGCTGCAGAACGGGGAACTGCCAATGTAAACACAGAGGTTCTCCGTTCTGTGAGGGGGAACATAACAGATTTATTGATCCCTGTCACTGGGATCAGTTAGATCTGTTATGTCCCTGCCAGCCCCGCCCCCCCCCCCCCCACAGTTAGAACACACCCAGGGAACACAGTTATAACCCCTTCCCTGCCAATGACAGTTATACAGTAATCAGTGGACATTTACATTTCTGATCGCTGTATAAATGTGATTGGTCCCAAAAAAAGTGTCAAAAATGTCCGACATGTCCGCCCCAATATCAAAGTCCCGATAAAGATCGCAGATCGCCGCCTTTACCAGTAAAATTAAATAAAAATTATAAAAACGCCATACATCAATTTACATAGTTTGTAGACGCGATAACTTTTGCGCAAACCAATCAATATACGCCAATTGCAATTTTTAAAAACATTTTTTTATATTTATTATAGCAGAAAGTAAAAAATATTGTTCTTTTTTCAAAATCGTCTTGTTTTGTTTATAGCACAAAAAATAAAACCCGCAGAGGTGATCAAATACCACTAAAAGAAAGCTCTATTGTGGGAAAAAATTATAAAAATCTTGTTTGGGTACAACGTCACACGACCGCGCAATTGTCATTAAAAATGCGTCAGCGCTGAAAGCCTAAAATTGGTCTGGGCAGGAGGGGGCTTTAAGTGCCCAGTAAGCAAGTGGTTAAGTCACAGCGACATCAAAGTACTCCCTGCACTACTTTGGTCCAACTTTGATGTGAGTTGAGGTCCATAGACCTCAGGATTACACGGGCATTGCTTCAAAATTGCGTCAAAGTCACGGAAAAGTCATACGACTTTCAGGTCGTAGAAATGTGAAAGGGGCCTAAATGTAAAAGGCGACACCTGTGCGACCTGAAAGTCACACCTCTTTAAGGCGACTTTTCCATGTGACTTTTTGTCACGACTTGAAGCAATGCCTGTGTAATCCTGAGGTCTATGGACCAGAAGTCTCATCAAAGTCGGACCAAAGTAGTGCAGGGACTACTTTGAAGTCGCACAGATATGAACGGTACTCGTTGAAAATTATGGGGTATGACTTGTCATGCGACTTTGCAGCCCCAAGTCGCACCAGTGTAAAAGAGACCTAAGAGGCCTATTGAGTCTATTGCAATATGCAAGCTTGGCTTTCTGTGTACTGCAAACTGCTTTCCCAACCTGCGAAGAGACAGTCTACCCAGCAACAGATGATGCGTACAATACCCTGAATTTTTATTGGCGCTTTATTACTGTACATGGAGAGTAAACTTTGAACTGTGCTGTAGGGACTTTCCTGTGTAACTGACGGCTCCCGCCTCCGGCTGTTATCTCCGTCTATCTTTATGTGCGACTACAACAGAGATTATTATTATAAGTGCATGAAAAATGTGACTTTTTCCCTGCAGAGTGGGGGTGGGGATGCAACAAATCCATCCAGGTTTATGGTGACTTCTCACCTCTACACTATTACAGATCATCCCACAATGTGTAACACTGATAATGTCCTGATAATGCTCCTGACTGTCATGCTGATCCTTTGCAAGTGAAAAAAAAATAAAATAAATATTCACATTAACCACTTCAGCTCCAGAAGGTTTTACCCCCCTTCCTGACCAGGCCATTTTTTTGCGATATGGCACTGCGTTGCTTTAACTGACAATTGCGCGATCGGGGGCGGGGCGCATGAATAGGGGGTGGCCACGGCCACCATGAATCTATCCATTTAGCATAGAGGAGGTGGCCTACCCCTTAATGGATGGGCCGCCCCTGATAATGTATCTAGTATAGGGTTGCCATCTGTCCGGGATTCACCCGGACAGTTCGGGTTTTGAATCATGTGTCCGGGTTTCAGTCCACTTGAAACCCAGGCACATAATTCAGACAGGAATGTGGTTCGGAACAGGGCTTGGTAGGGGGGTGAGGTAGGGTTGCCACCTGTACGGTTTTCCCCCCGGACAGTCCAGTTTTTGAATGATGTGTTCGGGTTTACATCTGCCCCAGACCCGGACACATCATTCACACACCGCACTGCACCGGGAGAGACAAGGCTGCTTGCTACAACACTATCTGCTCTGTCTCTCCTCCTGACAGCAGGACGGAGAGTGTCAGTGGATCAAAGCTCCCCCTCCTCCTTCTCTGCTCTCTATACACTCCGGAGGAGGAGGAGGAGGGGGGAGGAAGGACGCGCTGGCTGATCGAGGTACAAAGTTTTATGCTCTATAGATGGACAGGGAGGAGGGGAGAGAGAGGCTTTGAAGGGAGACAACAGATTATATTTTTAGTGATTGGGGGGTTAAGAGGACATGTGCTGGGGGGGGGGTTGGGCCT
>BLSH010518486.1:1921111-1951343 GCA_018402905.1 Glandirana rugosa | reverse complement strand
CCCCCCCAAACAAACACCCAAGGTCCGCACTCACCCCTCCAGCAGTCACGGCGCAGCAGCTTTCCCCCGGCTAACCCGGTCTTCTTTAGATGCCCTGATTGGGCAGGGCAAAAACCAATGGTGAATATTGATTTGCTAGTATGACAAGTGGGATTCAGGGCACCCCGAGGACAACCTTTTACAAGCCAATTAGAGCCTCAGGCTGTAATAATGTGCTTGTAAAAAAAAGTCAGACCTCATAGAAAGCCATTAATCCGGCACCCCACGTGTTAAATGGGGGGGCGGCACCCCTGCGCCCCTTATGGACCGGCCGCCACAGGCCCCTGATTTAAATGATCAATGCCTTCGAATTACATGATGAATTTTGATGCATTAACCCGTCCAGATCCACGCTATAGCCAAAGTACGGCTCCAGCGCGGATCTGAAATGCCGGGTGGACGTCCATGGACGTCCTGGCCATGTGCGTGATCCTGGCGCGCACTCACAGCCCGCTGCGTGGCCGTGCCCGTGGGTCGGGCGGCCTCGATGTCCGCCCGAGACCCGCAATCCCCTGTCAGACCTGCAGAACGGGGAGCTGCCGTTGTAAACACGGCGGTTCTCCGTTCTGTTGAAGGGGACATAACAGATCTACTGATCCCTGTCACTGGGATCAGTTAGATCTGTTATGTCCCGGCCAGCCCCGCCCCCCCCCCCACAGTTAGAACACACCCAGGGAACATAGTTAACCCCTTCACTGCCCCCTGCTGGTTAATCCCTTCACTGCCAATGACATTTATACAGTAATCAGTGGACATTTAAATTTCTGATCGCTGTATAAATGTCATTGGTCCCAAAAAAGTGTCAAAAAAGTCTGACATGTCCGCTGCAATATCGCAGTCCTGATAAAAATCGCAGATCGCCGCCATTACTAGTAAAAAAAAAAGGAATAATAAAAACGCCATAAATCAATTCCCATAGTTTGTAGACGCGATAACTTTTGTGCAAACCAATCAATATACGCTGATTGCTATTTTTTTTTACCAAAAATATGTAGAAGAATATATATCGGCCAAAACTGTTGAATCATTTTTATTTTTTTATTTTTTTTTTGGATATTTATTATAGCAAAAAGGAAAAAATATTGTTTTTTTTTCAAAATCATCTCTCTTTGTTTGTTTATAGCGGCGATCAGAATTGACGCAGAGGGGATCAAATACCACCAAATAAAAACTCTATTTGTGGGGAAAAAAAATGATATAAATTTAGTTTGGGTACAACGTCGCATGAACGCGCAATTGTCATTCAAAATGCGACAGCGCTGAAAGCCAAAAATTGGTCTGGGCAGGAGGGGGGTTTAAGTGCCCAGTAAGGAAGTGGTTAAATTGCATGCTGGAAGCTAAAGTATATCAATGTATTTCAAAAGCATAGAAAATACATAAAACATCCATAGAAAAAGAGCAGAAAATATATTGCAACTTTTGCGTGTCTGTGCATGCTATCATATCAATGTCCTGCTTGTAATCTATAGCAAATAGAAGTAATGGAGCGAGTGATTGTGTCTGAGCACGCCATGCAGCGTACAGTCAGGACAAGACATCTGTATGAAGCGAGCTGCTGGCGACACAACCACTCAGAGTCATGAAGCTGTAGCTGCAAATTCTACTTTCACTTTTATTTCAGAAAACAGAGACACAGCAAGATGCCGGGACCTGGGAACCCCTTTGCTTCTCCTCCTGAGGTGTCCACTGGGGTAAGTGATAAAGGCCACCTGATGTCCACTTGATGGTCCACTAAATAAGTGGGCTGTAGAGGATAAAGAGCCAGAAAGTAGAGAGGTATTCTGTGCTGGGAGGGAGGAGGAGAGGACCTGCAGTACAGAAAGGCAAGATGAGGAAATGTCTGGGCTGTGTGTAGTATGGGGAAATAATTCCAGGAATTGGAGGTCCAAAACAACAACCCAGCTTTACTGAACCACTCAAAGCTGATCAAATGTAGAGCTCTAAAAGTAACTCCAACCTATCCTCGGTGGTCAGAGTCTTGGTAGTGAGAAGATAAGAACCCACAATTATTAGGTACAGGCTAGTCAATCCAGTATCAGGCAAGTCTACATGTATCTAACTGCCATAGATGTGAAGGTAACGTTTGTAAAGACCTTGCGGTTGCACAGGGTTCCTCCCCAACCTAAAGCTGAACTTCAGGGTTACCATGACTTTAATTAGTTTGTTTGAGCTATACCGGCCCAAATGAACTATTTCCTTGACCGACAGATGAGCATCAACTAAATACAGTATACAGCGAAGTGTCCCAGCAGCGGTATGGGGTCTCCCGTCCCATTACCAGAACTTTAAGTTGCTGCTGCTCAGCCAATCACAAAAAGCTTTGTATTTTTATGAACAAATACAAGGCTTTCTCTGATTGGCTAAGGTGGAGAGGTGGGTGGATGATGTCACAATTCACACCTTAGCCAATCAGAGGAAGCATCATATTCATTCATAAATTATATAGCTTCAAGTAAATGGCTGAGCTCCACTCATCCCGACTCGATTTAGTTCTGATATCGGGATTTAAGTTCCCGTCACACATCGCTGTATACTGTATATAGCTGAGGTTGCATACAAAGTGCTCCCAGCAGGCGCACCTGTTAGTCATGAAAATAGTTTGTTTGGGCTAGCTTGGCCCAAAATAACTATTTAAAGTAATAGTAAACCTGGAGGTAGGCTTCAAGTACCAATTTATTCTAGATGTGAGTCAGATGGGTAGTGGGTACTTGTAAACCCATTCCCACCATTATGTAGATCTGGACATGGCTCGCTTCTATCTAACGGTAAAGTGTTACACAGTGTATGAATATTATTATTATTCAGGAATAATATAGCACCAACATATTCTGTAGCGTTTTACAAAATAAAGGGGACAGTACAATTACAGTACAATTCAATATAAGAGGCTGGGGAGGATATGAGAGCTTACAATCTAAAGGAAAAGACCCCCCTTCCTGACCAGGCCATTTTTTGCGATACGGCACTGTGTTGGTTTAACTGACGATTGCCCGGTCATGAGACACTGTACCCAAATAAAGGTTGTGACCTTTTTTTCCCACATATAGACCTTTCTTTTGGTGGAATGTGATCACCTCTGTGTTTTTTATTTTTTGCGCTAGAAACAAAGAACAACCTTTCTGCTGTAAAACACATCCAATAAAACAATGCAAAGAATCAAATTTCTTCATCAATTTAGGGCAATTTGTATTCTGCTAAATATTGTTGGCAAAAAAATCCCAATAAGCGTATATTGATTGGTTTACGTGAAAGTTATAGCGTCTACAAACTATGGGATATTTTTATTTATTTCATTTTTTTACTAGTAATGGTGGCGATCAGTGACTTATAGCAGGACCGCGATATTGTGGTGGACAAATCGGTCACCTGACACTTTTGACACTTTTTTTGGGGGACCAGTGACACTAATACAGTGATCAGTGCTAAAAATATGAACTGTCACTGTACTAATGACACAGGCTGGAAATGGGTTAACATCAGTGGTGATCCAAGGGTTAACTGTGTGCCTAGCCCATGCTTTCTAACTGTGGGGGAGGTGCTTTTACTACTGGAAGACATGAATCTGCATTTCTGCTTCACAGAAATACAGGACCCATGTTTTCTGTACTCACAGAATGACAGTCAGTCTTGTTTACATAGGCAGACTGTCATTCTGTCAGAGTACCAAATGATTGGCGGGTCCATGGGAACCACTGATCAGCTTCCGTTGTGTAAAATCACAGTGGGAGCGAATCAGCGGTGGTGCCCACTCACACCCAAAACCCGCAGGTGCAGAATCACGTATATATATATACATGATTCTGCACAGAATGCCCGCCCTGTAGCAGTAAATCTACTATGGCGCAGTTGTGAACCGGTTAAAAGGTGGTAATTGTTCGGCTTAGTTTGCAAAATTAAGATTCTCTTGCTAGTTAGTATGGACAAGATTAGATTTTGGTCCAAACTTAAGTTTAAGATGAACACTGGTTGTTGGGACGTTCGTCCGAACGCCAAATGTTTAGGGCATGGATGAATGTGACAGCTTACGAATCGTCAGCATGGGGACAAGATGCTTTTTAAAGGGGATCCTCCTGGCAAGGCCCCCCCCTATGTTGAGGGCATGTGGCCTGGAATGGTTCAGAAGGGATCGCATGCTCCTCCCTCCCTTTCCTGGCGTTTTCCCTGCCTTTTTTTTGCATGAGGTACTCCCTTACAATCCATACCAGGCTCAAAGGGCCTGGTATGCATTTTGTGGGGGACTCTACATAATTAGTTTTACAGCGTTATTGCTGTAGCTTGTGTTACAGCAAGTGACAATTGCAAAGAAAAAATTATACAGTTTAACCACTTCAGATCCGCCCTATAGCCGATTGACGGCTACAGCGCGGATCTGAATTGCCAGGGCCCCGTCAATTGACGTCCACCCCTTTTGCGAGCTCCAGGCGCGCCCTCGTAGCCACAGGCGGTGCGCGCTCGCGCCCCGCCGCACGCTGTGTGCGCGTGCCCGCGGGTCGGGTGGACCCGCGATCCCTTAAAAGAGAGCCCCCCCGTGAGGGGGGCATGACAGATCTAGTGATCCCTGTGATCGGGATCAGTTAGATCTGTTATGTCCCGTTAGCTCCGCCCCCACACAGTTAGAACACATACAGGGAACACATTTAACCCCTTGATAGCCCCCTTAGTGTTAACCCCTTCCCTGCCAATGACATTTATACAGTAATCAGTGGCTATTTTTAGATCTGATCGCTATATAAATGTCATTGATCCCAAAAAAAGTGTAAAAAACGTCCGACATCTCTGCCGCAATATCGCAGCCCCGATAAAAATCGCAGATCGCCGCCATTACCAGTAAAAAAAAATTTTTTTTACCAAAGATATGTAGAAGAATACATATCGGCCAAAACTGTTTTTTTATTTTTGGACATGTATTATAGCAAAAAGTTAAAAAAAAATTATTTTTTCAAAATTGTCGCTCTTTTTTTGTTTATAGCGCAAAAAATAAAAACCGCAGAGGGGATCAAATACCACCAAGAGAAAGCTCTATTTGTGGGAAAAAAAGGACGTCAATTTTGTTTGGATACAATGCCGCATGACCGCGCAATTGATATTCAAAGAGTGATAGCGCTGAAAACTGAAAATTGGTCCAGGCAGGATGGGGGTTTAAGTGCCCTGAAAGCAAGTGGTTAAATTGCCAACAAATAAAAGGTAGCTGCCAGGTTCTTTAAAAAGAAAAAAAAAAAAAGCACACAGACCCCTCCAAAGTTCCCCCACATTACATGACTGACCCTTAGGAGTCTGGTAAGTATTTTAGGGATCTTTGGGGGTCTGTGTGCCTTTTTTTTCTTTTAGAAAATAGAAGCCATTAGGGAGAAGCGTTTTGATGACAATGTAAAACTTTTTTCCCTTTGTAGATGCCAGTGCTAAAAAAAAATCACTGTTCCCTTCTGCACGGAAGTTAAAAATTTAATTTTTCTTGCAATGGTATATGTTCACCAGGGCAGTGCTCATTCCCATGTTTTTTGACACCCCCTCTGTTAGCCGAGAACATAGGCATTCTTAATTTCACCGTTTTGACTCCTATAGATTTAGATTTCAAGGGGGTTCGGATTTGCCACCAAATCCTGCTCAAACTGAATCCAGAGAAGTTCTGGTCATCACTATTAGCTAGAGGCAAGATAGGTTTCCCGTAAGAGATTCTTTTTCGGGGATCACCTAAAGAGTGACAGAGCTGAAGATAGCCATACGGGTTGGGGTAGAGAATTCCAGTGGATGAGAGAGGCTCTGGAGAAGTCCTGGATACAAGCATGGGAATAAATATTTTTACATGTCAATCAGTTGCATTTGGTGTCCTCTACTGCCTGGCCACCTGGTTCACTTGCTACCCCATTGTGCCTGACAACTTCATTGTCTTGGGCTCACTCCCAGCTCTGACAAAGCCTTGGTGGATCTCAAGTGAGAGCACAATCGAGGTTTAAGGGTGAGCCCAACCTCTTGTAGCCTAAACTAGTAGAAGAGCTCAGACATCAGGTGCTTGCTGTAGATTCCTACCAATGGGAACATATCTCATGCCCCATAACTGCATCTCTCTGCTTTGGTTGCTGAACAGAAAACACGTCCTTCCCTTTACAAACTGCTCTGCAAGACTAAGACTAAAAGCTGCCACCCACCAATAGACATGGCAAGCCAACGCTCGTAATATTCAGGCATATATTCTCTTCATCTGGATCAACCAATTAGATTTTGAGCCCTGAATATGCATTCTTTCATTGACATACATAGTTGGAAAAATGACCAATCAGAAGAAACCTTGTATGTTTATCATTGAATTCCTCCGTCTAGCCAAGGTGGAAGTCATGAGGCCATCTGCCCACATCCCCACCTTGGCCAATCAGAGGAAGACTAGTCTTCATTGATAATAATACAAGGCTTCTTCTGAATGGCAGAGAAGTGCTCAGCTTGACTATCACTAATTCTGGCAGACGAAGGGAAGTCGCCATTAACACAGCTAATACTACATCCGTCCATTACAGCACACATACCGGTCGCATTGTAATGTAATGGAAAAAGTTCATTAGAAATACTAATCGCCTCTGACTTCACTGGAGGCATATTTGTTGTGGATCATTCACTCAGAAAGCATTGAAGGCAGAGGGTCAGCACTACAGCCAGGCGAGTAGCAGATTCCGAAAAATTTATCAATGGCAACGAATGTGTTGCCTCCTGTCCAGGTTTCCTTTAAATTGTGGAAGATTTATAAAGTCTTCAGGATAATTGGCTTTACCAGAGCTCGTCTATGAGTTCTGTAACTACTTTGCTAGCTGGGCAACAGAATGAATTTCAATACTAGCTTTTGTCTTTGTAGACCACCATCATCGCCATAGAGTTCAATGGAGGGATCGTCATTGGATCCGACTCAAGAGTGTCCGCTGGGTGAGTCTCAATAACTTGGGTGTCCTACACTTTTTTTTTTCATTTCATTCTATTTCTGTCTATTAATTTCTTTCCCCTCTCTCTCCAGAGAAGCCGTGGTCAATCGTGTCTTTAATAAACTGGCTCCTCTTCATGATAAGATCTACTGCGCCCTCTCTGGTTCCGCTGCTGATTGTCAGGCTGTAGCTGATATGGTCAATTACTATTTGGAAGTGCACAGGTAAGACGATGCTTACTCTATGGGGCCCAACATTTCAGAGGGCCCAGCACTGCACATCTCATAATAATGTACCCACGTACAGTATCTTGCAAAAGTGAGTACACCCCTCACATTTTTGTAAATATTTTATTATATCTTTTCATGTGACAACACTGAAGAAATCCCCCTTTCTAAAATGTAAAGTAGTGAGTGTACAGCTTGCATAACAGTGTAAATTTGCTGTCCCCTCAAAATAACTCAACACACAGCCATTAATGTCTAAACCGCTGGCAACAAAAGTGAGTATACCCCTAAGGGAAAATGTCAAAATTGGGCCCAAAGTGTCAACATTTTGGGTGGCCACCATTATTTTCCAGCACTGCCTTAACCCTCTTGGGCATGGAGTTCACCAGAGCTTCACAGGTTACCTCTGGAGTCCTCTTCCACTCCTCCATGACAACATCATAGAGCTGGTGGATGTTAGAGACCTTGTGCTCCTCCACACCTTCCATTTGAGGATGCCCTGCAGATGCTGTCTGGAGACATGCTTGGCCAGTCCATCAACCTTAACCTCAGCTTCTCTAGCAAGGCAGTGGTCGTCTTGGAGGTGTGTTTGGGGTCATTATCATGTTGGAATACTGCCCTGCGATCCACTCTCTGAAGGGCATGGACATCTCAGGACATGTTGGCATTCATGATTCCCTCAATGAACTGTAGCTCCCCAGTGCCGGCAGCACTCATGCAGCCCCAGACCATGACACTCCCACCACCCATTCACCACCATGCTTGACTGTAGGCAAGACACACTTGTCCTTGTTGTCCTCACCTGGTTGCTGCCACACACGCTTTACACCATCTGAACCAAATACGTTTATCTTGGTCTCATCAGACCACAGGACATGGTTCCAGTAATCCATGTCCTTAGTCTGCTTGTCTTCAGCAAACTGTTTGCGGGCTTTCTTGTGCATCATCTAAAGAGGATTCCTTCTGGGATGACAGTCATGCAGACCAATTTGATGCAGGGTGCAGCGTATGGTCTGAGCACTGACAGGCTGACCCCCCACTCCTTCAATCTCTGCAGCAATGCTGGCAGCACTCATACGTCTATTTCCCAAAGACAACCTCTGGATATAATGCTGAGCAGGTGCACTCAACTTCTTTGGTCGACCATGGCGAGGCCTGTTCTGAGTGGAACCTGTCCTATTAAACCACTTTATATTCTTGGCCACCGTGTTGCAGCTCAGTTTCAGGGTCTTGGCAATCTTCTTATAGCCTAGGCCATCTTTATGTAGAGCAACAATTCTCTTTTTTAGATCCTCAGAGAGTTCTTTGCCATGAGGTGCCATGTTGTACTTCCAGTGACCAGAATGAGAGAGAGAGATAACACCAAATTTAACACACCTACTCCCCATTCACATCTGAGACCTTGTAACACTAATGCGTCACATGACACCAGGGAGGGAAAATGGCTAATTGGGCCCAATTTGGACATTTTCACTTAGGGGTGTACTAACTTTTGTTGCCAGTGGTTTAGACATTAATGGCTGTGTGTTATTTTTAGGGGACAGCAAATTTACACTGTTATACAAGCTGTACACTCACTACTTTACATTGCAGCAAAGTGTCATTTCTTCAGTGTTATCACATGAAAAGATATAATAAAATATTTACGAAAATGTGAGGGGTGTACTCACTTTTGTGAGATACTGTAGCTGTAGCATTAACCCGTTTGCTGCCAGAGATGTTTTTGCATTTTTTTGCACACGTGTTTAAAAAATCATTTAGGCCTGACGATTGCGTAAATCCTCACAAAGCAGACACCCTAGTGAATAGAATAGTGGCAGTTCCAATTTTTATGCCACACGATATAACACAAAGTTTTTCAGTAAAAAATACACTTAAAGGAGTTGTAAAGTCTCATGGTTTTTCACCTTAATGCATTCTATGCATTAAGGTGAAAAACCTTTTGTGCTGTAGCTGCTCCCCAGACCCCTCTTTTGCTTATCTGAACATGATCGTTCCAGCAACGTGCATGAGCCCAGTGGCTCCAGCCGCTGTCTTGGGTCCTCATTGGATAGATTGATAGCAGCAGGAGCAATTGGCTTACACTGCTGTCAATTAAATCCAGTGACTCATGAGCCGTGGGTAGGGCCGAATCCTGCTGTCTGTGTCAATGGACACAGCAGCGAGACTCATTTGCATGCCCACACAGGTGCCACCAAGGGAAAGCAGCTCTCCGTGGGTTCACCCAATAAAGAGGCGGGGCCAGGAGCGCCACCGGGGCACCCCAGAATAGGAGGATCGGAGCTGCTCTGTGCAAAACCCTTGCACAGAGCAGTTAAGTATAACATGTTTTTTATTTTTAAAAAAATAATCACTTTAATTTGTTATTTTTTTTTGTAAAATATAAAAGATGAGGTTGCACCAAGTAAATAGATACCCAGCATGTTAAACCTTAAATTTTGAGTTCCCCTGTGAAATAGCGACAAACTTCAGCACCCTATATTTTCCATAGGCGATGCCTTAAAAGCCCCCTACAAGTCATCAGTTTAGCCTTATGGAGGAGGTCTGATGCTAGAAATATTGCTCTTACTCAGGCGTGCGTGGCAATGTATATCACAATCAAGGTTTTCATGCATAGGCGCCCCCAACATGTGAGTTTACATTTGTATTTGTGGGGGTGGGGGCATCAAAAATTTCTTGGGGACCCCCATGATGGCGGAACACCAGGGCTCGGTCAGAAGTGTGACCCTGGTAGTTCCGCCACTGCGGGGTAGCATAGCCTGGAGCCTCTGTGACAGCCCAATGGAGTCTTCATTCATAGGTAATAACCCTCCTTTGCTGATGTTGGCTCATACTGAAAAATAAATATATCTCATGACCCGACCTGATAGGACAAACAGTATTGTCTATATTTATGTTTTCTTGCACATCTTCTTTCACTGCAGTATGGAACTGGACGCTGCGCCCCTAGTGGTAGCCGCTGCAAGCCTTGTAAAGGGTGTCAGCTACAAATACAAGGAGGAGCTGTCTGCACATCTCCTTGTGGCTGGCTGGGACAAGAAAAATGGAGGACAGGTGAGTGAGAACCTGCTGGAATCTATACAAAGAAAGTAAAAATCGGGAGAAACAGAGGATTCTGGGGGGAATTTAATAAGATCAGAGAGGCACGAGACCATGTGGAATAAGAAAAGTGTGTCATAGACATGTGCAGAGCGAAAACATTTGTTTCGTTTCGATTCACCATTTACATAAATTTGTTTAGTTAAATGTGTTTCATTTGTTTATTTGTTTTCGAATCGATTAGAAAAGTCTTCGAATCAATTTCGAATAGTTTTCAAATTCGAAAAGTTTTCAAATTGTTTTCAATTTCGAATTGTTTTCGAAATTGAATCATTTTCGAATCGTTTTCCAATTTCCAAGGAGAATGGGGTGTACTGGAAAGTGGAGGGATAGAAAGGAAAAAGGAAGAATACAATAGAGGGGAATATAACAGAAAATGAAAGAATATAATGTGGTGGAGTGGAAGAGAGCTGTTTTACCCTGTTGTTTTTTTATTCTTTTATTTTCTGTTCTATTCTTTTATAGTCTATTGGGTTTTTTCTGTTCAATTCCTTTGTTTTCTTTTCTATTTTGTTCTCTTTGGAAATTGGAAAACTATTCAAATTCGAGAACTTTTCGAATTTGAAAACTATTGGAATTTGAAAACTTTTCGAATTGGAATTTGAAAACGATTTGAATTAGAAAAGTATTCAAAAACGATTCGGAAATTATTTGAATTTGAATTTCGTCAGAATTTTTCTTTTATTATTTTCGGATTCGTTTAAATTCAGTACTATTGTAATTCGGAGATTCAGATGTATCCGAATTTCCGAAAAAACGAAAATTCATCCGAATTTTAATTCGGAACGAAACTAACCGCACATGTCTAGTGTGTCACCATAACGGGTTATGTGGGAAGATTGTGCAGACTTTGCCGTATTACTTCAAAATGTTACGCTAAAGTGTAACGTGTCTGTCAGCAAAAACAGGCAGTTGATCTGTATTTTTACTGCCCTATGACCGCCCATCTAAAATATGACATGATGGCGAGCTTTTTGAAGTTGTAATTTTTTGTCACACTTATCTGGAAAATTAAGAAATTAAAAAAAACTAAAATTTTTTTTGTTATATACTGTCACCAGTGCAGTACAGCGTCATCATATAACGGGTGTGGCAGTGATCAGGAACCTTATAAGAGACCTTTAAGGTGTTTATATTAATGTTATAAAGTAACAATTTTTTCACATAATAAAAAATATCATTATAGTCATTATTATTGCTGCACCCATGGTGACAGATATTCTCTACAAGAAAAAAGTGGTCTCACAGGCAGATTCACTGTGGGATCACTTTTATAGGCGGTGGGAGAGGTGCCCCCTCTCCCGATGCTTCCCGGTCATTTCCGAGCTTCCCAGAGCCGTCGGTAAACCAGGAATGGCCACCACTCAGCTTTATGCCCTTTGAGGACCGGAAGGACCTCTGATGTCACTTCCAGTTCTCGGGCTTAAACAGATGATGATTTTTTTTTTTTTAAGTCAAAATGTCAAAAATGTTAGGTCTTTTTGACCCCAGATCTCACAATAAAGAGGATCTGTCATGCTTACTTCTGTTACAAGGGATGTTCATATTACTTGAAATTGGAATAAAAGTGATTTAAAAATAAATAAAGTGACAGTGTAAAAATAAAAGGTAAAATAAATAAGACATTTTTTTTTTAAAGCGCCCCATTCCTCCATGCTCGCACACAGACATGAATGCATATGTAAGTTGCACCACATATGTAAACGGTGTTCAATCCACACATGTGAGGTATCTCTGCGATTGTTAGAGCGAGAGCAATCATTTTAGTGCAAATCCTTCTCTTTAACTCTAAACAGGTAACCTTTAGAAATATTTAAATCGTCATTTATGGAGATTTTTAAGTATCGTAATTTGTCGCTTTTCCGTGAGCATGCGCAGTTTTAAAGTGTGACTCGTTAGGTGTCTATTTACTCCATGTAACATCATCTTTCACATTATACAAAAAGAAAAAAACTATTGTATTTTTTTTTAAATTCATTAAAGTGTATTTTTTCTAAAAACAATTGTGTTTGAGTGCCCATTCACACAGGGGCGACTTGCCTTCAAGAGTCGCTTCATGTCGCCCCAAGTCGCTTGACATTTGAAATCCCATAGAAGTGAATGGGAGCCGTCTTAATGTACACTACTGAAGTTGCTCCGACTTCTGAAAAGGTTCCTGTACTACTTCCAGGCGACTTCTATCTGACTTGTGCCCATAGGATTCAATAAAAGTCGCCTCCAAGTCGGATCCCCCATCTACATGGAAGCAACTTTACTGTGAAAAGAATAGAATTTATCTTTAGGCACCCCCCTCCCTCCCTTCTCTGCAAGTCAAAGTCGCCTGGCAAAAGTCGTGTTGTAAGTCGTCTGAAGTCCCTGAAGTCACATTGAAAGTCGCGCTGAAATCGCTTACCAAAGTCGTGCTGAAGTCGGGTCGCCCCTGTGTGAATGCAGCCTAAAAGACCGCTGCACAAATACAATGTGACATAAAATATTGCAACAATCACTATTTTATTCTCTAGTGTCTCTGGGGGTCCTAAGTAATTTTTTAGCAAAAAATATTAATTTAAACTTGTAAACAAAAAGTTCCAGAAAAGGCCTGGCCAGCAAGTGGCAGACCCTGTGTTAAGATCAATGACACGTAATGTCTTGTGCCCACTGCACGCTCCCTCGGTGGGGCCACGGGTCAGACGGACTCGATGTCCGCCAGCGACCTGCGATCACCGAATACAGAGGAAGAACCGGGAACCGCCGATTTAAACATGGCGGTTCCCCATTCTGTCAGGCCACATGACAGTGATCTACTGATCCCTGTAATCGGGATCAGTTAGATCTGTTATGTCCCTGCCAGCCCAGCCCCCATACAGTGAGGGAACACAGTTAACCCCTTCCCTGCCAATGACATTTACACAGTAATCAGTCACTATTTTTAGATCTGATCGCTGTAGAAGGCCTGGTTCACACTGCTGCGAACTCTACTGCGAATAGATTGCGATGCGATAGATTAAATTCGCAAGTCATCTCCAATAACATAGTGTTCTACCAGTGCAGTTCACACTGATGCGTTGCGAATCTAATCCGTGAAGAAAAAGGGTCCTGTGCGAGTTTGATCCGTGTGCGATGCTGTGCGTTGCGAATTCAGCTCCATAGACTACAATAGAACACGGATTGAAAACGCAATCTCCCATTCACATCACTGCGATAGCTTCCCCCTCCAACTCCAGCTTTGCAGTAGATTCGCACCAACACATGTAGAAATCGCACTTGTGTCTGTACTGAAAAAACTTGCATCGCAATCGTATTCAATTTGCAGAAAATTCGCACCGCAGCAGTGTGAACCTAGCCTAAATGTCATTGGTCCCAAAAAAGTGTCAAAAATGTCCGATATGTCCACCGCAATATCGCAGTCCCAACTTTTGCGCAAACCAATCAATATACACCACTTGTGATTTTTTTTTTACCACAAATATGTAGAAGAATACATTTTGGCCTAAACTGATGCATAAATTAGTTTTTTCTATATATTTTTTTGGATACATATTAAAGCAAAAAAGTATAAAATATATATATTTTTTTCAAAATTGTCGCTCTTTTTTTGTTTATAGGGCAAAAAATAAAAACCGCAGAGGGGATCAAATACCACTAAAAGAAAGCTCTATTTGTGGGAAAAAAAGGACATCAATTTTGTTTGGGTACAACATTGCACGACCGCTCAATTGTCAATTAAAGCGACGCACTGCCGAATCGCTAAAAAAGCTTTGGTCAGGAAGGGGGTAAATCCTTCCGGGGCTGAAGTGGTTAAAGTTGTTACAAGTTTATTATTATCGGCAGTGTCTTTGTGAATTCCCCCCTCTGCTGGCCAAATGTGTTTCTGCACCAGTTTTTGGTGTAGCACTGATTAGAGCAGCCTTTCTCAACCTTTTCAACAAGGAGGAACCCTTGAAATAATTCTCCTGTCTTGGGAACCCCCTGCAAAAAATTAAAAATCTACAACTCCTGATACATTAGTGTGATGGTCAATGGGAAGAATGCTCCCTACACTTGTGGTCATTGGGAAGAATTCCCCCTTACAGATAGCTAAAAAGATCAATGAAGTCATTGGGAATTTATCAGAGAGATAGAAATTGCCCATTGCTCAAGGAACCCCTAGCAACCTCTGGAGGAACCCTGGTTGAGAAACCCTGGATTAGATAATAGACTCCCCTACTAGTTTACTGAACCAACCTAATAAAAATGTTTGCTGAGAAAAATATGGAGGTTGTCACCGCTTACCTCCTTTTGAAAATGCTTGTTGCCTGTCTTTCTCTGGATTTAATGATTAGAGATGCTGACAGTGCCTGGAAAAGATCCATTAGCACCCAAGGTGAAAAGACCAAAGTGCGCCCCCTCCCCAACAACTTGTGAACTACATCAGTGGCATAGGGTGCAGGTTCTGCCCTTTTAGCTCCTCTCTCCTGCTGCCTCCATACCGCCCAACTTTCTGAAATGGCAAAGAGGGACAACTTCAGCAAAATGTATGAAAGGGACACACCGCCTGCCATGTCCCTAATTGAGCACAAAAATAAATGGTTAAACCCAGGCATAGTAACCCCTAAACTATAAGGCATTCATTTAGTGGATGTATAGGAGGTCTAACATTTTTGGCGGTTACATAGGAGCGTATTTATCAAAAATTTGCTGAGCTATTCATCTGTTGAAACTGGATATACATTCATTCTGTGCAGGAGTGGGGCAAAATCAAACCTCATTAGACTACTCTGTCGCTCCAGGTTGAATATTATCTATTCATTAAGAGTAAACTGAATCAGGAAAATACTGCATCATGGCCACTAGATGGGGCTGATGATCATTTAAAGCACAGGTGTCAAACTTAATTTCATAGTGGGCTGCATCAGCATTATGATTTGTCGTATCTGTAAGACTAGATATCAAGAACACCCCCCTTTACATCAGATATCAAGAACCCCCCCCCCCCCCTCACCATTAGAAGTCAAGAGCCCCCCACCCTCCCTTACATCACAGTGCACCCCCTTATTTTGGGCTGCTGTTGAGAAGAAGCTGGGGGCGGAGTTGGAAAGCAGAAAGTGCAGGGTGTGGAGGAGGACCATAGGAGGGCTGGCGTCAGCTGCTGGAGTCTACTCAATGCTGAGACCAGAGGAGGTGTAAATGTGGGGGTGCAGGAGGTGTAGGATCTGTAGGAGGAGTTCTGTCGTGCTCTCTGCTGTCAATTGCTGAGATGGGGGAGGGCAGACACAGGCCTTTCCGTGGCTGTATGGAGAAGCGCAGGATCTGGCAGAGGAGTTCTGTCTTCCTCTCTGCTTCCGATTTTTGAGACAATGTGGGTGTGGAGATGAGGGGGTGCCACAGCTGCAGGAGAGGAGCGAGGGCCACATGAAACGGCTTGGTGGGCCAGAATCAGCCCACTGGCCTTGTGTTTGACACGTGTGATTTAAAGAAATACTTATTTACTATGATTGTCAGCTCAATCTAGTGACCATAATGCAGCATTGTCCCGATTCAATCTATTCTTTATGAATGAATAACATTCAACGTGGAGAGAAAATAGCTTCCTAACATTCGATTTTGTTCCCACTCACACAGAATGAATGTATTTGACATTTCACAGGATGAATAGCTCTAAAAATTTTTTTTTTTTTTTTTTTTTTTTAGATACACCCTTATGGTGTAGTTTTTCTGTAGAGGTCTGTACTTCAGACCAAGCAGAGGGGTGGAGAAACGTGGTTCCAATATAGGGACAGTCCCTCCAAATCAGGGACAGTTGGGAGATATGGGCTTGTTGGCTTACCCCTTGGCCGCGCCCTGGATGCTGACCAGGAACAAGCTTGGAGATCAGATTATTACATTTGTTGAGAGCCAGTGACTTATAAAGTAGAAGCTGTGAGACCAGTAAGACAGCCAGAGAAATCATACATTTAGAAGGAGAGGTTAGCATTCTTGTTTCCTAAGTACAGGTATCCTTCCAGCACAAATTTTTGTTTAAGTCCCAATTCCAACTATTGCTATTTGTTGTACGCCATGGTGCTGCCATGGATGACAGTAGATATGCCCTTATTTTCTATAGTGCCCATTCACATCAATGCAACATAGTCCATTGTGATTTTTGAAAAAGTGAAGATGCTTCTTTTTTTTTTTGGAGCTACACAGTTCATTCACGGCCCTATAGACTTCAATGGGAGCGCATTTGGATTTGTGCTTAACATCCAATCTTTTCCTCCCAGCAACAATGATGTCACAGCAGATGATAGCTATTGGCCAAAAGAAAAATACATGCATGAATATGCATGAAAAAATACATCTGAAAAGGCGCATAAAGTATCTAAAAAGATGCACTGAACGAAGAATGAATATGCTGTGGCACTAATTGAAAAATGGGTACTTATATAGTACCCATAACATGGGATTTTGGCGGCCACATTTAAAAAAAAAAAAACTTGTAGTCCGGGAGGGAAGCACAGGTTTTTGAGCGCGCAGTGCACATGTAGGTTGGGTGGGAAACACGTGTTGGGGGTTATATAAAGCCCCCCACGGGACCCCCCGGCACAGTTGACCTAAGAACAGTGTGGCGAGCCCCCCCCTCATCGCAGCACCTATTTATGTGGTTATCTCACCCTTGATGCAAGGGGGGACTTTTGATGAATTGTTCTATTTATTATTTCAATCGAGTTCTATAACTGAGTGGTATTTAGTTATATATATATATATTTAAATTTTATATCATATTTCAGAGAATTTGAATGAATTCAATTATTATTTATGGTTATAATAAATTAAATTGATTTTGAATACCAATAAAGGTGCAGCGGCCAATTTTAATACCATGGTTTGTCAAGCTGCATTGTCACTCGTCACCTTGTACAAGTCTCATTTCGGGTGCTGTTTTTGTTAACCCAGCATTTCATATTCCTGATATGTGCCTGCTGTACCATGCACTTGTATGAAAAAAGTATCCGGTTCTCTTTGTATTGCTTGCTTTAAGTGAAATCCCTGGTGTGCCTTCCAGTCCCTCTGCTTTCCTAATAAAAACTGACCACGCTAAGTAAGAGAGCATGGTGTGGTCATTTTTCTGGCTGTGCTGAGAACTCTGTTTGCTCTCCTCCAATGATCAGCTTTGTGCTGACATGCAACCCTGCTCATTCATTCACTGGGAAGGTCGATGTGCTGCTGTTACTCCTCCCCTAGCTCTCTGAGCTCTTTATGCATCTGAAAAAAACAAAAAAAGTGTCTATAATGTTTTTTATATATAAATACACAAACGCCTTTAATTTTTATTTTAAACTGAATGGGTTGTTTTTCAAACTGAGGGTTCACAAATCTCTAGTGTGCTTGGAGCCTTAGACTGAATCTTTAGATTCTTGGGTAAGCCTAGCTGTGACTGGTCCTCTTTAAAGTGAGTGAAGTATTTTCATGCTGTATTATATATTTTACATACATGTATGGCAGATTATATAAGAGAATGAAAAATCATGTTAATGTCCAAACCTTGTAACCTAAATGTACACTTTATCCATCTCTCCTGCACAGGTGTATGGGACGTTGGGTGGGATGATAAGCCGGCAGCCGTTTGCCATCGGAGGATCTGGCAGTTCCTATATATATGGTTATGTGGACTCTGTTTATAAGCCTGGAATGACCAAAGAGGAGTGTGAGAGGTTCACTGTCCATGGTAAGGGACTCAGATAAGATACAAATAAGATTTCAGGCATCCCCTGCAACAAAAATGTCATTTATGGTGAGATACTCCCAAAAGGAAATCAGGTCTAATGACCCCTACACACAATCCGAAAATCGGACGACAGATCGTCCACTTTTTTTTTTTTTTGCATGCTAGTCACATATCGAAAATGGAGAAGTTACTAAAGTTGAGGAAATTCTCATATGACAGAATAAAAAATCAGAAGTGATGTAATCTGTTGTAGTATATTTGTATCGTATTTTCGGATGACAACTGTGATTAAACGAAAGTTGTACGATCTGGTATCATATGAGAAAAATTTTCGTGCTTGTCCGATCAGATAATATCGGATGAACTGTCGTGATTGGTTCTCGAAAGCTGTGTACTAACAATCAGATTATTGCACGATCACTTTGAAAGCGGTATTTCGTCCGATTTTCAGATTCTGTGTACCTTTTCGTTTCATCCGTTTTTCTCTGGAAATTTGAAAATTTTCGGAAATTTGAAAATGTCGAAATTCAAAATGCGGAAAATCGGAAGTAGAAAATTCGAAAATCCAAAAATTTAAAAATAAGAAAGAAAATCCGAAAATTCAAAATAACTAACTAATAAATAACTATTAAATTATAGTTATTGGAATTTCCTTTAAAATTTGGCTGTTAGTGAACGTAAATATAAATTTATCACTAACAGCCAAATTTTATTGGAAATTCCAATACCTATAATTTAATACTTAGGCCTCATACACACGGACGTTTTTTGACGCCGGCGTTTTCTGGCGTTTTTTGCAGCTCTCCATGTTAGTCAATGGCCCCATAAAAACGTCGGCGTTTCTGAGCTGTAGGTGGCGTCGGCGTTAGTGAGCAGAAAGTAGAACCCATGGCCATCGCGTTCTGAGGCTGTAACATTTTGACGTTTTTTCACGCCGACGCCACAATATGCCAAGAAACGCCAACATATGCCACCATATGCCACCTATTATTATACCGGCGTTTTCCGGCGTTTTTCGACGCCAACGTTTTTAGGTTGAAAAATAGCAGAGGGATGATTTTGTTTTAAAAAACGCCTATTGACGCCTATTGACGCCGACGCTCACTAACGCCGAAAAACGTCAATACATAACGCCGAAAAACGTCGCCTTTTTTTCCTTGACGTCGGGCCCGACGTTTTGTTTATTTTTTTATATACGCCCGTGTGTATGAGGCCTTAGTAATAGTTAAGTTACTATTAGTTAGTTATTTCAGATTTTCAAATTATCAGTCTTTCGAATTTTCGGATTTCCAATTTTCGAATTACTGAATTTTGGAATTCAAAATTATGAAAATTTGGAAATTTGGATTTGTCTGAAATAACGAATTTCAAAAAATTTGTTAAAAAGGAATTTGGAACAAAACGAATTGCACATGTCTACTGCTCACTGGAGACCAAAAACGAACCAATCAGTGATCTTTGATCGCTCAGTTCTCAGTGTAGAGCCTGTGGAGGACTGATGCAGCATTGGATCAATTCTGAATCCACCTAGGTGAGGATGTGGGGACCTTTGGCTGATCAGTATGTGCTACCATGTGAAGGGTTAAAGAAGACAGAATCAACTTTTTTATCCTGGATTGCTTATGGACCTGTTAAATAGGGAAGCCTGAAGTTTTTGGAACTGTACTGGATCCAAAGAACATACTAATTACTTTGGAGTATGGATAATTATGTAAGCTTCAGCCAGAGTAAATCCTAGGCTTTAACAGAGCTTCCTTTCCCTACTCCTGGCAGCTGAATATAGTGGTTGGGGAGCAAGGGAAAGATGTGATGTTCTACTGGTTATACTGCAATTAAAGTGGACATGTTTCTTTGCTCTGCAGGAGGTCACAGTTTCACTTTAGGCTTTAACTTTTCATTACGAAGGCCACATGATATATTTTTCATATATTTATGAGCCAAAAAAAGTCCCCTTCAGAATCCCTTCTTACCTCAGGATCTCCACCAGAGTATTTATCTTACACCTGGATCTCCATCAAAGTCTGCCACTTACATCAGATCTCCAAAAGTGCTCCCTCTTACATCAGAGTCCCCCCACTTAAATCAGGATCCCCATCAAAGTCCCCCTCTTATATCAGGATCTCTGAAAGTGTCCCCTCTTACCTTGGGATCCCCACCAGAGTCTTCCTCTTACACCAGGATCTCCATCAAAGACTGCCACTTACATCAGATCTCCAGAAGTGCTCCCTCTTACATCAGGATCTCTGAAAGCGTCCCCTCTTACATCAGGGTTCCCTTCTGAGTCCCCCTCTTAAATCAGAATCCCCATAAATGTCTCCTCTTACATCAGGGTCCCCATCAGAGTCTACCATATATCAGTGGCAGAGACCATAGGCCATTTCTGCTGACCTGAATCCTCAGTCAGTGCAAACTGAGAATATGCCACTCTAGCTGCAAGCCAGATAAAATCTTGTGGCAGGCTGGATGTGGCCCGTGGGCCATAGTTTTGGGACCCCGGTATTTGAGTAAAGAATCTGATTCTTATTGTTTTAATATCTACGCTACAGTCCAAGTAGTAATTTCTGTATTAATGATTCCATGCTGCTTTTCTTTCCTCCCAGCTCTGTCACTGGCAATGAGCCGAGACGGTTCCAGCGGAGGGGTGATCTATCTAATGACTGTAACAAAGGACGGATCGAAGCAGACTATCCTAACTGGGAATGACATTCCTAAATTCTATGACCTGTAATCACTGGATATAAATATGTGTACATTTTTAATAAATTCATTTCAATAACATCTGCAAGATATTTTTTGACATTTTTCTTACATATTTGTTAACTATACTGTCACACACGTAAATCCAAACAGGAAATTTGCTGGGCTCAGAATGTTCTGTCCCAATTACATGTATTTTTTTTCTGTGTTTTATTGAAATGCATCAGGTTATGGTTTTGTAAAAAGACACACTGTGTACAGTACTTGTGCGTGGGTCTAGATCCAGGGGCAACAGTCCCAAATAGTCCAATTCATCAATTAAGGGGTTAAGTCTCTAAGTTAAAACACCACCTTGCTGCTGTTTGAATTAGCAGGCACTGTATGCCGTGGAGATACAAAGAGAAAAAAAATAGTGCTCAGGCTCTGGTGCAAAACCTTTTTTTTTATACTGTATGAATAAAATATATAAAAAATGATACTTACAAATGTAGGTGATTGGTAGCATTAAAATCCAAAGTGATGCATCTCTCAGAAGTTTGGCATCCTGCTGTGAGCTCAAGATGTTATTGGAGACAATTGTGTCTTGTCAGTACGCAGCCGCCAACAAGCTGCACGCCGACCACTCTCCCTCAATTGAGACACGCTGGTGTTCTGTCAAAAAGCCAACTTGTCAAAATCTCCATGTGACAGACCTAACCAGGACAGAGGCTTTTGGAGCAGACTATAGGCAAGCCTCTTACCCACTGACTATGGGCCCTGGCTTTTGGAGGAACACTGCTCTTTGGGAGGAGTATGCTTGGGGGACCCTTGGAGTAATGATTTTTATGGATTCAAGTCCATATCTCCCCAAAACACATAGACTCTGGGAATCTAGGCCCGGGATCAATGTTAAGGGCCTAGATGCCATATTACCTGCTCACACTGTGAGACTTATAGCAGATGTTGATGTCTTTAGCAAGTCAACTGGTGCTGGTGGTCTCCTGCTATAGTCTGTTTATTAAAGTGTTATGTGTTATTCTGTTAAGTATGCCTCTCCCATTGTTAATTGTGTTAATTGTTCTGTCTGTCTTCTCATCTATGTGTTTATACTTGTAATAACATGTAATGTACTTTGTGAGCTCGGTGCCGGCCAGTCTGACCTGGAATGAGACCTCTGATTAATCACAACATTGTCCAGGTGGCAAGTTTTTTAATCAATTTAATGTTTCTAGTATATGATAGCTAATTTGACTAACTCTTTGAGGATCCTCTATGATGGGAACATGAGTCAGCTGTGGTGACTGACCTACAGTGATACCTCGGTTCATGAACTTAATTTGTTCCACAACTCTGTTCACAAACTGAATTGGTCAAATTTTCCCATAGGGTTCAATGTAAATCAGGTTAATCCGTTCTGAACTTTTTTTGGTTTTTTAACCACAAAAATATGAAACAGTACAGTACAGTATGAGGAGAGAGAACACTAACCTTGCTTGAGACGACCTCTGGCGTGGAGGAAGCGAGTGAGAGGCGGTTCTTGTCACCTTCATTACTGCTCCGCACTTACTTCTTACCACCATGCTTGCTCTAAATTTTCTTTCGAGCCATACTGGATGTCCGGTACAGTACAGAACAGTGATACCTCGGTTCACAAACGCGAACCGAGTTGAGTTGACAAAAATTTGGTTCGGTACGCGAACTCTGCTGTGGTTCACAAACACGACCGCTGCCATCTTTCCTGCTCTGACACGTGGTCGTGACTTCCTGTGGGTGAGATGGCAGTCACAGAGAGACACTGAAAGTGTACTGTGAAGACACTTACAGTATCGAGAAGCTTTTTGGTGTGCCTTTTAGCATATACTGTACATCCCTGTGTACACTTACTGTAAAGCTTTTTTGTGTGCTTTTTATCACATACTGTACTGTACCGGACAACCAGTATGGCTCCAAAGAAAATTCAGAGCAAGCATTGTGGTAAGAAGAAAGTGAGGAGCAGTAATGAAGGTGACAAGACTGTTCAGAGCAAGGATGTTGTTGAAAAGAAAGTGCAGAGCGGTAATGAAGGCGACAAGAATGTGCAGAACTGTAATTAAGGTGACAAGCATATGCAGAGCGGTAATGCAGGTGACAAGAATGTGCAGAGCAGTAATGAAGGTGACAAGTAAATGCAGAGCGGTAATGAAGGGGACAAGATTGTGCAGAACGGTAATGAAGGTGACAAGAATGTTAGGTTAGTGTTCTCTCTCTTCATATTGTACTTTGTTTCATATTTTTGTGGTTCAGAAACAAAAAAAAAAGTTCAGAATGGATTAACCTGATTTACATTGAACCCTATGGAAAAATTTGCCTCGGTTCGCTACCAGAGTCATGGAACAAATTAAAGTTCGTGAACCGAGGTATCACTGTACTTTTAAGTTGTTTAAAAAATATATATATTTTTAACATACTATTGAATTTGTGGATGCCCTAAAAAATCCCATTTAGAGGGTTTTTCAATTTGGTGTATATATTAAGGGGGCGGGCCTCCCATGCTCTCCCTTACCAACAAATATTCCTAAATAGACATTTCATTGGAAGGACCACCTGGAGGTTGTTACCTTACCTGTCAGCTGCTGCTAAGGGGGCAACATCCCAGACAAACATAAGAATATATAGACGCAACAAAATGGAAAAAGGATGCTATGCCCAGTTGGTGGAATATTTCAAAGATTAAATGCATAGACATGTTTTTACTTACTTTATTAGTTATTCAAATTTTCAAAACATAATTCATTTGACAAAACACTGGTATTTACAATTGTAACGCCCAATCAATAAATAGAATATTTTTATGACCTTCCATTTGTTCTTACATAACATCTATATAAATAAGCACAGTGCATGTTTCCAACCAGTGATTGTCTCATTGAAGATAAACAGACAAAACTATTATTTCAGTTTTGGTTGGCAGTCCATATGTTGAGTTAGCAGCTTTCCACATTTTTGGGGTCTAAATTAGGGGGATAACCTGAGATTACAGCTGCAGCAAGAAGAGCGAGATTCCATGGGGCCACGAGATCCATGAACTCTAGCATTCTTCTAAGTGACCATCACACTAATGTACTGTGAACTTTTTATATAGTAATCATTAGTTGGGGTTCCCTGAGCCCGGCAAGTTATTTCAAGGGTTCCTCTGTGTTAACACGGTTGAGAAAGGCTGCTTTAGATCATTGGTGGTCAAATTCCTTGATATAGGGGGCCTTGAGTAGAGGCTCTAACCTCATTAAAGGCCAAAGGCTGCAGCCATGCAACAGGAGATGGTCAGAGACTACAGCCATGCAACAGGAGATGGTCAGAGACTACAGCCATGCAACAAGAGATGGTCAGAGACTACAGCCATGCAAAAGGAGATGGTCAGAGACTACAGCCATGTTACAGGAGAGGGTCAGAGACTGCATACATGCTACAGAGGGTCAAACTGCAGACATGCTACATGAGTTGGTCAGATACTATAGTCATGCTAAAGGGGAGGGTCAGAGACCGCAAACATGCTACAGGAGAGTGTCAGAGACTACAGACATGCTACAGGAGAGGGGCAGAGACCGCAGACCTGCTACAGGACAAGGTCAGAGGCCACAGACATGCAGCAGGAGAGGGTCAGAGGCCACAGACATGCTGCAGGAATGGGTCAGAGGTCACAGACATGCTACAGGAAAGGGTAAGAGACTACAGGCATGCTACAGGAAATAGAGATTGCAAACAATGTAACGGAGATGATCAGAGACTGCAGACATGGTACAGGAGTTGGTCAGGGACTTTAGACATGATACAGGAGATCAGAAACTGCAGACTGCAGATCTACTGGTAGTCTGAAGGTAAGATGAGAAAAGGGTGGTTGCAGGGTTCATTTTTCTTTCATTCATATGACAAGTGCTAGCACATGCGGTTGTGTAGTAACGTTCATTCAACAACAATATACAATAATAAGTGGAGTGGAGACCATTCTGTACAAGCATACAATCTAAATCCCTAAGTCAATCTAAAAAGATATATTAGCAATATGCACATAAGTATGAACTAAAACTTTTCCAGCCTTATGTATATAATTAATAGGTATACAATACAAAAAGACTACGGGAATTTTTCATCTGACCCCATTATGCACACTGAGGAGTATGCAGACAGCGGGGTCTGTTTATAATTGTTTGTGTCCAAGATTCAATAACTGAATTTAAATAGAATATGTTTAAATCTTGTATCAATCTTGGGCAAAACCTTTATAGCCTCCACTGTGTTAGGTCGAGCAGACAGTAGCTGCCAGTCTTCAAATAAACTTTAGCCACTGACACTCAAGTTGAAGATAATAAATAAGCCTGAAAATTATAATTTAAAAAGGAGTAGTACAGCCAAAGCTCATTTGGCTATACTTCTCCTGTGGATCACAGGAGTTCAGGTTGTTCTGCACTCCTATGACCGATTTTCAGCTGACAATCGGGCTGGCATCACAGAACCATTGCTGGCTGGGGAATAATTACAAACATATGGTCAGGATGCCCCGAGGAACTTGGACCAACACCTGGCTCAGCCACTCAGTGAGCCACTGAGAGCCTGAACCAGTCGCTCCCGCCACCTCCACAACCCAGTGCTCCATTCAGAGCAGACAGTGAAGAATGACAGTCACAGGGAGAAAACTGAATGATCAGTGGTGTTTGATCACTCAGTTCTTACCCTTAGAGATGGTGGGGGACAGATGCAGCATCAGATCGATGCTGCATCCACCTAGGTAAGTATGACTGAAAAAAAAAAAATTCTCTTTAAGGCCTGATTCACATCTATGCATTTTTAGTGCTTTTTGCATTTTGCGAGTTTGCACTACAAAACGTGTTCCATAGGAAATCATGTTAAATGGACAGTAGTGCAAATCTGCAAAATGCAAAAAGCATTAAAAATGCATAGGTGTGAATCAGGCCTAAGACTGAATATTCAATTCTTGCAAAAAACATTTGTGACTTGATCAAGGTCCAACTTCAGTCATGTTTTTATTTTGGCCAGAGTGTGGAATGTATTGAACCTCTAGCAGATGTTTATTGTGGTCTGTGGGATGTCCCCATTGGGGACACTTTGGGACAGAAATTAATAGAATATTTCTCCAACGGGGACAAAGGTTGCAATACAACACATTTTCCGCTCAAATATGCATTCTGATGTCCTGTCATGCATTTGTATTGGCAGCTACTGTATAGTGCATCAGGGTGGCATTCAAAATTAATGTCACTACAATGCAACACACTGTAGTATGCGTATTGCTCTGCATCATGGTAAGGTATGGCAAAGTGTTCATTTTACCATGCATCACCACAACACATGAATGTGACCTTATATCACAGTGACATACATATCCCTTCCATTTGCAGTACCTTTGAAACAAACACTGAATAAAGTTCATCTGTAACACAGCCAATAATTAAAAAAAAAAAAAAACAATGTAACAGCGACACACCCCTTACACAGGGCTTAAAGTGGACCTTTCAGTAACTGAAATCTGCATGAATACATTCCTGATATGTCACAGTATAATGCACCAGTATAATTTATCATAAAGTTTCACAATTTTACCAATAAAAATCCATCCTTGAGCTCCAATCTAGTGACTTTGCTTAGCTCTGATGATATTATCAGTCTGCTGCAGACCGGAGGAAGCATTTCCTCAGTCTGTTCTCCCCCAGTGATCAGACTACAGAATTCTAGCTTTGTACCAAGTCAAACAGTGAGAAGTAGCAGCAGGGGCTGATCTGCATCAGGCAGTTGGGAACAGAGCCAAGAGTTGCACAGACACCAAGATTTATATGACTGTGTCATCTCTGAGCCAGCATCTCAGTCCAGGAAGTAGATGATGACCCTGCATAGTTCCTAAGCAAAGATGGTGCCATCATTCTGGGGAGATAGCCAAAGTAAGGTATTGTCATAGGGAGGGCTGTGATATCTATGAGAGGTAATACATACCTGCACTTACACAACACATAGCATCCATGTACTTAATGGAGAAGTGGGGATTAAAAACATACATACAGTACTTACCTACCTACTGCAGAATTGGTCCAATGCTGTAAGCTGTCCCTCACCTGCCCTAAGCCCGAGAACTGAGCTATCACATGACACTGATCACCGAGTTCTCTAGTCCGCTCTGAGCACTGACTGCCAGTCCTCTCTCTTTGCTCTGCCCCTTCAGCGCTCACTGGAGCACCGGGCTGTGGAGGAGCTGGAGCAGCTGGCCCAGGCTCTCAGCTGCATGCTGTGAGGCCAAGCCAGTTGGCAATCAGGCATCTGGGTGGATCCCGACATTGTTGGTATCCTTTCATAAACTGGAGCAGCTGACCTCAGCCAACAGTGGGCTTTAGAGTGCTGTCAGCTGTTTCTGGATCACAGGAGTGCAGAACTAAGTTCACTTCTGTGACAACCAAGTAAGGCCAAAAAAGCTTTGGCCATACTTCTATTTTAACATGAAAAATATATCATGGGGGGCGTGACCGGATGAGGGTGTGAGCCGGAGGAAGAGTGTGCGGCGTGTCTCGCGCTGAGCATAACATGTGAGCAGACACCGAGGAAAAGCCGCGGCGGTACACCGAGCGGGAGACGGACTGGGTCAGATGCTGTGGCCGTAACAGACGGCGAATACAAAGCGCGGAGTGTGGAGGTACAGGGACTGGGGGGGCGGTAGGATTCTTGGTGGTCGTTCCCTCCTCTCCACCGCAGCCGGCGTGGAGTGGAGGAGGAGGAGGTGAGGAGACTGGACAGTCCCCTGCTAATCCAGGCGCCGCGGCGAAGCCCAGCGGTTCCCAGACTGGATGGTGAGAGACGCTGAGAGATTTAAAGTGAAGCTGTATATGTGAATGGGCTTGCGGGAAGATTTTTTATCAGCAAGGACATATAGAGCATTAAAAGGACATGGCATATTATAATCCTTAGCAGACATAGCCCTGTGGGCCAAAGGAGCAATACTCTGAATTGTCTATACTGACACAGGACCCCTTTTTTCCTTTCTTTTTTTTTTTTTTTTTTCTCTTCACATATGTAGGTCCTGACCTACGCGCACCTAAGCCTGGGGGGCTATAGGAGGCAGATAGCCACTTGTATCCTTACCGTATCTTTGGGATACGTGGGTAAATATACCATAGGAATCAAGAAAACCAACACAACCATTTTTTCTGAGAACGGTGAGATACCTCTTAAGCCTCACCTGTTCCCATCAGCTAATCCGAGGGAAGGATAGGTATACTAAGGAGGTATAAGGAAATCTTGCCACGCACAGTGGGTTTAGGCATCATGGTAAAAAAGAAGGGTGAGGATGGGGCCTCAGCAGATCTGAATTGCACCCAGAAATCTGTTAAGGATAAACCTAAAGCAGCACAGAGTGCTGCAGCTAAACTGGAGAAATTTGCCCATTCCCCGGTTGGAAGTGGGGCCAAGGTGGGGCAGCAAAACCTTGCCAAAACGCAGCAGGTAAGCGACTCTAACAGAAAAATCCTGGGTCAGCACACCAAAGAGCACGGACTGAACACCAGTATGGCTGTTACACCTGGGAAGGGTGGCCCAGAACCCTCCATGAACCTGTCATTCCCGGTATCCCCAACAGGACCCTCGTTAATGGAGGTCCTGCAGGCAGTGAACATCTGCAAGTCCACACTAACTGAGCTTTTTGAACAAATGAAAGGTATTAGGGAGGAGGTCTCCCATGTACGTCTTGATATCCAACAAATTCAGGAGCGGACTGTGGCAGTGGAAGAGAGGGTTAGTGCTCTGGAGGATGAGTATGACCCGATCAAAAACACACTCCAGGACCTGAAGGAGAAGGTGAATATGTACACCAGTAAAATTGATGATATGGAAAATAGGCTCCGGAGGGATAATATCAAGATAGTGGGCATGCCTGAGGGTTGCGAAGGACCAGATCCCCCGTCATTTTTGGAGAAATGGCTCAGGGATACCTTGGGGGAGAAAACTCTGTCCCCCCATTTCTTCATAGAGAGGGCACATAGGGTGCCCACCCGCCCACCCCAGGCGGGAGGTTACCCTAGACCCTTAGTGGTCAAAATATCCAATTACAGGGACAGATCAACTATACTGCACGGGGCTAGAGAAAAGGGCAGTATGTTTGTAAAAGAGGCAAGAGTATCCATATACCCTGATTTTTCTCAAGACCTTCAAAGACGCAGAGCTAAATATTTGGAAGCAAAGCGTGCTTTGCGACAACTACAGATTAAGTATGCTTTATTATACCCTGCCCACTTAAGAATCACCACGGATGAAGGAACCCAGTTTTTTGACTCCCCGGAGGGGGTGAAGAAGTGGTTAGAAACCAACAAAGCAAGGCAACAAAGAGACTAATGAAGGCCAGAAGAGCCTTTGCGTGGAATAATCTAAAGAGAGTTTAACTCCTCATAAAAGAGGGGAAAATAAGCATCTTTCAACACATATGACCAGTTTTTTTTTTTGTTTTTTTTTTGTGTTCCTGTTTTTGTGTGTTGCTTTGGGTCTTTGTCTGGGTCCGTTACTCCTGGCAGGCTTGACACGCCGCATAAATGAAGGAGAAGTGTGAAAGTAGGTGGTAGAAGGGATTAGGTGGGGGAGAGAATGGAGAAGATGAAAAGAGGTGGGCTGCACAAGGTATGGCCGGTCACAATAAAGGCTTCCAGAGGTAACCTAGTTAGGTTAGGGAAGGAGGATAGGGAGGGAAAGAGGGGGGGGGTAACGCTGGGACGTATGTATGGAAAGGGGAGGTTTGAAAGGAGTATGGCTGGTAGTGGAGGGAAACTAACACAAAAAGACAGAGTGGGTAAGGATATTTTATGTAACAAAGCACAAATTCTTCTCTTTCCCTATTGCTGTTTTATTTTTTTTCTTTTGTTTGGTCTCTTCTTTTTTTGACACGTTTAACACACTTACGTTTGTGAGAAGGGGAATCATTATTGCCTTTCCTGAGACACACTTGGGTTCACCAGAAGTAGATAAATTATTATAATGAAGAATATATTCGACATACACTTAAATTATCACATGTATGATGTATATGCTCACAATTATTATTATTACTATTAATACTATGGGGAAATATATTTCCCTATTTCATTATTCATGGTCTTTTTTGTTATCCTCTCCTCTATTTAGGACTTACCTTAGAGCTGTTCTGGGTGTTTTTCTCTCCTCCCTTATTTTTTTTTTTTGAAAGAAAATGCAAATTAAAAGAGTAATACTCTTATCCTGGAACGTTAGAGGATTGGGCTGTCCGGTAAAGAGGTCGGCTGTGTTTTCCTATGTGGACAGAAGAGTAGAGGACGTCCCCCTGTAAGGGGAAGGATTTCACGCAGAGGACGTCCGTGTCTTACAGGTGGGCCACGTACAGGTGTATCCTTTTGTGTCGGCTGGAGAAATGGCCTGTCGGGTTAGGAGATTGCAAGGTCCTATTCTCATAATGAGAAAATTAAACGTAAAAGAAAGTTTTTTTTTTTTATTCCCTCCTCTCTTTTTGTGGGTCTTGTCGAGATTCCATTCAGGATTTATCTCCTCTCCTATTGTTTTTTCTGGTACTTATTACTTTATCCCTTTATATAAAGGGGTATCATAATTATCATTATTATTATTAACAC
>BLSH010518486.1:1899987-1917650 GCA_018402905.1 Glandirana rugosa | reverse complement strand
AAAAAAAAAGGAGAAAGAAACATAAATAAATATAAAAACTTAAATAAAGCTGTTAATATGATATAAAATGCAAGAAACACCACTGTGATGTGACTAAAAAGAAGGATCTTCTACGAAGAGAAAATCCTGAAATTGATCCCTCACAAAGAAAGGGAGAATAAAAGCTAACTGAGTGGTAAAAAAAGAACAAAAAAAAAATAAAATAAAATAAAAAAATAAAAAAGAGAAAAATATATCATGCTAGGTCAACCTAAATTCTGCACCTTGTGATGACTGAAGGTACCTGTGATATTTTTCAAATCAATTGTATAAAACCATGAATCCTAGGCCCAGGCTGTACATAGAGTTTTGACTTCTGGCCAACTTGAGATGGAAGGAGTTTTAATGCAACAATCCTTATCTGCACCTTCTCCCTTCCCCAGTATTTCCAGAAAAGAGTATGCTCCCCAACAGTCCTGCTCTACCAAGTTCTATAATGTGCAGCCTGGCCAGCATTGTTCAATCCCTATCTAATCCCTTATACATTTTCCCACTGATGACCATTTGTGGCCTCTATTGACTTTAATGGAATGTCGATCAGCCAGCTTGTCATTCTGTAGATGAGTTTAAAGTGAATGAAGACCATAATGATTATGCATATGTATCACTTTGAAGAATTCTAAATACCCTGTAGCAAATATCTTGGCGTAGTTGTATTATAAGAAAGCATGATGTGTTTGAAAGTCCTGGAAAAGTATGAAGGGCACAATAGGTACATTTATCATTGAAGCCCTTCCCAACCTCAAAGAGACACTGTCACATTGACCATTCAGGCTAAAGTGACAGTATCTGTGTAAGCCGTGTACCCCCCTTCGACCTGCAGACCCACTGATATTCATCTCTCCAGCAAGTCCCCTCTTTCTGGAACAGTCAAAGTGACTACTAAGGGCCGGTTCACACTTACGCGGCGCGATGCAGCGCAACTTCGCGGCCCGTTCACATCTAGGCGAATTGTCAGGCGCCTCAATGCTGTGCAAATGGAACCGTTCTAATAGCAGCGAATCGCTTCGCTCCGCCTTAGAAAAATGGTCCCTGCACTATTTTCAGGGCGATCTCAGGCAGCTTGCATTGACTTCTATGATAGAAGTCTCCTCGCAAGCTGCGTTGAGATCGCCTCGAGCGCCGTATTGCGCCGCTTCACGCCGCGCAAGTGTGAACCGGCCCTAACCTCTCCAGGGAGTTCACCCTTCCTGAATGGACAACCCCTTTAACCCTTGCAACCCTTTTGAGACACAAAGACCAATTTGGAAATTAAAGTTGGCCATGCACCAACAGAATTTTGTTAAAAAATTTTAATTTTTGGAACATTCATTTGATTTTCTAATTGTTAATGGGGTTCAATTGGCATGAATTTGCCAATGTAGTAGAAATTTCTATGGAGCAGGATGGAATTTTTTTCAAATGAAAGACATTCTAACTGTGAATGTGATTTGTGCATGGGAAAAAATGCATGTATTGTAATGAAACCTGTTTAATACCTTTGGGATCCATTCAAATAGCAAGCCTCTATGAAAGGCTTTTGAATGAAATGATTTACTTAAAGTATAACTAAAGGCAAAACTTTTTTTTTAGCTTTGGATAGAGTATAGATGGATTAGAACACCTGCGTTTATTGCTGTGTGTGCTAGGGTTGCCACCTCATCCCTTTAAACCCGAACACATATGAATTACACAGGTTGTTTTGAAGGGATGAGGTGGCAACTCTAGTGTGTGCCTCAGTTAAGGAGATCCATCCTCTATTTTTCCTGTGTGCCATTATCATTCAAAGTGAAAGTAAAAGGAAATCCCAAATTTTGAGTTGTCCATAAAAAAGTAAAAGAGGGGAAATCATCCAGTGGGGACACTAGTTTTGGTGACCTGGGGGTTCCCAAAGAATTCCCTTAATTTGCAGGGATGCTTGGCTATGGGATAGGAAGTGAAGGGAAATCTCTGCAATGGGGCACAGAAGGTGAAAGCATAACTAGGTGTTATAGCCCTCCTTTGCTCTATCCAAAGTGAAAAAAAAAGCTTTGCCTATATTTCTACTTTAAAGATGGGAAGAAAGAATGTTATGATGAACGTTCAAGTACAAATCTAACCATGTATGGCCAACAAGGGTTCCTGCAGACACCACAACATGCTGCACTAAGCTATGCTGAACTATTGCTACTAAAATTTTAGGCAGATCAGATTCCTTTAAGCTCATCTGCATCTAAAACTTGCAGGAATTGTGTGCTTAGTAACTACTGATAATTTCAGCATTTAACGGATACAAGAAACTGTGCTGCTCAATGATTTGATGGCATGACTGAAGTTGTTTCAATGCACAGATCTTCACAGTATGATATTTTGACACCTGCAGTCCAACTAAACCATATTACAGTAAATGAACGCTTCTTTGATATCTGATGTACCAATAAAAGCAGGCAGTAGACAAGTAGGATAACCTAATTCAAGATAAAAAGGGAGTTCATTTCCTGTGGCTTTTGTGGCGTTCCCCTCGTTATACACCATCATGTACATTCATTCTTCTGGGTTGTTGGATGTGTCAGAATTAGCATCTGAAGCTGTAACAAGAAAAGTAAAGCTAATTAGGCTGCAAGAAAGTTTAAACTATCTTCAGCTTTCCCACATACACTGAACTTTTCCATCTAGACCAGCAATTCATAACCAGGGTTCTGTGGAATTCTAGTAACATGGCACCAATGGTCTTTTTAGTTGACTGTAACCATTTTCACCACCACTGTGAGAAGGGCATTCTTTCCTTTGACCATCAATGTAAGGACAATTTTCCCACTGAACACCAAAGCAAGGGGCATTCTTCCCATTGACCACCAATACAAAGGGCATTCCTCTCACTGACCACCAATGAAAGGGGCATTCTTCCCCCTGACCACCAATGTAAGGGGCATTCTTCCCACTGGCCACCAATGTAAGGAGCATTTTTTCTACGCACCATCAATGTAAAGAAAATTCTTCCCACTGACCACCAATGTAGGGGGCATTCTTCCCATTGACCACCAACGAAAGAGGTATTTTTTTTGTACTGCCCTCTAATGTGAGGGTATTCTCCCCACTGGCCACCAGTATGAGGGGCATTTTTCTCAAAGACCACCAATGTAAGGAGCAGTCTTCCCACTGATCACCAATGTAAGGAACATTCTTCCCACTGACCATCAATGTAAGGGGCATTCTTCCCACTGGCCCCCAATCTAAGGGGCATTTTTGCCACTGACCTCCAATGTAAGTAGCATTCTTTCCACTGACCACCAATGTAAGGGGCATATTTTCTACGTACCACCAATGTAAGCAGTATTCTTCCCACTGATCACCAATGCAAAAGGAATTTTTTCTACTTACATCCAATGTGAGGGGCAATCTCCCCACTGACCCATTATAAAATTTATTTTTTCCCACTGACAATGTAAAGAGCATTCTTTCCACTGACCACCAATGAAAGGTGCATTTTCACACTAACCTCCAATGTAAAGGGCATTTTAACCACTGATCCTGATTAATTAATTTAACAGCGTCCCCCTAGATCTGTTAAGGATTCCTTGGGGGTTTAAAGTTGAGAACGACAGCTCAGCTTTCCCAAAAGAGAAAGGAACTATTGCTATAACTGTTTATGAAGTAAGTATGAGATTGAGTTTGGCTCCAATTTGTAAGAATATCTAAATTTACTAGTATCTAACACCCCCCCCCCCCCCCCAACCCCCCAGACTAACAATGCTGCTTTTCACAGGTGCCCCCTGTGCTCCTCCATCCATTATAATTCGGGAGGTGTGTTACTGGCTGGATCACCAGTTGAAAATAGAGGAAAAAAGCCTAAAAAAGAAAACGAATGCAGCCACCACATCTAATGACTGGTAATCTACAATATATTACATTTTTGGTTAAAGATTTATTCCTGCTTTAGCAATTCCTGCTCTAGACATTTGTCTCTGCAATGTGCCAATAACAGGGAGCAGCTCAATTACTTCTATAATATAAAATAGGAATGGATAGTTCTTGTTCAGTCTTGTAAGACTCTGCAGGGCTGGCTGTTCATACAGTACCAAGATATAACCATTAAGCGGGTATTGTACCCTTCTGGGACAGGTACTATGATCCCTATATAATAACAATCATATTGAGCCCAGGTGGGACTTTATTGGTACCAAATCACAATCACACTTGTTATATAAAATTGAATAAGTGTATTTATATTTTTCATAAAACAGTCTCAGATTCTAAAATACTTAGGCTGCGATACTATTTTATGGAAAATATGAATAAACTCTCAATTGTATATAACACGTATGTTCTTATTTGGTACCAGTAAAGTCCCACCTAGACTCATAGTTCCATAGTTGGTAAGACACTAGTCTATCCAGTTCAACCTGTGCACTTGGTGTATGTGTGTTCATGTTAATAATCATTTCCCATATCCCTGTATATTATGTTCACTAAGGTGAATGTCCAACGCTCTTTTAAAACTATCAAAACTTCCCACTGACACCACCGATTGTGGAAGGGTGTTCCACATCCTTGCCGCTCTGATCGTGAAAAAAAACCTGATGCAGCTTAAGGTTAAAGCGCTTCTCCTCCAATCTCATTGTGTGGCCCCGTGTCTTCTTACACTCCCGGAGACTGAATAGTTTCCTACCTACACTGGGCTGATCATTGAGATATTTGTATATTGCTCTCATATCTACTCTCAAGCATCTCTTCTCCAGGGAGAATAAGTGTAGTGCTTGTAGTCGTTCCTTGTAACTGAGGTCCTCCAGTCCCCTCATTAACTTTGTTGTCCTTCTCTGGACTCTCTCCAGTTCCTGAACCTCCCTCCCGAGGATTGGTGACCAGAACTGGATGGATTGTTATCTACAGGGCTATTCCTCTTCTCACATATTCTACACACACCCCACACTAAAATAACACAGATGGACAAAGCATGATGGGAAACTTACTATTAGTCCTCTTGTAGCCACATTTCCTTTCTGAAACACATGAAACAGATGCAGTTATAAAACAGGCATCTCACAAACTGAAAGAATATTCAAACCTGAAACTGAAATTTAAAAACGAAAAATTTGGAATGCCTTGTACCTTATTTTTGGGCATATATTGACTGAATTTAGTAGAACAGAGTCTGGGGCAGTTCAACCAATGTTATAAAGGCACTGGCAATTGGGCTACGAAGACATTGAGGTTCCAGCTAAAAGCCTTAGGTGGGGGCCTATTTGCAAGCTCAGTCATGGAGTCAGTTTGGGTCTGCTCACTGGAGAGTGCCAGGAGGAAGTGGGGGGAAAGTGTCCAGCTGTTCTATCATGGCGTGGGTCTGAATCTCCCTCACTGAGGAGGGCCTGGTGGATATTGGAAGGAGGCAACCAATGATCCTGTGGCTGTGTGTGAGTAGATAACCCAAGTGGTTGAAAATAAATAGTGGTTGTATGTAGCTTTTGGTCCTTTGAGTCATTGTCACCACCATTTGGGGTATCCCATGCCTCCTTCACCTCATCCAAGTTCATCTTTCCAATAAAACGCTAAAAAGACACCCCTAGACTGTGAGAATGAAAAAATGCTGTGTGCCTGGCTGTATGTGTTTAACAAAGAGAAAAGGAAACCAGTCCACCGGCAGCTCTTTCAGGGGTTCTCTAGATGTGTATAATCACCTTTACTGTTGCACAGATAGGCTACACTGATAATAGGAAAAAGACAGACGATTGCAGCACCAACTATCATGCCAATTGGGGGTCCATTGTTGGATTCTAAGAGAAACACAAAGTAAAACAAAAAACAACAGTCACTCTATCTGTAACATTCACTATATTAGGACGTGTAAATGAACAGAATGAAGCCGATTTAAAAAAACTTCTGCAATGAAAACACTGACTTTTTGTTCCTGCATGAAAGAAATACACTTTTCCCACCAGTGTCCTTGGTAAATGTTTGTTTTAATGCTAGATCAAGAGATGTGCTTAAGTATAAAGTAGAGGAAGTAATTTATTTCTTACAAAAAGAATACCCAGACCAGTGTCTGAGCCATAGAACTCCTTGGGCTGTAGATCTTGCTGCTAACCTAATACTGGAAAATATGGAATTTTAAAAAAAGGAAACTGCCACAAGTATCTTTCGCACCTCTAATTTTGCTTGAATGAGGCCTGCATTCCACTGATCTAGAGCATCTTTGCACCAGTGTCTAGTTTATTAGTTGTGCTGCTGACTAGATGAGCCCGGGTTCACACTCCCTGTGATTTCAAAGTCACATGACTTCAGCAAGACTTTGAAGTCGGACCCGAGCACGACTTTGGCATGACTTGCATGTGACTTCTTTAACAGAAGTCAAAGCAAGTCGTACCAAAGTCGTACCAAAAGTAGTGCAGGGACCCTTTTCTAAGTCGGAACGACTCAAGTCGCACAGATTAGAATGATACCATAGCATTGAATGGGGTCCGACTTCTGATGCGACAAGTGCTCCAAAGACGGAGCGATTGTCGCATCGGTGTGAGCTGGGCCTTAAGGATCTATTCAAAATTGTACCCATATGTTTGTGTACTGGATCACAAAATGGAGTATCATTGAGAGGTTGAAAGGGGAGATGTTGGCATGTCAAGCGAGTCTGTTACTTTGCTTTGATTAGACAAAGTGACCAATTCTTTTTAACCCTTTCCTGCAGCTTCCTCCCAGTCCTTTAATAGGTTCTAAATCCCCAGAGGCAGAGGCGGGCATTCTGATCATGTGACCACTGTGATTGACAGTCACAGCGGTCACATGATTGGAAAGCTCCCAATAGCAAGTATGCATTGGGAACTTTCCAATACCCACCGGTAACTGTGTCGGGAGGGTGCAGGGAGCATGCTCTCAGCCCAGAAATATATTTACAAAGGGACACATATATTCGGCATCCCTGCGTTAAAGCCCACCCACTGTGAGGCCGCATATATGCATATCTATGGTGGGAACTGGTTAAAGAATAATTCCAGAACTAGGTATGTTATACATAGTTATATTGTTCTACAGTAGCTTGAACCAATGCAACTAAGTATGTATGGTATATACCAAACCTGGACAATGCTCCTGGCAGTTGAAACTCACTGAAGTAGACACCGCTATTCTAGTGATCTCTTCTTGCTTCCAGGTCCCACATCAAGCGGCTGCTCTCCTGCATTGTGAACAGAGGAGTTTGGTCACTCAGCATGGTCACCAGTAAGGGAATGCTTGGCATTTTTTGAATACATGCCAAGCATTCCCTTACTGGATGAGGTGGAGAGCATGATGTCACCACCCCACCTCATCCAATCAGAGAACGCTTTACATTCATTCACTGAATGACACCTGTGCTGATCAGCCAACCCCCTGTGCCTACAATGCATCAGGCATGCCACTCAGCATGAGACTCAGGAGCAAGTAGAAATCACTGGAGTGGCCTTGTCTACAACTGTACATCAGCGATTTCCAGCTACCATCGGTATCAGCCAGGTATGGTATATACATAGTTGCATTGGTCCAAGCTGGACCAATATAACTATGTTTAAAATACCCATAGCTGGAATTCATCTTTAAACATGTTTTAGCCTACTGTACAATGTCTATCAATATAAAACATACCTTCATAGGACATGTAACCTAAATGTGAAGCTATACTCTAAGGAGGAAATTCTTTTCTTTGATCTTAGGAGACGGGGTGCCGGCATCTTACTATATTCATCCAGGAAGTCACATGTAATATAGTTGAATGGATGCCTGCCCCTGTGAAATGATGATAAGGAACAGCCTCAGCCTACACATCTCTGCAAAGCACACCCCATGATGCGTTTCGCCCCCCCAACTCTATTGCATGTGACTTCTTGGATTCATAGGACATGTAAATATATTGCATCATGTGCATAAACATGCATAAATGCAGCATCCCCCACATTAAAAACACTCACACATTAATCATAGAAGGAAGCCAGCCACATCCAAATGAATAAGATATCTACTTGAATTGCATTTGTTAATGCAATTAATTGCATGTATTTTACTGCAGGAAACTTGAAAATATGAAGGGGCCCTTGAGTCTCTTACCCCATTTCACAGTGAGATTTTCAGTCCCGAGACTGCTGTGGTCCACATGACAGGAATAAGTGTCTCCCTCACTTGTTGGTACTTCCACACTGACTCTGATCTGATAGGTGCCATCAGGATGGGGTAGAATTGGAGTAATTTCATCTGAAGGAACATGGTCCTCCCCATTCCTCACCCACTTCACATCCACAGGTCGGGGGTGAAAACCGTACACCAGGCATTGTAGTCTTGTCACCCCATCCGACTGACGATGACCCCACACCTTCACCTCTGGACGCACTGAGAGGAAAATTAAACAAAGAGTGATATGTAAATGTACTTCTGGTATATATATATATTGTATATATCATCTAAGTGTTGCCCTTACCATAATTTTCCTTTCATGGATTCTCCTCATGTCAGCCTACAATGGGTCAGCTCTGCCCCCTCTGACCCCTCCAGAACAACCTTTCACCAGCCTATAAAGTGCGGCTGCCCCCCTAGCCAGTTTTCAAAATGTCAGACCTTGTGATGGAAAAGCTGGATGGGGAATACAAGACTGACATGAGGGGGATCTAAGAAAGGAAAATTACAGTAAGCAAGGGCAACAATTTTCCCTATTCTTGGAACTCCTTATGTCAGCTTACAATGGGATGAATAAAGCAATGTTAAGAGTACAGGGAGGGTGAAGGAAAAAGAAAAACACGTACAATCAATTGCTGCATGCTGAATTGGAATGTCTGGATGACAGGAATGACCATAGAACCAAATGCCTCTAAAGGTGGAAGAGCCACATCCACTCTGAAATGGCGAATAAACGTGTTAGCTGTACTCCAGCTTGCTGCTCTGCAAACGATCTCCATCGAAACCTTAGCATATGTGGCCTATAAAGCCGTCATACTTCTTGTAGAGTTTGACTTTACTTGCAAAGGCAGTGGGAGACCTCAGAACTTGTAGGCAATCTGAATGGTCTTGACACTAAAAGCAGATATGACCTTTGGTGGAATTGCAAAGTCCTTCTTTGGACCTTTGGGAAAGACAAATAGATTATCCTGCTTTTGAAATTCCCTAGTCAGATCAAAAAAGGTTGATAGTGACAGAACCAGATCCAATTTCTTCCACCTGTCCACCAGCCCGTTTTCTGGGGAGGCTGGAAGGACAGATTCCTAATTCATATGAAAGGAAGTTGAAACTTTTGGGCTGGCCTCTGAACTATCCTGTCCTGAAGGAGGATCAAGCAGTGCGGCTCTTTAGCTGAAAGAGCCTCTGCCTCTGGGTATCATGCTTGTGGCTGTCAGAGTCTTGCTATGCCTCATGGGATTTGTAGTTCTGCAACATCTGGAGGTCCGCTACTTGCATATCCCTGGAGTAGAAGATCCTGACAAGAAGGTAGTGGGATTGGCTGCTCCAGCTTCATTCTCCACACCAAGGGAAACCACGGCCTCCTGGGTCAAAAGAGTAGAATTATTATAGCACATCCCCTCTCCGGTTGGATCTTCAGGAGTACCTTGAGTATTAGTGGCATTGGAGGGAAGACATATACAAGCTGAAAATTCCACAGTATAGACAAGGCATCCTGGGCTAGGGCTTGCAGTTCCAAGAATCAGGAAGAGTAGAGAGAAAGTTGGAAATTCATCTATGAAAACATCAGAGCTATGGCTGGCGTTCACCAAATTCTGGCGTCAGCCGACTCGGGATATGCGGCTGCCACAAGAGAACACTTGCATCCAGGTCCCAGTGTCAGACATACCAGCCCGGGTACAACCCCACCCCCTTTTAACGCATTCCAGCAGCCCTGAAGAAAGGGGAGTCTATGTTCCCCCGAAACGTGTTGGCTTTACCGTGTTCTACTACTGTCAATAAAGCAACCGTATAATCAACTTTTTTCCGGACTCCGGGCGCTCTTTTCATCTTTTCTTTAAACATACTGCGGAAACTACTTTGTAAGCCGTAACCATAGGTAGCAACCCAGCCCCGAAAGAGGGCTCATTATCACCTCTCTGTCATATTTTAACAGTTCTACCGGGAGTGAACATGCCCCCCACCATTACACACCCAGAGACCCTCAATCGAGGGACCCAGTCCAGCGCGATCTCATATCCGTAACAGTATAGACAAGGCATCCTGGGCTAGGGCTTGCAGTTCCAAGAATCAGGAAGAGTAGGGAGAAAGTTGGAACACAACATCAGAGCTATGGCTGGGGTTCACCACATCACAAAGACTCTACATAAGTATTTGGGATTGAGGCTCCACTACTGGTCTATGACTCTTTGACTCAAGTGGTCTGCCAATACGTTCTCTGATCCTGGAAGGTAGGAAGCACTTTCCACCCACTAGAAGATCTGACATGCAATCCTTGGAAGGAGCAGGATCCTAGTACCGCCTTGATGGGCTAAGTAAACCAATGTTGTTCAGTTATCTGAAATAGCTGTCTGTAAATGCAACAGAAACTGGAATGCTATCAGAGCGTGTCAGACAGCTTCTAGCTCTAACAGACTCTGTGTAGACAGCCTATTCCATTGATCCTGTGCTTGGTGACCTAAACAGTGTGCTCCCTAGCCTCCAAGACTGGCATCTGTTACCACTATTGAATTTGGAGATTTGAAAGGAACTCCGCAAGTCAGATTGCAAGAGTTAATCCAGTAGATCAACAATTGAGATATCAGGATTGGAATACAAATTTTCTGGGTCATCAAGTTCCTTCAATTAAGGAACCTTAATTGAAATTTCCTTCTTCCACAACCAGGATGGTCAAGGATAGGAGACCCGAATATTGCATGCATTCTCTTGCCACTAGAAATGATCTGGACATCACCCCCCTTTGACTGGTTCTGAATTTCTTGGGACTTTCCTCTGGCACAGAAAAACTCAGCCTAGATATGAGTTGAACTGAACCCTCAGATATTCCAGGACCTGCATCAGCTGCACCTGGCTCTTCTGATAATTGATCATCCACCCAAACTGCTTGAGTGTCTCGCAAGTCAGAGTTATACGACTTGGAAGCAGACTTTTCAATGGAGCTAGCAGGAGGATGTCATTGAGGTAGTGGAAGATTTGAATACCTTTGAGTCTGAGCGTTCATATGATGGTCAACAACACTTTTGAGAAGGTCTTGTGAGCAGTGCAGAGGCCAAATAGCAGACAATGAAAATGGAACTGTAACCCTTTCACTGCAGACTTAATAATGAGCTGGCTCTATGGACACATGAAGATAGGCATCTGCCAGGTTGATGGAGGCCATCTAGTCTCCTACTTTTACCACTGAAAAATGTGCAATGACTCCATTTTGAATCGAGGAATCTTCATAAAAGAATTTAGATATTTTAGGTCTAACACTGGTTTGAAGGCTCTTGAGGATTTTGTGACCAGAAGTAATGGGAAATATATACCTTTTGTCCAATTTTTGGATTTGGAAGGATGGCTCGAGCGGTCAATTATTCCCTTATATAGGTCCACAAACACTGTAACTTCATCAGACACACTAGTATTCGAGTTTCCATGAAAAAGGCTTGAGAAGGTCTCTCCAAATCATACGCTCATTCGGATCATATCCAGAATCCAGACATCTTTCACTTCATCCACCCAAGCCTCTTTGAAAAGAGCCAACCTTGCTCCTACCTGAGGGTAATGAGCTGAGACACCCTCAGAAGATTTTGTTGGAGGATTTAGCCACCTGGTTAGAGTTGGACTTTGTCAGAACTACGATAAAAAATAAATAAATAAAAAAATAAAAAAAAATCATGTGTATATATATATATATATATATATATATATATATATATATATATATTCATGACTCCATACTAGAAAACCTTAGGTCATCACACATGCGATCCTCTCAGAACAAAATACAATGGCATTTATCACCTCGTTGACATCTACAAACAAGTTTTATTATACGATGAATTTTCAACAAAGCCAAGAAGATAAGGAAATGGCCCATATTTGAACGAACTGAATACTTTAAAGTTTCCCATTGTCCGTAAAGTAAGTTGGTTTTGCAAGTTACAAACTCAACTGAGCCACCATTGTTTCACCTGGTGAAAATACAAAGAAAACCCCCAATAACTAGTTATCTAGTTACATTCTATCTAAACAAGTTGAAGGATACCCAAACACTTGTGAATATATGTTTAACACAGGGGTGATTCAGAGAAAAAAAAAACTATATATTATTTTGATGTAAAATCTATTAGAATAAGATGTGTTTCGAGTATATCCAATGATTGTTAACGAGATAAATATATATACAGTATATCTTAACCATGTATAAAAATATGTCTAGATATATAGAATGTGTTTTAATCATAGTATCCGCAAAGGATGTCCCGGGGTAAATTTTAAACATTTTCTTTCTAAATAATTGTTTAACCCAGGGAAATTTCAAGATACATATGATTATAAGTCATTCAAGTTATAAAGTATCTTTCTGGTCATAGATACAGTTATGATTTCACATCTACTAATAATGATAATTCTGTGATAAGACAAAAACATATATATTATTTTGATGTAAAATCTATTGGAATAAGAATTGTTTCAAGTATATCTAATGATTGTTGTGAATGATATAATATATATATCATAACCATGTATACAAATATATGTCTAGATATAGAATATGTTTTAATTATAGTATCCCCAAGCGTAATATGGATATTCATCTTCAATCATTTTAGGCGGTATTAATTTTACCCCATCATACTGGGGACCATTACTCTTAAATATTAGAAGATACATTTACAATAATATAGTCAGAGGCATAGTACAATAATATAACATTTGATAAGAAATACTTATATAAAAATAGTTTAAATTAAACATTTCTGCTGTAAGATGATCCCGAGTGGTTCTAGGGGCAGTGACAAGATACTCAGAAGGGACGTCCTAACCGGGTGGAGATTAACCCTTCACCCAATGAAATTAACACCCCTCCTTCTGGGCCAGGTTAGGGAAATTTTTATGAGAGTATTGTATTGGATGAAATAAAAGGTCACAGACAGGTTCCCAGGGGATGGTCGGATACACACCCCAACAGACATCCGGTCCATCACATCCACACCTCTATCCATTCATACACCCTCCATGCTCATAAGGAATCCTCTACTCTTCCTGCTGTGAAAATCGAAGGACTCAAAACACCGCCCAGTCTTGGAAAGTTGCAGCCATATTGAACCTTGGTAACTATTACAATAGACCAGTAACTACTTTTGTAAGTGTAATTATATTGTCTAGTTTTACCTTAATTTGAATTATTTTTGAATATGACTTATTGAACTATTGTTTATTATCAAGTACAGTCAGATAAGTACTTCTCTCGAATTCGTAACACATGGTAGATTTTTCTCTAAAGCGTACATTCATTTTTATTATTCTATTTTTTGTAATTTTATCCTTTTGACATAGCAGACATCCAGTTGTTATTTCACGATATTGATCACTTACTTACCTGCAGTAAAGTAACGGTTACATTTGTGAAATATCGATGCTCTGTCTAATTGTCATTTTTTTTGGTTACGAATTTCATAGAGAGGTCTTACAAATTGTGTACTTAAAAAGAGTATTAATATCCCCATTAGCAGGTATTTCAGCTATCTTTAATTTTATGTAGTGTTGTTTGTGTCCACCTTTATATAACTATGTTTGTATGAATACATGCCTGACTAATAAATATCCTTATTTTTTTAGTCTGTGTTCACATTGATTGATCCTGTATCTTAAAGGTACTCTCGTATAAAAAAGAACTTAATACATAAATACCGTGCGGGAAATAGTTTCCTAATAAGCACGACAACTTGGTCCCATTGGGAAATGATGAGCTGATATTCTTCCACTACCTAAAGAATGGACGACCTGGTCTTTGAAGCTCTGTTTGCATCTCCTGGATGGATAAAGGGATGACATTGCTGTTTTCTTTACTGCGGGATAAAGCCTGATTTACCTCCAGAGACTCACAGGATAGCGGTTTCCAAGGTCTTACCAAAATGGAGCTTCCCATCGAATGGCACCAAACAAAAGCTGTGTTTGGAGGCATTGTCATCAGCCCAGTGTTTTAACCACAAGGCTCTTTGGGTAGTTACTGAGTGAGCCATTAGTTTCACTGTCATCCTGGCCTGATCCAAGGAAATCTACTACTATTTTAAATAATTGAATGGGTGATGAATCTCTGTTCCTATCCACTTATCCCGAACTATGGGACCTCAGTTCTGTCACCCATATACTTTAAGAGCTACAGCAATAGAAATTAAGGCTCCCGCCACAGTATACATTTTCTTAGGTCCGTATCAATCTTCCAATCCATTGGATCCCTATAAGACACTGAGACCCCAGTGGAAGTGTAATATTGTGCACCAATCTCTCTAAGGAGGCGTTTACCTTCAGTATGGTGTCTCATAACTCAGCATCCTTCATACTGAATGGATATAATTTTGAGATCCTGATATGGACGTTCAAGTCTTCTTTCAGGCTTTGCCCACTCTTCCTCAATCATTTCTTGAATCTTAAAATTGAGAGGAAAATAAGGAATGGACTTTTGGAGGTCAGGGTGGTATTTGCATTGTTTCTTGGGTGTTGAGTCAGCCTCCTGCCACCAAGTCAAAGATAAGAGATTCAGGATCAGTGTCCAACTCTGAAGAGTAAGACCCACTGTCCTCAGGCAAACTGAATGCTGAGGTAACAGAGGACTCAGAGGGGGAAATTAATCTTCTTCCAAGCCTGTGTGTCAACTTATTCCTTCTGGAAGTTTTCTGGTGGCACAACTTATCCTGACTTGGGTATGTAAGATTGCTGAGGGCCTAAGGTGATCTGGAGCAATCTCTTAATGGATACTTGCTTCATCTTGGACTCTTGCATAGCATTTGACTTAGCCCCCTGTCCCTAAGGCTGTGGTCTTGAACCACACACACACATACATATATATATATATCTTTCCATTCAAATCTTCAGTGCTTAAACCTGCAGGCCAAACAAAGGCAAGGCATCCTACACGAAAAAGGACCGGAGTACAGAGAAAAAACAGTTTAGAAATGACTGCATCCCAACGTACATATTTGGGGAAAGGCGCTCAAAACCGACTAGTGCTTCAGATGTGAATATTAGTAGGTATAAGTATTGCGCTCAGGATCTCTTGGGTTTAATGGCAGGGTTTGCTGCCCCCAGTGTTGACTCCCTAGTATAGGAAGTTTTTAAAGCAATATATTTTTGGGGCTGGGTCGGTGCTTCCCTGGGTACTATTCAAAAGATATTACAATTATCTACTGTTTAAATAATATAAATATAAAGTGCTTAATTCACACCTAAGTGTTAGTAAACTGTGCTAAAACATTTAGTATTGGGGATAAATATTAAATACAAGTTGTAAATTATTGTATGAAAAATGTATATATAAATATAAAGTGCCCTATTGTGTACTCCTTAATAATAACCAACAATAAATATAATAAATTGTGAATTCAATTTTGTGTTCCCCAGTCCTGTGCAAAGTGGCATATATGAATAAATATATAATCACAGCTGGAACAGTATATAGTAAACACTGAAAAAAACAATTATATTGGTGAAATCAACAATCAACAAGTGTCCTTTGAGTGAAGTCCATTAACTTTTCTTTGTGAGTCACACGTGCTCCGTTTGTTAAAAACGTTTGTTTTTTTAAAGATTTTTTTTACAATAAATACTGATTTTTGATTGATATACACTATGGAGCTATTCCCTTTCTTTTTTCAACTTGGTTAACAACCCCACCTACGGAGGACTTTGGTAAATCTCACTGTGGATTTAGATATACATCTGAAGGGCAGGACTGGCCATCTGGAAGCAGGATCAACCTAAAAGACCCCGTACTACCCGCCTAGACAGGCGCCTCTGCACTTTACCCCTGTGTGGGGTGGCGCTGTCCGGTAAGCAGGGTGGTTATAGGGGAGCACGTGTGACTCACAAAGAAAAGTTAATGGACTTCACTCAAAGGACACTTGTTGATTGTTGATTTCACCAATATAATTGTTTTTTTCAGTGTTTACTATATACTATTCCAGCTGTGATTATATATTTATTCATATATGCCACTTTGCACAGGACTGGGGAACACAATCTATTATATTTATTGTTGGTTATTATTAATAGGGCACTTTATATTTATATATACATTTTTCATACAATAATTTACAACTTGTATTTAATATTTATCCCCAATACTAAATGTTTTAGCACAGTTTACTAACACTTAGGTGTGAATTAAGCACTTTATATTTATATTATTTAAACAGTAGTTAATTGTAATATCTTTTGAATAGTACCCAGGGAAGCACCAACCCAGCCCCAAAAATATATTGCTTCAGATGTGAATATTGCTGTGTATGGTCTCAGTCAGTGCCGCTTCACCTCACCCTCTGTCTTGCCCAGCCTAGCAGGGCTTGGTCACAGAGGACCTCCACATCTGAAGCCCTGGTTTGGTTTTGAGCGGCGTCTTACCCTACATATGTCTACGCTTCTAAATTAGTACCTGACACCTGCTACCACTTTCTGAATACTGGTAGTAACAGCTGTTATCCTCCAGCTTTGAGCAGCGTGCCAAGTGTGCATCCCAGTGTAAACGCACCGTAAGCAAATTTACTGATGGCAGAGTAGCAGTATAGGTCAAGTTGGACGGCAGAGCAGCAGCAGAGATTGAACTGGATCCCCACCAGGTGTGTGGCAGGGAGGAGAGTGGCGGTCATAATCAGGCTCAGTAGCAGCGGCCTCAGGAGAGAGAAAGCCAGCCTCAATAAAAGGCAAAAGCTTCCAATGAAATAACCAGCATCCTGCTGGCTCTGTAGCAACCAGAGAAGCTGGTGGGCAGCCGCCCTGCCTCCAATAATCCTCAGGAGCCACATCACCCACCCCGAAGCTCAACACTCACCAGAGCCCAGACACAAAGCTGAGGAGCTAGAAAGTGCAAGCAGCACCCTGCCATGCAAAGGTACAGTTGTGTTCAAAATTATTCAACCCCCAATGCTATAAATGGTTTTAGGGAATTTGGTGTACATTTGTAATTGTATTCTGAATGAAATCCTACAAGGACTTCTTAAAGAACCATATGCAACTAAAATGACATCAATTAGTTTTGTAATACAGTAGTAAATGTTTCTTTTGTGAATTCTTCATTGACATAATTATTCAACCCCTTAAAGACTACCACTCCGGAGGTTCAATGAAGTGTTTTCAATCAGGCATTGAAAACACCTGTGGATATCAGGGAGCAGCAATAAAGCCTAATAAGCACCAATTAGGCAGCTTTAAAATGACTGTGATTGATGACATAATGTTTTGATTAACTACAGTAAAATCAACGTATACCAAGAAATTCTTCAGGAACATCCTAAAGTAAGTCTTATGTTAATGTTTACATGTGGTTTAAGGGATTTTGGTAAATATCGTAACCCCCAACTTATTAAAACTTGTGTTGACATGGAAACGTACCGTCCCACGACGAACGTGAAAGATCGAGGAGTCGAAACACAGACCCGAGACCACTCACAACTCGAAGCCCCACCCACTACACCGAGGACTCCTAATAACCTCCGTCCCGCCGACGGGTGGTCGAAGAGACCAACGATGTCTCGGTCGTCCTACGACCAATA
>BLSH010518486.1:1861012-1877142 GCA_018402905.1 Glandirana rugosa | reverse complement strand
TTTATTCTTTCATGAGTTATTTACAAGTTTCTGACCACTTATAAAATGTGTTTAATGTGCTGCCCATTGTGTTGGATTGTCAATGCAACCCTCTTCTCCCACTCTTCACACACTGATAGCAACACCGCAGGAGAAATGCACATAAAAGTTTGCCTCATCACTGAACAAGCCGACTTCAAAATGGCCGCCATGGTCACCACCCATCTTGAAAAGTTTCCCCCCTCACATATACTAATGTGCCACAAACAGGAAGTTAATATCACCAACCATTCCCATTTTATTAAGGTGTATCCATATAAATGGCCCACCCTGTATATATATATATATACACACACAGGCAGTCCCCTAGTTACAAACATCTGACTTACAAATGACTCCAAATTATTACAAACGGAGGGAGACAACAGGAAGTGAGAGGAAATCTCCCCCTAGGAAGGGAAATTCACTCCTGTAAGAGTTATTATGGGAAAAAGGAGTCTCCACTGAAGCTTTATCACCAATCCTTGTTTCTACAACAACCCAAAATTTTCAAAATCCAATTTTCATTGGGACAGGAAGTGAGGTGAAATCTTCTGAACGGAAACATAGACAGCAAAACAAACATTACAGGGGTGTTACCTCTTCCTTATGCTATCCAAAAAGCTTAAAAATAGTTTTTTTTGGCTGAAGCTACACTTAGAAAATGTACCTACAAACAAATTCAACTTAAGAAAAAACCTACAGTCCTTATTTTGTTTGTAGCCCGGGGACTGTGTGTGTCTATATTAAAGGTCCATTTATCCTCATGTACACAGGCAAATGTGCATGTAGGTCCAGCACACATATGTTAGAGCTGCACGATTAATCGTATTAAAATCGCGATCTTGATTCACCCCCCCCTGCAATCTCCATCAGGCATTACCACAATTTTTAGTGCAGTTAATGGAGTTCGACTTGCGGGCCGACTCAGCGCGACTTGACTAATAAAAGTCAATGCAAGTCGCCTGAAGTCTTTTCTAAGTCGGAGCTACCTGAGTCTCTGGGGAGACTTCCAAGTCTGGGCAGAGAGCCAAGTTCTGAAGTCACTGCTGATAAAGACACTAGAAGAGATACAATGTAATTACTTCAAAGGAATGAACTCCCCTGTATAGAAGATGTTTGGTTTAACCATTTAAAGACTAAATTATTTTCTGATTTGCTGCTTACAAATACAAATCCAGTATTTTGTGCTAGAAAATGACTTAGAACCCCTAAACATTATATTTTTTTTTTCAGCAGAGACCCTAGAGAATAAGATGGCGGTTGTTGCAATATTTTATGTCACACAGTATTTGCGCAGCGGTCTTTCAAACGCAATTTTTTGGGAAAAATTACCCTTTCAAAAAACTAAACAGTGCTGTTAGCCCAAATTTTTTGTATATGTAAGATGTTACGCCGCAAGAATCGTGATCTTTATTCTAAGCAAAAAAATTGTGATTCTCATTTTGGCCAGAATCGTGCAGCTCTAACATATGTAAACCGTGATTTTGTCGCTTTTACTGATTTTATTGCTGCAAATGTCAGAGTGAGAGCAATAATTCTACGGCCATAATTCATGATTAAAGTGTTTGTTACCCCAACACTTCATATTCCTGATACGTGGCTGCTGTACCATGTACTTGTATGAGAAAGTATCCTGTTCTCTTTGTATTGCTTCCTTTGTGTAAAATCCCTGGCGCTCCTGCCAGTTCTTCTGCTTTCCTATTAAAAACTGACCACACTAAGACCCCTTTCACACCAGGGCCGCCCGAGTGTTAGCGGCAAAACACAGCTAATTTGCGGAGCTTTACCGCTCATTATAGCGGCGCTGTGGCACCGCTATTCAGGTGGCGGTGGTGCGCTTTTAACCCCCCCCACGAGAGGTTAAACAGGGGTTAAAAGTCCAGTTTAGCGGAGCTTCTGAAGCAGTGTTCAGCGCTTTGGGAGCACTGCCCCATTGTTTTCAATGGGCAGGGGGGAGTGGAGGAGCAGTGTATACACCGCTCCCACACCGCTGCAAAGATGCGGCTTGCAGGACTTTTTTTTTTACCCTCACGGGTGTATTGAGGGGAGTTTTTCAGGCGCTTTGCAGTCACGCACCCACTGCACAGCAATTCACCATTCACTGAAAAATAGGAATTTTTGACTTACCATAAAATCCTTTTCTCTGAGTTCATTGACGGACACAGCCTCTTATTCTTGACATGTGGGGTTTATGCACCTTTCACTAGGAGTGGACTAAGCAGAACGTAGTTCAGCTCAAAGCAGACACAGCCCCTCCCAGGGGGCAGTCCTCACTTGGCATAACCACTCCAGCCCTGCTCAGCAACTTCGTAGCAAGCAGTACAAACTCAACAGAAGAGGGGTGGGTGCTGCGTCCGTCAATGAACTCAGAGAAAAGGATTTTACGGTAAGTCAAAAAATCCTATTTTCTCTATCGTTCATTGACGGACGCAGCCTCTTATTCTTGACATGTGGGGATGTCCCAAAGCAGTGTCACAACGAGGGGTGGGCAACAACAACAACAGTACCCAACAAAAGAGTTCTCCGGGAGGTGCCAGACGCGCCTCACACCACCGCCTGCAAAACTTTGCGGCCAAAAGCAGCATCAGAAGACGCTGCAACATCAACTCTGTAAAACTTGGAAAAAGTGCGCACCGAGGTCCAAGTGGCCGCCTTGCACACCTGAGACACCGACGCCTGGTGTCGGAAAGCCCAGGAAGCACTAATCGCCCTGGTAGAGTGAGCTGTGACCGGAAAGGGGGGCTCCTGGCCCCGAACAGCATACGCACGGGTCACCGTCTGTCGTATCCAACGGGAAATAGTGGCCGACGAGGCCGCTATCCCCTTGCGCGGACCATCCTTCGCAACAAAAAGCGCATTGGACCTCCAAAAAGAGGCCGTGGCCGCCAGATACACCCGCGGAGCCCTAACCACATCCAGGGAGTGCAAAGCAACCTCTTAAGGATGGGACGGGCGCAGACACAGCGAAGGGAGGACAATGTCCTCACTGATGTGAAAAAAAGGGACCACCTTCGGTAAGAAGGAAGGAGAAGGGCGCAAAACCGCCTTGTCCCTATGTAGGACCAAATACGGGGACCTACAGGACAGAGCTGCCAGCTCAAACACCTGCCTAGCAAATGTTATCGCCACCAGAAAGGCCACTTTCTGCAAGAGCAGTTGCAGGGAATGTTCCCTGATATTTTCTAAAGGCGGCTTCTGGAGCACAGAAAGGACCAGATTAAGGTCCCAAGGCGCTAAAGGCCACCGTACCTGGGGAGAAACATGACAAACTCCCTGGACAAAAGGTACGGATCAGGGAATGCGTCGCCAAGGGACACTGACAAAGAATCGTCAGGACAGAAATCTGCCCCTTAAGCGTGCTCAACGCCAACTTGTGTTCTAGGCCTTGCTGAAGGAAGGCCAGCACCCAAGCCACCGAGAAAGAACGGGGGTTCCAACCCCCCGCCTCGCTCCAGGCAATGCAAGCCTTCCAGGTGCGGTGATAGATCTTCCGCGAAGTGGCCTTACGTGCCTTGAGCATAGTGAGAATGACAGACTCAGAGAGTCCCCTATCTTTTAACACCTGGGATTCAATAGCCAGGCCGTTAAAGCCAGCGAGGGTAAAGCAGGGTGCAAGATGGGTCCCTGTGAGAGTAGGTCCTCGCAAAGCAGGAGCTGCCAGGGAACATCGACCACCATCTGCACCACGTTGGCATACCAATCTGGTGCTACCAGAATGGTTGGGATCCCTTCCGCCTCTATCCTGCGCAGCAGGCGCGGGAGTAATGGAAGTGGAGGGAAGGCATAGAACAGCCGGTACCGAGACCATGGAGCCACGAGGGCATCCGCCGCGTCTGCTCACGAAGGCCTGCACCTTCCGATTGAGCCGGGACGCCAGTAGGTTCACGTCTGGCGTGCCCCACTTTTGACAAACCTGGCGGAACACCTCCGGATGCAGGGACCACTCTCCCTAATCCAGCCTCTGGCAACTGAGATAGTCTGCCTGCCAATTCTCGACGCCCGGGATGTGAACGCGGGAAATTGCTGGCACATGAAGCTCTGCCCGCCGCAGAATGTGGGCCACTTCTGACGCCGCTGCCGTGCTTCTCGTTCCGCCCTGAAGGTTCACGTAAGTCACAGTCGTGGCGTTGTCTGACTGGACCCCAACAGGATGCCCGTGCAACCTCCCCTACCAGTGGGAGAGGCAAAGCCTGATCGCTCGCAGTTCCAGCACGTTGATCGGGAGATGGGATTCTTCCGGAGACCAGTGGCCCTGGGTCGACAGCCTCCCCAGGACCCCTCCCCAGCCGTATAGGCTGGCACCTGTCGTGATCACCGTCCAGTCCACGGGAAGAAACGACTTCCCCAGCTCCAAGGCCGGGGCCCGTAGCCACCAGGTGAGGGAACCTTGAATCCGGTGATCCAAACTGCTCACCCAATCCAGGGATAGCGGAGACTTGTCCCACCGCAGCAGGATTGCCCGCTGCAGGGGCCGGGTGTGACTCTGGGCATAAGCCACTGCCTCGAAGGAGGAGACCATAAGCCCCAACACCCGCATGCAAAATCTGAGAGAGGACCACTGCTGGGACAGCAGGGCCCGCACCACCACCTCGTTAAGACCTTGGCGGCAGGGAGAAACACCTTCGCCCGCTCTGTGTTCAGGACCAAGCCCAGGTATTCGGAAGGTTGATCACCCAGCCGAAGTCCTGCAGGAAACCGAGGGTGATGTCCACACTGTCTGAGGCCAACTCCGCCCGCAGGAGGAGGTCATCGAGATACGCCACTACTGCTATGCCCCTCTGCCGCAGCAGGGCCAGTACTGGGGCTAGAAGTTTGGTGAAAACCCATGGGGCTGAGGCCAGACAGAACGGGAGGGCCAAAAACTGGTAGTGGAGATCCGCCACCGCAAAGCGTAGGAAGCGCTGGTGGTGCATGCATATGGGCACATGTAAATACACGTCCTTGATGTCCAGGGAGGCTAAGAAGTCTCCCTGATGAAGCGCCGCCACCACAGAGCGGACCGATTCCATTCTGAATTTCCGGGCGGTGTCCCACACCGCCCCTCAGCCGCCGCACTAGGGCCCCAGAGGCTCCCAGGAGGACTCACCCCACCGCCACAGGTGCTGCTGCTAGCGCTGCTGTAGCTGCCTGTATCTCCCACTGCCGCTGCTCTGCGATCCCCATGTGTCAGGAGAGGCTCTTCCGGTCTGTATCCGGCGCCAAGAGAGGCAGTGCCTCCCACCCAGCCAGCGAATCTAAAGCCAGGATACGGCGGACCACACAAACATGGCCGCCGTAGGCACTAGAGGCTGAGCACAGTGGCCGGCTACCGCAAAATGGCGGCCTTTACATACACGCGGCCAGCTACGGGAAAATGGCAGCCGTGTATAACACATGCGGCTGGATACAGGAAAATAGCGGTCGCGACTATTGGTGCTAAATCATCTTTTATATTTTACCAAAAATTAGATATTATATTGTGTTGGTGCATACTAAAATTAAAGTGTGGTTTTTTTTCTGATACTTCACATTTGATAAACGGCAAGACAGAACTCTGGGGCCCACCACGCATAATCCTATACCAGGGGTAGGCAACCTTATGAAGATCTATCTAAACAACATGGGAGAAGTCAAAAATCACCGGGCACAGTGCTGCATTCTCACAGCTGATTTAAATCTCTAATTACCGTACTACCGCATTGCAATTGTGTGCATTGCACGGCAATCATGGGTTTAAATCAGGTGGTGAGGAGGCAAAATATCACCTCCCCACCACCTGTCAAACACAGGATCGCTTTTCAGAGGAGCAGCACTGCCTGCTGCACTTGGGTTCATTCACCGCCCCTAATCCCTACCCCCCTTTAGCTGCTCAGGCAGCAACCAAAGTTGTACACATGTCACAGCAAGAATTGCTGCCCCTGTTGCTTTTGGTGGGTGCTACTGCCTGCCAAACACAACCCAATTAAGTAAATGGGGCCACTCTACAAGCGCTCCGCCACTGCATGCTTCTGCGGGGTCCAAAGGGTTAAAGCAGGTGGTGAGAAAACACAACGCTGCCTGCTTTAACCTCTTGTTTGCTGTACTGCACAAAGCTGCAGGGCATTTGCAGAGTGGCCTCATTCACTTGGGTCATGCTTGGCAAGTGCTATACCCACATAGGATTGCCACCTCATCCCTTTAATCCAGGACACATATTAATTACTCAGGTTCTGTGGATGATTAAGGTGGTAATTAAACTCACTTGGTGCCTTATCTGCATTAAATTAGCCCCAGAAGCTGTGTAATTCAGATGTGTCCTGGATTAAAGGGATGATGTGGCAACACTACACCCACCAACCATAACAGGGTGTATAACTCTTGCTGCGGCTGCCACATGTGTACAACCCTGGCCACTACAGCTAAAGAGGGTGCGGTTGGGGCACAGGTGGTAAAAACCTTAACTATGGAGTTTTACCACCCTCCAAACTACAAATGTAAATGAACCCTAAGGCTGGGTTCACACCATTGCAAATTAGATGCGGGGAACCTGCATCTTCCCCGCATCCAATTCGCAATAGCAGGAGATTGTGACCGGCTCTCTATGGTTCACATATCTCAGGAGCGACTCCAGCGCAAATTTTGGTGTTTTTTTTTTATAGGTTCGAATTCAACCAAACATTTGGTCTGAAACAGGGAACCAGGATGCACCGGACCCCTGCTGTGCACCAGAGCTGCCTCCAGTGTGAACCCAGCCTTACTGTTATGAGCCCCCTATAAGGCTGCTTTCACACTGATCTGCTGCGGTTTACCTGCACTGTAGGTGCAGCGCAGTGCATCTGCGACCGCCTTGGGTTATCAGCACTTTGTTATAGACTTCTATTATATCCTGCAGGTGTGTGCTTTCTGAAAGCTCACCAAAATGCCTGCATTCAGAAAGTGCAGCAAACCTGCAGGATATAATTGAAGTCTAAGGGTAAGTGCAGGAAAGCTGTAGGTACACTGCACTGCACCCATGGTGGGGGAAAACCACAGCACATCAGTGTGAAAGCAGCCCTATACTATTATGCCTGGTGTATTGCTTCACACTGACCTGAAGATGTCTTCTTTCCTGCTGTAGGCACCACTCTGGAGACCGCCAGCTGGGATAAGAGGTTGAGGGCAATTGGCATCACTCCGCATGGGACAGGAGCTAGTGATCTATTGAGAAATGACTCCCGTCAAAAAATGCCCCCGATGGGTCTGCGCATGCGCAGTAACAAACGCTACTCCAGCTGATATGTTGATCAGCTGTCAAGACATAAACACAACGCATGCGCAGACTGTTAGACGGAAGACACAATTCAAAGCTATATAACCAGCGGAGGAAGACCGTACTTGTCACATTCTGCCTCGCTGTTGCGGGGTGGGTTTTCCGTGTGCTAAAGGGCAGGTTTTGTCTGTGTTGCAGGACGGGTTTGGTGTGTTGCAACCCACCCTTCAGCACACAGAAAACCCACTCTGCAACAGCGAGGCAGAATGTGACAAGTGCGGTCTCCCTCTGCTTATAGCTTTGAATAGTGTCTCCCGTCTAACGATCTGCGCATGCGCTGTTTGTCACAACAGCCAAATATCGTATCAGCTGGACCCATCGGGAGCATTTTTTGACGGGAGTCATTTCTCGATAGAACACTGGCATTACAGAGGAGGCATCGGCTTATACGGCTCTTGTTCCCTTCTATAGCTTCAACTTTATAAGGAATCCCTTCCCATTGCACTCTGTATGATGCTCTGGGATGTCAGGTCAGCAAGCTGAGACCGCGATCTACCAATCACCTGGGTGTGATCTACTGGTTGCTGACCCCTGCCTTGGACCATTCAGAGAACGAGTCTAATCATCTCTCTCTGTGCCCTTACATGTAACCAGTTTCCTATCCATGTACATGAGGCTTTATAAACTCCAACAGACCTTATTTTCTATGGTAAATGTTAATGGGGTGCAGTAGCAAAATCTAGATAAACTACGTATATTGGACTTCCACCATCTGATTCAGAGGCGTAACTAGAACCTTCAGGGCCCCGGTGCAAGAAATTATGAAGGGGCCCCCCTGACCCCTGGCCAGGGCCCTTCCCTCTTCCCAGTGATCCAGGGGCCCTTTACTCCGATCGTGGGTCCCTTTATTATGGTCCCACCAAATAAATGAATAGTTGTGCACCGAGCCTCCCATTCATTCAGAAATGGAAGTATAGTAAAAACAGTTTACTATGCTTCAGTTATGAATGCACCAATTGGTACCAATCACTGACTCTGTCCATTCAGAAAAGGAAGGAGCCGGTAATTGACAAATTTACCGACCCGTTCCCATCTCTCCATCATGACACATCTTCTACAGCAGCTGGCAGGAGAGAGGAGGAGGGGAAGAGAGCAGCGGGGGCAGCATATAGAGGAACCAATCTCCTGCATTAGGAGGAAAAATAGGATTTTATTAAGATCTTACCGTAAAATCCTTTTCTCTGAGTTCATTGACAGACGCAGCCTCTATTCATGACACGTGGGGTTATGCACCTTTTACTAGGAGTAGACTAGGCAGAACGAAAGTTCAGAAAGCAAAGCTGGCCCCTCTCAGGGGGCCGTCCTCACTCAGCACATAACCCCTCAGCCCTGCATAGCATATCAGTTCGTAACAAGCCGTACAAACACAACACCGAGGGGTGGGTGCTGCGTCTATCAATGAACTCAGAGAAAAGGATTTTACGGTAAGTTTTTAATAAAATCCTATTTTCTCTTACGTTCATTGACAGACGCAGCCTCTATTCATGACACGTGGGGGCTTCCCAAATTAGTGCCAAACAAGGGGGGTGGGTAAACAATAACAACTGTACCCAACAGAAAGATCTCGGGAGGTGCCAGCCGCGCCTACACCGCCACCTGCAAAACCTTGCGGCCAAAAGCAGCATCCGCAGATGCTGACACATCAACTTTGTAAAACTTAACAAAAGTGTGCACCGAGGCCCAAGTAGCCGCCTTGCACACCTAAGACACCGACGCTTGGTGTCTAAACGCCCAGGAAGTGCTAATCGCCCTGGTGGAATGAGCCGTGACCGGAAAAGGGGGTACTTGGCCCCGAACAGTATACGCATGGGTCACGGTCTGCCTGATCCAACGTGAAACAGTGGCCGACGAAGCCGACAACCCTTTGCGTGCCTTTCCGCCAGCACAAACAACGCATCCAACTTACGAAAAGGAGCCGTGGCTGCCAAATACACCCACAAGGCCCTCACCACATCCAAGGAATGCAGAGCAATCTCCTTAGGATGAGACGGGCGCGGACACAACGAAGGGAGGACAATGTCCTCATTAATGTGAAAAGGGGAAACCACCTTCGGAAGGAACGAAGGAGACGGTCGCAACATCGCCTTATCCTTGTGTAGGACCAAATAAGGCGACCTACACGACAAAGCTGCCAATTCAGACACCCGCCCAGCGGATGTAACAGCCACCAAGAAGGCGACCTTCTGAGACAGCAATTGTAGGGAAATATCCCTGATATGCTCATATGGCGGTTTCTGCAGCACAGAAAGTACCAAGTTCAGATCCCACGGTGCCAGGGGTGACCGTACCTGAGGAGCCACATGAAGTACACCCTGTACAAATGTACAGATCAAAGAATGCGTCGCCAAAGGACCCTGAAACATAATCGCCAGAGCGGAAATCTGGCCCTTGAGGGTTCAATAAGCAATTGGTCCTCACGGTGTGACTCCCGTGGACCCAGTTGAACATACAGCTGGTGCCACATCCCAGTTTAAACAGAAATTAACTAGGAGAATTCCATTAGGAAAATTGAGGGACTATAAAGGCACTTTGGGTTTAGAAAAGATCCAAACATGAGACTGAAATCTATAAAAAATATATAAAGTTTATTCAATATTGCTTAAAAAATGACATGATAAAAACGTGGATAAAGATTACCCCAGAGTGTATGCCCATATTGGTGGCAAGTCCACCGGGGGAACCTGCCCCTAGATTCCAATCCTAGACTACCCCAAACTGGTATAGTGGCATAGATAATTACAGAGAACAATACTAATAACTCTCAATAGTGGCCATTACTGCGGCCAAAACATAGTTGTACAAGTAGATTAGAGTTGTCGAAGGGGGTGCATCCCCGGGGAGGGGGAGAGGGCTCCTGGGCGGGACCCCAGTGGGCGTCCACCAATAGAGGGAAACCAAGCTGTTGAATACCGTCTCTATATGTTTCGCGTTCAAGCGACGCTTCCTGAGGAGAAGCAGTGGTAGTTACCTAAAAACCTATGACAATAGAAACATAGTGTCATATAGGATTCAACCTTACAATGACATCACCAAAGTTACACAAACGATTATTTGTATTATTGCATAAACATTTCAGGATCTTCAAAAAATACAATCAATGCGTCTTGAAGGTATAATACCTACAATTCCAGATAGGGATGGCGAACAACAGGAAAGATAATAACGGAGGAAGCGTTGTTTGAACGCGAAACATGTAGAGACAGTATTCAACAGCTTGGTTTCCCTCTATTGGTGGACGCCCACTGGGGCCCCGCCCAGGAGCCCTCTCCCCCTCCCCGGGGATGCACCCCCTTCGACAACTCTAATCTACTTGTACAACTATGTTTTGGCCGCAGTAATGGCCACTATTGAGAGTTATTAGTATTGTTCTCTGTAATTATCTATGCCACTATACCAGTTTGGGGTAGTCTAGGATTGGAATCTAGGGGCAGGTTCCCCCGGTGGACTTGCAACCAATATGGGGATACACTCTGGGGTAATCTTTATCCACGTTTTTATCATGTAATTTTTTAAGCAATATTGAATAAACTTTATATATTTTTTATAGATTTCAGTCTCATGTTTGGATCTTTGCTAAACCCAAAGTGCCTTTAAAGTCCCTCAATTTTCCTAATGGAATTCTCCTAGTTAATTTCTGGCCCTTGAGGGTGCTCAAAGCCAACTTTTGGTCCAGGCCTTGTTGAAGAAAGGCCAGCACCCGAGCAACTGCAAAGGAACGGGGGTTCCAATCCCCCGCCTCGCACCAGGCAATATAGGCTTTCCAGGTGCTATGATAGATCTTGCGCAAAGTACACTTGCGCGCCTTCAGCATGGTGGGGATCACTGACTCAGATACCCCCCTGTCCCTCAGTACCTGGGACTCAATAGCCATGCCGTCAAAGCCAGCGAGGGTAAAGTAGGGTGCAAGATAGGACCCTGCAACAGTAGATCCTCAAGAAGCGGGTGTCGCCAGGGAACGTCTGTTACCATCCGCACCACATCGGCGTACCAAGGGCGCCAAGGCCAATCTGGAGCCACCAGGATTGCCGGGATTCCCTCCACTTCTATCCTGCGCAACAACCGCGGTAGAAGCTTGAGAGGAGGAAAAGCGTACAGAAGCCTGTACCGGGACCATGACCTGCACACAAAGGTCTTCACCTTGTGATTGAATCTGGACGCCAGGAGATCCACATCTGGCGTGCCCCACCTTTTGCAAATCTGGCGAAACACCTCTGGATGCAGGGACCATTCTCCCTGGTCCAGCTTTTGGTGACTGAGGAAGTCCGCCTTCCAATTTTCTATGCCCGGAATGTAGATGGTGGAGATTGCTGGCACGTGAAGTTCTGCCCACCTTAGAATGTGGGCTGCCTCTGCCGCTGCTGCTGAGCTTCTTGTTCCGCCTTGATAGTTCACGTACGCCACCGCAGTGGCATTGTCTGACTGAACCCGAACCAGGAGGCCGCGCAGCCTCGGCGACCAGCGGGAGAGACAGAGCCTGATCGCCCTGAGCTCCAACACATTGATCGGAAGACGAGACTCCTGCGCCGACCAACGGCCCTGAGCCGACAGGTGCCCCAGGACTCCTCCCCAGCCCGAGAGGCTGGCATCCGTCGTGACTATCGACCAATCCATGGGAAGAAACGGCTTCCCCATGGTCATCGCCGGGGCCCGAAGCCACCAGGTCAACAACCCCCTGGTCTGATGATCCAGCCGGACCAGTCGATCCAGGGACAAGGGGGACTTATCCCACTGCAGCAGTATCGCTCGCTGCAGGAGCTGGGTGTGACTCTGGGCGTACGGTATTGCCTCGAAAGTCGAGACCATGAGCCCCAACACCCGTATGCAGAAACTTAAGGAGGACCACCGTCGTGACAACAGAGTTCGCACTGCTGCTTGCAGTGTCAGCAACTTGTCCGGAGGTAGGAATACCTTCGCCTGCACCGTGTCCAAAGTCAGACCCAGATATTCCAGGCGACAGGACGGGGTCATTGTCGACTTCTGCAGATTGATTAGCCAACCGAAGTCCCTCAGTGAGGACAGGGTGATAGCAACATTGTCCTCCAGAGCTGGAGGAGAAGATCGTCCAGGTACCGTATATACTCGAGTATAAGCCGTCTCGCATATAAGCCGAGGCACCTAATTTTACCACAAAAAACTGGGAAAAGTTATTGACCCGAGTATAAGCCTAGGGTGGGAAATGCAGCAGCCAGAACAGAGGGACAGGGAGCCAGAACACAGGAATTGTAGCCAGAACACAGGAATTGTAGCCAGAACACAGGGACAGGGAGCCAGAACACAGGGACAGGGAGCCAGAACACAGGGACAGGGAGCCAGAACACAGGGACAGGGAGTCAGAACACAGGAATTGTAGCCAGAACACAGGGACAGGGAGCCAGAACACAGGGACAAGGAGCCAGAACACAGGAATTTTAGCCAGGACACAGAGACTGTAGCCAGAACACATAAGGGATGAGTAAGGTAGATTCACATTAAACAGAGCCACGCTGCTTCTAAGAGCCGTTCTGTGCATGTAACTGTGACTAATCACATTGGAATGCAGAGAATACTGAGAGAGAGAGAGCGGCAGATCTTCACTGAGATCAGGAGGCGGGTGGGACTGAACAGCTAACACCCGCTTGTCCCGCCCACCTCCCCGACATCAAGATGAAAATCTGACACCTCTCTCAGCATTCTCTACATTCCAATGTGATTAGTCACAGTTACATGCATAGAACGGCTCTTAGAAGCAGTGCGGCTCTGTTTAATGTGAATCTACTCATCACCCACAGACACTGACTTGAGTATAAGCTGAGGGGGGTCTTTTTCAGCACAAAAAATGTGCTGAAAAACTCGGCTTATACTCGAGTATATACGGTAAGTTACCACCACAATGCCTCTCTGTCTCAGCAGAGCCAGCACCGGAGCCAGCAGCTTGGTGAAGACCCACGGAGCCAAGGCTAGGCCGAAGGGGAGAGCCACAAACTGGTAATGGAGGTCCCCTACAGCAAAGCGCAGAAAGCGCTGGTGCCTGACACAAATGGGAACGTGGAGATATGCGTCCCTGATGTCCAGGGACGCCAGCCAATCCCCCTGGTGCAGGACGGCCACGACCGAACGGACTGACTCCATCCTGAATTTGCACGTTTTCACAAAGTGATTGAGCGCTTTCAAGTCCAGAACTGGCCTGACCCCCCCCCTTCTTTGACACCACAAAGAGGTTCGAGTAGAAGCCGCAGAATCTCTCCGCCGGAGGGACTGGCACAACTACCCCCTGCTCGGACAGCGACTAAACAGCCTCTAGCAGGGCTAGCCAACGCTCCGGAGGGAGTCTTAAATTGGACGGGAAGAACCTGTCCAGGGGCCGAGTGCTGTACTTGGAGGACACCACACCCCGCACCCACCGGTCGGAGATGCGAGTGGCCCACCGGTCCGCAAACCCCAGAAGTCGGCCCCCCACCCGAGAGATGGGCGGGGGCAGCACATCATGCGGAGGAGGACTTATCCTCCGACTTCTCGGGCTTGCGCTGCCAGGGACGCTTACCGGATGCCAGAGGCAGACTTGCCGGGCGCTCCTGCCTGCCTGACCGGTCGCACAAAAAAAACGCTTCTGCCCAGAGGGCTGAGGCCCCTGCTTGCGGCGTTGGTCACACCGTTTGGGTTCCGGAAGAAACGTGCTCTTCCCCCCGGTGAAATCCTTAATGATTTCATCCAATTGGGGCCCAAAGAGCCGACCACCCTGAAAAGGCAGATCTGTGAGGCCCTTCTTGGACGCATGGTCACCCGACCAGCGTTGCAGCCACAGCAGGCACCTAATGATGATTGCAAAAACATACATTTTCAACAACATCGGCACCAAGTCCAGAGCTGCGTCACAGAGGTAATGAAGCCCCTGCACCAGGTGGTCCTGCACGGATTCAGGTGGATCTATGCCGCCCCGAGCCTCACTCCACTCCATCGCACACTCCGTGAGTGACTGAGCTACCATGACCGACGCCAAGGCCAGCCGCATGGGTTTACCGGACGTTGCCATTCCTTATAGACATACTGGTCAAAATACTGGAGGTAGGGAAACACCTTGGGAGTACGGGAGGGTTTCTTGGACCCAAACGTATAGGCAGACGCCTGTAACTCCCCAGCCTGATCCAGGTGTAGTGAATTAAGGACGGCCGTGACCAGGACGCCCACCAGCGCCCTTTCGCGCACTACCGAGGCCCCCTGGTCCTCCTCCCCATACGAAGGCTCCAGCTCCCCGTCCGAGAGCTCCACGGGGGTCCCAGTGACCCCAGAGCCCCCTTCCGGCTCCGAGTCCTCCTCAGAAGATTGCAAGGGAGGTGGACGCTTTTTGGGCCCCCCCTACTCCGTTCCCCCCGGGTGAAAAACTCTTTCAAGATTGAGGTTAACTGATCCAGGGGAACCAGAGGCCCAGCGCGGCCTGTGCCTCCGTGGACCCTTACGGAGAAGCAACTGCCGGTTCAGCCGCTATTGCGCCACCGCCGGGACACTTATGAGGCCTACAGCAGTCATATTCCCCCACTAAGCCACTCCCAGCAAAGCCTCAGGACTGCCCCAGGGAGAGAAGCCAGCTATACTTGCGGAACACCCTGTGCCTCCGTGCGCTTGAAAGAGGCCGCCAAAAGCACATGGGAAACTCCCATACAGGGAGACCAACCAAAAATGTCCGCCAGCAGACACAAGAGGCCAAAGCTCTTGCAAAATGGCTACAGCCGCGGCAAAATGGTGGCGACCGTGACTCCAGGAAAATGGCGGCCGCCAAAATGGGGTGGACACCGCATGGAGGCGGACGGGAGCTGCCGACAGCTGCGAACAGGCGAGCGGCCGGGTAGTCGGGCGGGTGTGGGGGGGGAGAGAAGGCATGACCAGGGACCAGTGTACCTGCACCCCCACCCCAACCGGAAACGGGCACCGATAGTCGCCCCCCCTCCGCCACCAGGAGGGAGGGGGTGTCACTCACCCATCCAGACGGGCATAGCGGGTAGCCAGCCAGTGCAGACCTTCCTCCCCCCAGGTGGGGAGGCATGCTGCAGGCCAAGCGACCCCTGGAGCAGGCCACAGCCCGGACACTGGGTACGCAGGTGGGGCATTTAACCCACCGGCCACCCGCATGGAACGGGCATGATGCGGTTGACCCCGCCATAGCTAAGGGTGGCTCGCATCCTGTCGGCCGTGCTGGGGATATGGCAGGACAATGAACATCTGCGTGGTCCCCAGTCGGCTAATTGATTGCAGTCTTCATCAGAAGGCTTGCGCAAAAGAAAGAAAAGAAAAAGACAAAAAAATAGGGGAACCGCAGATCCCAGCAGGGAAGCAGGTCTAACTCCTTGCACTAGGCAGAAGAAAACTGATATGCTATGCAGGGCTGAGGGGTTATGTGCTGAGTGAGGACGGCCCCCTGGGAGGGGCCAGCTTTGCTTTCTGAACTTTCATTCTGCCTAGTCTACTCCTGGTAAAAGGTACATAACCCACGTGTCATGAATAGAGGCTGCGTCTGTCAATGAACGTAAGAGAAATGGAGGAGATTGGTTCCTCTAAATGCCGCCCCTGCCATCCCTCCTAATCAGGTGTACAAGGGAGGCACATGGGCCCCCTGGAGCACGGGGCCCGGTTGCAATTGCGACCCCTGTAGTTACGCCCCTGATCTGATTTCTCACTCACTTCCTCATTGAACGATGGGATGGTCTGACAAGAACGGTCTTTCAGAAATCCATTAAACAATCAATCAAACGTCAGTCAAACATAAATACATTAAATAGTATTTTTGTCCTTTTCAAATATATTTAACAATATATTCTATTTGTAAATATGTGAACACCTAGATAAGGAGTTGTTAATTGAGACAATTCAT
>BLSH010518486.1:1840744-1858291 GCA_018402905.1 Glandirana rugosa | reverse complement strand
GCTCAGCCCCCCCCCCCCCCCCACAGTTAGAACACACCTAGAGAACACAGTTAACCCCTTCACTACACCCTTCAGGTTAACCCCTTCACTGACACATTTATACAGTAATCAGTGGACATTTAAATTTCTGATCACTGTATAAATGTCATTGGTCCCAAAAAGGTGTCGAAATGGTCCGACATGTCCGTTGCAATATTGCAGTACCGCTAAAAATCGCAGATCGCCGCCATTACTAGTAAAAAATAAAAAAAATAAAAACAACAGAAATGAATTCTCATCATCCGTAAACGCGTCCACTTTTGCGCAAACCAATCAATAAGCGCTGATTGCGATTTTTTTTTACCAAAAATATGAGGAAGAATATAAATCGGCCATAACCGATGAAAAAAAATGTTTTTTTATATTTTTTTTTGGATTTGTATTTTAGCAAAAAGTAAGAAATTTGGGGTTTTTTTGCAAAATTGTTGCTCTTCTTTTGTTTATAGCAGTGATCAGAAATGAGGCGATCAAATACCACCAAAAGAAAGCTCTATTTGTGGGGAAAAAAGACGCAAATTTCATTTGGGTACAACGTCGCACAACCGCGCAATTGTCAGTTAAAGCGATGAATCACAAAAAGTGATCTAGTTAGTTCTAACTTGGGAAATCCTTCCAGAGCTGAAGTGGTTAAATTATCCATAGCTGATGCTTCAAAAGCCTTTGGTGCTAGAATTATTGCTCTCGATCTGATGTTCGCGATGATGCCTCACGCGTGTGGTGCGATCAATGTTTACGTATGCACACAAGCAGGGCTTTTTTTCCAGCCAGAACGTGGGGGAAGACAGTTCCAGCACTGACTGTCTATAATGCCAAGGGGTGCTGGGGTATGCAGCAGGGTCTATTGATCCTGGTTGCTGGGGGATCTATTCCAGCTGGAGGGTATCTATTTTTGCAGGGGGTGGGGTCTATTGCTGTGGAGGTCTGTTGTTGCTGGTGAGACCTACTGTTGCTGGGAGTGGGTCTTATATTACTGGGGATTCAGCTGGAAGATATCTACTGTTAAAGGAGGGATCTATTCTTGCATAGTTGCCAACATAAAAAATTAATAGGGACACATTTTTACCAGTGAGCAGAGGCATATTATAATTAGGGGCATTTGTTTGTAGGTGTGTCAACAAAGAAGGGGAGAAAATCGGTGCGCTGTGCGCGACGCAGCGAAAAATGGGTGTGGCGTACGCTAAACAGTGGGTGTGGCTTAAAGGGGTGTGGTTCGAGTCTGAGATGAACGACAGATGGAGGGAGAAAAAAAGAAATAGGGAGGGAAGGAGAGAGAAGGAAAGAAGTCGGAATGGAGGGACAGCAGACCCGGATCCTACAACACAATAGCAATAGGTGTATTCCAGAAAGTTTAACAATCAGCAGATAAAGATACTCCAATCACCTGGCGTTAGCGCTTTAATCATCCTGGCACCATGGTTGTTATGGTGTTAGGATGATTGAAGCACATTATTTCTATTACATTGTAATATAAAATGAAATAGTTTAACTCACCATAATGCAGAATCAGTGGAAGCCCTGAGCGTGTCACTTGCCACATCGCCTGCTACCAGATGCAGCGTGTCACTTACCACTAGATGCAGTTTTTGTCACTGTCACCATAGATGCAGCTAGTCCATGCTTCTCTGTATTGGTGAATTGCAGTGGTGTCCTGGGGGCGATGGTGGTCCCTCTAGGTGTCCCCAGGAGGGGATGGTGGTCCCTTTAGGTGTCCTTCGGGGGGGATTAGTGGTCCCTTTGTCCCCAGGGGGAGATTTGTGGTCCCTCTAGGTGTCCCCGGGGGGGAATGGTGGTCCCTCTAGGTGTTCCCGGGGGTAATGGTGGTCCCTCTAGGTGTCCCCGGGGGGGAATGGTGGTCCCTCTAGGTGTCCCCGGGGGGGATGGTGGTCCCGGGGTCCCCGGGAGGGTGGTGGTCCCAGTGTCCCCTGGGGGGGAGATGGTGGTCCCGGTGTCCCCGGTGGGGATGGTGGTCCCTCTAGGTTCCCCCAGGGTGGGGGGATGGTGGTCCCTGTGTCCCTGGGGGGATGGTGTTCCCTGCGTCCCTGGGGGGGATGGTGGTCCCGGGGGTCCTGGGGGGGCGGTGGTCCTGGTGTCCACGGGGGTGGTGGTCCCGGTGTCCTGTGGGGAGATGGTGGTTCCAGTGTCCCCATGGGGGGATGGTGGTCCCAGTATCCCCTGCATGGGTGGTGGCCCCAGTGTGCCCTGGGGGAGTTGGTGGTCCCGGTGTCCCCAGGGGGAGATGGTGGTCCCGGTGTCCCCGGTGGGGGGATGGTGGTCCCGGTGTCCCCGGGGGGATGGTGGTCCGGTGTCCCCAGGGGATGGTGGTCCCGGTGTCCCCAGGGGGATGGTGGTCCCAGTGTCGCCGGGGGGTGGTGGTCCCGGTGTCCCCGGGGGGATGGTGGTCCCTCTAGGTGTCCCCAGGGTGGGGGGTGGTGGTCCCTGTGTCCCGGGGGGGATGGTGGTTCCTGTGTCTCCGGGGGGATGTGGTCCCTCTAGGTGTCCCCAGGGTGGGGGGGTGGTGGTCCCTTTGTCCTCAGGGGGATCTGGTATCTCACTCTGAGACACTATCCCCACCCCGGGTCTGACTCACTGTGACCCACCGAGGTGTGTGATTACGTCCGCGGCCGGCACTTAAAGTCTCCACCACCATTTATGAAGACCAGCACATGGAGCAAGAAAGTTACAAGAGGCGGAGCCCAGGTGGCTGCCAATGGGGCAACCGCTTTCGTTGCCACCCGGGCTCCACCTCTTATTTCTATCTTGCTCCACGAGCTGGTCTTCTTCATAATGGTGGTGGAGACATTCTAAGTGCGGCCGGTGAGGAAAAATCGTGAAAAATCCTATTTCCCGGGACACGTCCCGGGAAATTCAGGAATGTTGGCAAGTATGTTGTTGCTGGCTGATGCAGAGTCTATTGATGCTGGCTGTGGGGAGATCTGTTGTTGCTGCTGGGGGTCTATTTCTGATAGGGGGGACATTTTTTTTGCAGGTGGTCAATTAGTGTTAGAGAGATCTATTGTTACTGGCAGGAGCTATATTGCTCCTGGCTAGAGGGTGTCTATTTTACTGCTTTTCTTGTTATCATTGCCATATTTCATACAAATTACTTAGCATCACAAAATCATGTTTGGTTCTGTATTCTGTAAAAAGACAGTACTGAGAGGTGGGTCGGGGTGGAACCAAGGAATGGCGCTCAGAGGTGGGTAGGGGGTGGAGAAAAGGGGCTACTCGGAAAGGGAGAGTTCCTGCACCTATTGTCTGAGGAAGAAAAAGCCCTGCACACGAGCATAAGGAAAATGGCTAGTATCCAGAAGAGAGACCCAGAATTACCAATAGGTAGACATATGGCCTTGGTACATATTGAATCAATTCTTGTCAAATTCTTGGCATTGGATCGTATCCATCCAAACCCTAGGGGAGGCGATTTCAATAGGACCCTCTTGCAACGTGAATTGAGGTGGATCCATGACCTCAAGGCCACATCACCACCGGGTCTTAATGAAACATTTAATTTTAGCATTTAAGTCCTTTCTACAGGGCTTCATTTCAGGGGGTTGTGAGCTTGATTTGTAATGTTTTATATCATATGAATACCAATGTATGCGTGATGTTTGGAAATACTCACTAATACATTGTGCAAACCTATTAACATGTCTCTTTCTAAATGTGCATGCTGTGATGCATATTATCATATGTGCATTAGATCTACACATTTATTCCTGTTCTGTCTTTTTCTTCCCTGTCTCCCCCCCCCCCTTCTTTTTCTTTGTCTGTCCCTTTCTTTTTTTCTTCTATTGTAGCTGTACCCCGTAGGGGCTGCTGAGTGTAGTAGTTCCCCTGCCACCCTGTCACACTTTTCCACACATCTGGAGTCAAGAAGAACAGACCGGTACTGTTAGTTTTTGTTGTTTTATTAGGGGATTTAACTTCGATGGAGTATAGGGAAATTATGGGATGCCCAGTGAATCAAACAGTTACTAAATGAGACTACATATATACACTCCTGTATATACTCTTCTCTCTTCCTCCAGCACATTCTTGCTCAAAGTCAACTCCTCTTCCTCCAGCACGGTCTTGCTCAGTTTCAACTCCTCTTCCTCTCTCCTGCACAACACTTCTGTGGCCTAGCTAGCACATGGTGAGGTCTGCCTTTGACTTGATCAGGCCTCAGTGTACCGCTCATTACAGGCAGGGACCGCAGGCCCCTCTTGTGTAGCAAAATTGGTAAAAGTATGCTAGCTAGCCTCGGTGGACTATTGCTCCCAGTCAGTCCCTCTTCAGGCCCTGCCAGCCCTCCTGGCTGCAGCGACCCAACTCCACTGCCCAGTGACACCACAGTCCCTGCTGGCTGCGCACCCTTCTCAGACTGTCTCTCTCCTCCCAATCTGCTCTGGTGTGCCTCTAAAACATCCCTGGGTGTGTGTCACTCACCGAAACCTGGTGGATCCCTCCTGGAGACTTGCCTGGCAGCACCACTCTGCTGCTCTCTTGCTCCTTGGTCAGGACTCCCCTGGATGTGCTGAGGGATCCCTTCCAATCTCCCGAGCCTCCGCATCCAAGGTCACCCCCCCTCCCTGACTGGGGGCTCCCTCAAAGGTCCCCACAACTAGTGCTCCATTCTCCCAGCTCTTCCACCCAAACTCTCCTCCCTGGCTGGGCTGACCCTGAGTATTTGAGGAGGCCTGCCCCCTGCCAAAGTTGGGGATTGGTCAAGGCTCCCCAAACACCATATCCCTCTTCCCCACCATTTCTTCCAGAAGCAAAGGGGAGGTGACCAAGGGATATCACCAACTGTGAGTCACCAGCCACTCCCTGAGTCACTCCCAGCCCAGAATCAAAGCACACAGGCCTAGCTAGCAGCTAGACCTGCTTAGATTTACCTGCACTGCCAGAAAAAAATCCTGCTCTAGCACCTCACTACCAAGAGGGTGCTACATTAATTTTACTGTTATGTTTTATGGTTTGATCTGTTTCTTTTTGGGATTTATAAGATTTATATATCCAATTTTTTTGTATAGTATTATGCCATTTTTCTATTACATCCTCTGTTTTTTGGTATCTCTGCAATGTAATTATGCATCTCTGTGTTGGTTTGGCTGCGTGGATGGTATTCCCTCTCCCTCTTTTTTTTTTTTCGGTTCAATCGTTTTTATTGGTAAATTTTGCAGCATACAAAGGTTATACGATATATAACTTACATTTCCATTTTCCCACAGGTCATCATGATAACAGTATACATGAGTATAGCCCATACTTATTCTCATGAGTATTTTGTTTACCTTCCTAATATTTCTGTACCCTCCGTCGCCTGGGCGCCGAGGCGTGGCCCCCCCCGATCACCCCAATGGGATCATGCTGTGGTCTCGGGGGAGAGGGCCTCCGCCCCCGCACCCACCAGCCGGGGACCGCAACTCTGTTTTGTTGCATTTCCTCAATCATAAAGTTTCGCCTTCTTGACTTTGCATGCACATTAAACAACTAAAAGAGAATAACTTAACACAAACAGGTAGGTCATATAAAAAAAAAAAAAAAAACAAGATAAAGGATAGAAACTTTTTGTGTAATAGTTCCTGCATTTCTCATAAGGTCGAAGGTATCCACTTCATTGGGCGGCAAATGTAGCCTTATACCATTCAGTCCACGGTTTCCACCTTGCTTTCATCTTATTATATTTCCCCTCGGTGGCTGCGAACATTATTTCATAATAGTCTGGCGCTGTGCAAGAAATGGAATGTTATATCTCTTAAAGTGGAGAGACAGAACAGCCAGACCGGGGGTCAATGGCCGTTTCATGTCCTGTATTCGTGAGAGAGCGTCTCGCACCTCTCTCCAAAAGTGGGTTATCACTGGGCATGCCCATAGTGTATGATAGAGTGTACCCCTCTCCCTACACCCCCTCCAACACAGTGGGGATGCCCGTGGGTCAAATCTGGAGATTCTAGTGGGGGTAAGGTACCAGCGAAGTAAAATTTTGTGCGTTAGTTCCCACAGTGTTACGCTTTTCGTTGCGAAGTAGCTTACCTTAAGGGCTTTCTGCCATTGTGCTATCGTGTATGCGTTTTGTAGGTCTTGCTCCCAAGCTTGGATAGAGGTAGATTTTTTAAATGTGTGTTTGTCATTAATCATATTATAGAACAGTGAAATTCCCCTAATGTTGGTGGAGGAGTGGGTTAGGTACCATATTACTTTTATGGGTAGTTGGGTAGACGTGTCAGGGTTAGATTGTATGAAGTGAGCAATTTGTAAGTATCTCTGTAGTATTCTGACTTCTCTAGGCTATATTCTATTTGCAGTGTTCTAAATGTTTTAACTGCAGGTCCTATTTTAATGTTTTCTATGGTTTTAATCCCCTTGTCGACCCAGCTCTTTAATTGTATTCCCGGGATTATTGTCTGCAAGCTTATGGTTGGCAACAGCAGTGGCTGTGTATAATGTTGGTCAAAGTTTGTTGTGTGTAATACCTCGCACTGCCTGAGTGTAGCTTTAATAGTAGGGGATAGGTTAGTGTTTAAGTGTTTGTTGAGCCCCCTAGTCAGTAGTAACCCATGTAGATCTCCACCAACAACCTGGGACTTTTCTAGTTGAATCCATTTTGTGGAACCAACTTGGGAGAACCAGGCACGGGCTTGCGAAAGTATCAAGGCTATATAGTAGTCCTTGATTCTTACATGTCCTATACCTCCAGCTCTCCTATGTGTTGTTAGCTTTCTGAAGGCACATCTCGCTCTCTTGCCATTCCACAAGAAGCGGTTTATTAAGGCTTGTGTTGAGTTAAAGTGGGAATTTGGTACCGGGATTGGGAGGGTTCTGTATATGTAGATTAGATTAGTTGTGGTAAGTTCACCATCTTAAATGCCGCCAATCTGCCTGTCCATGACATCTCTGTTTTATTTATGTCTTGAAGTTTCTTTTATAGGCCGTCTAGAAAGGTGTTATAATTAGCTTTCACTAGATTGCCAACTTTGGCTGTGAGTGTAATTCCTAAATATTTTATACCACTATCCTGCCACAGATATGGAAACCGTGAGCTGAGTTTATGTTTAACTGCCTGGTGTACTCTCAGACCCAATATGTAGGATTTATTTTTCATTAACTTTATAGTACGATATACCATTAAACAATTGTAGTGCGTCGTGTACCGAAGCCAGGGATTTCTCCACATCTGTAACAATCATAATTATGTCATCAGCGAACAGGCTGATAGTGTGAGTACTGTTATATGTTTGGGTGGGTCCTAATGTAGGAGGCCAATGGCTCCATCAATAAATTAAAAATTAATGGAGACGGGGCATCCCTGGCGAGTGCCATTAGATATCTCTAAGGGCCTGGACAGTACACCCGCAGAGTAAACCTGTGCAGAGGGTTTAGAGTACAACGCCATGATGGCTTTGAGTATGTTACCTGAGAATCCAAATTTCTCCAACACCAGCTTGAGATACTGCCAATGTATCCTGTCAAAGGCCTTCTCTGCGTCCAAAGCTAGGAGCAGAGAAGGCCTTTTTGTGTCTCCGCCAGGTGAATTATATTTATAAGTCTGCGGTTGGCGCCCGAGGCCTCTCAGTCTTTGGTGAAGCCTGTTTGAGCTGGGTCTATTATCCCAGGGAGAATGTCCATTAATCGCAGTGCTATGAGTTTAGCATAGATCTTTACGTCTACGTTTAAAAGTGATATAGGCCTGAAATTAGAAGGTATATTTGGTTCTTTCCCCGGCTTCGGCAACTCCATTATCATGGCTCTTAACATTTCCTGCGGAAAGGAAGAGGAGGCAGTGGCTGCACCATATACTGTAACCAGGTGGGGAGCTAATATCTCTTTGAATTGCTTATAATATTCTCCGCAAAATCCGTCCGGTCCCGGGGATTTATTAGAGGGAAGTGTATCTATCACTTTTTTTATTTCTGGTATGGTGAATGGAAGGTTCAAGTTGTTTACCTGTTCCTGGGCTAATTTTGGTAGTGCAACTTGTTCTAAGAATTGGTTAATTAATTGTATATTGGGTTGTCTAGTAGCAGTATCATCTTTCAGGTTGTAAAGAGTGCCATAGTAGTGGCTAAAAGCGTCCGCTATGGCTTGTGGGTTGTATATTTTAGTTTTGGTTTGGGGATGAAAGATATATGGAATTTTAATTTTATGTCTCTGTCCCCTGAGTTTTTGTGCAAGTAATTTACCTGCCTTATTTCCATTAGCATAGTATTGCATTTTTAACCTTTTATTTATTTTCTCAAAGTTCTCCGTTAGAAGAAACCTGAGGTCCTGTCTCAATTTGGAAAGTTTCTGTGTTAGAAGTGCGGAGGTATGCTGTTTATTTTGTTTTTCTAGTGTACAGATTTCATCTGTAAGTTCTTTAAGGTGCTTTTGCCTCTGCCTCCTCGCCCTCGCCCCCAGCTGGATCAAAATGCCCCTAACATAGGCCTTGTGAGCATTCCACAAGGTAAACTTGTCCTGAGTGGGGGTATTGTTAATTGAAAAAAAATTTGTTTAAGTGCTGTTCAATTTTTAGTTTTGTGCTCTGTTGTTGAAGAAGGAATGAATTGGCTCTCCAGATGGGCACGGATCGCATTGACTTGAAATCTGTGATTGCTAAAGTAATAGATGCATGGTCCGACCAGGTGATATGGTTGATAGTGGAGTTCATTGTTTGTAGCAATGTTCGCTGGTCTAATAAGAACATGTCTATTCGGGTATAGACTTTATGTGGTATAGAAAAAAAAGTAAAGTCCCTTTCCTCTGCGTGTAGACATCTCCATGTGTCAAATAGATTTTGTCTCTGGAGGGTCCTCTGTAGAGACGGGCCCTCCCGTCTAGATTTGGATGTAGAATCCATCTGTGGCTCTGAGGTTATGTTGAAGTCCCCCCTATTACCAGTAGGCCCCTCTGGTGGGATCTGACCTTGCGCATCAGTTTGTTGAAAAATTGTATTTGGTTGGAGTTGGTTGCATACACATTCACCAGAGCGTATGCAACCGAGTTCAGCTCACATACAATTATCAGGTATCTGCCTTGTGTGTCTTTCACTTCCTCCTGCAATGTGAAGGCTACAGTATCTCTCACAGCTACCAATACCCCTTTTACCTTGGTATCTGCATGTGCAGTGAAGATATGGGGAAAGTTGCGATGTGAGCATTGGGGAGGAGAAGTTTTACTAAAGTGTGTCTCCTGTGCGAACACTATGTCGCTTTTGTATTGTAGAGCTTCCGACCATAGGGATTTCCGCTTGACCGGATGATTAAGTCCTTTGGAGTTGATAGATAAAAAGTTTATACTCATAATGTCCCATCATTTTTATGCTGGTGCAGTAGTGGTGTATATGTCATATTGCGGATCATCCAAATGACAATCTTTGTGTTGTCGGAGTTACGTGTTGGAGTCAATGGTAATGCATAACAGTACTCACATTGGCAATGAAAAGATGTCCCGGGGCAGGTGGTGGTTCCTTCTGACAGAAGGGGGGGGGGGGGGCGAGTGGGTGGTTGGTCATATACCTTGACGTGGTCTATTTGTGGTATGCTTTGTCTTCGGCTGTGAGAATTCTTGGCAGGAAAGGAAAAATGAAAAAAGGGAGAAACGAGAACAAAGAAAAAAAAAAAAGATAAGAGACTGAAACGTGTAAAACAATGTAAGTTGAAATAGCACTTTCAATAAACAGATGGGTACATCGCTACCCGCGTGCAGCAGTTGCTGCTCAAAGCTATTGGGGTTTAGGTTTAGTTCCAAAGTTTTTGGCCCTTGCCCGGGCTGGGACTAAATGTAGATTTAAGGTTGCTGCCCCTAGAGAGTCAGTTATGTGTTCTAGCATTTTTAGTAGTGACTTTCTTCCAGGCAGGCTCCACTTTCTGCACTGCTTCTGAGTTGCTGGGATGGGAGCCAGGCTCTGGAACTATTTTCCACTTTTTAAGGAGGTCAAGCCCCACTTCTAAGCTGTTCATTATATGGTCTTGGTTCCCTTTTGTCACAATGAGCTTGTTGGGGTATCTCCATTTATACGCTATCTTGTGGTTCCACAGTGCCTTTGTTATGGTGTTCAGTGATTTCCTTTTCTGTAGTGTAAACTGGGAAAGATCAGCGTAGAACTGCAAATTCTGGTATTGTGGAGGGACCTGTTCTTTTTTGCGCATCTGTGTCATTAGTTGTTCTTTTATGTGGTAAAAATGCAGGCGTAATATGACATCTCTGGGCACTTGGTCTGGTAGGTAGGAGGGTTTAGGCAGCCTGTGGATCTGATCGATCGTGACGTCCAGATCGGATAGATCCGGTAGCACAGATTTGAATAGGGTGGATGCATATGAACCCAGGTCTTGTTGTTGAACTGTTTCTGGTATCCCCTTTTATTTTAAATTGTTCCCCCTCCCTCTGTCCTCCATGTCAGATAATTTTGCTTTAATCCACTCGGTTTCTGTGACACTTTCATCATGTGCGTCTACCAGATCATTAATGGTGGCTGCATATTCTCCCATTTTATTTTTAATATGATCTACCCTCCCCTCCACAGCATGTATTTCTGTGCTGACCCTCTGCATACAGGGCATCATGTCCGCGTGTATTGTGCTTCTCAGGGACATTAACATGTCTTTCAATACAGTGTCCAAGAAAGGTTGGTTAGCTGTGGGGAAGGATTCTATTCCTTCCTACATCTTCCTCCATCCAGCTTTAATCTGTCTTGGCAGGGCTGGCAGATGTCGGTGTGGGTGGTGAGGAGGCCCCACTATTAGATGGGCTGCTATTAGGGGGAGAGGGTCCCTCTTTGGCGTTATTTTTCGGCCGTTTAGCCTCTGGCATGGAGGAGGCCTCAGCGCCATATTGCCTACCTTGCTGTGGCTGTTGGCTGAAAAAGTCTGTCAGGCGCTGAGGCTGGCGGTCCCCCTTCCTCTTTTTAGACATGCCTGCCTTCTCTGCCAGGTTTGGGCCCCTGATTGAGGTGGTTTGAGTGCCTCTCTTAGGGCTGCTGGGTGCCGCTTCGTCCCGTCGCTCCGGAGCTTTGGAGTCAAGCCGCCATTCGGCTCTGTTGCAGGCCACGCCCCCCCTCTCCCTCTTTTTGTGGTGTATTGCTGTGGCCCAGTGGAGGCAGTGCATCGCCTGATGTGCACCATGTGGGAGTGGGCACTCTCCTTCCTTTCCTTCCCACTTTCTGGTGCAGCCCTTCTTCTCTACCTTATGTGGCATTGGATATGGCCACAAGTACGGTGGTGGCATGATGACATGGGCTGCTGTCCCACCCAGAGTAGGAAGGTCTTCGCTGCCTTGCTGGGAGCCCCTTTACAATGCCATCTCTGGATGCATATTCCCAGATGCCATTATACCTAACTGCATCTTATTTTGGAGGATGGCTTTCCTCCCCCATCCTATGGTGAGGTATTTAACTGCTTGCCGACCATATACTGTACATATACTGTGGCAAAGTGGCTCCCCTGTGCAGGATCACATACCTGTACATGATCTTGCACTCCCGAGTCTGGGGCTTGCACACGTGCCGCTGGCGAGCAGTTCCCACTGTGATTGGACACAGCAGGAGCCAATCAGCAGGTCCAGCAGATGCGATGCCTGTCAGAACCCGCCAATCGCTCGCGAGATAGGCAGAATAGAGGTCTGGCTTTGTAAACATGGCAGATTGCCATTCTGTGACAAGGGAAGGCTGTGATCCTGTGTTTCTGCTAAGCAGGGACATGGATCTCTGCTTTTCCTTAGTAGAAGCACCTCCCACACAGTTAGTAAGCATGCCCTAGGAACATATTTAACCCTTTGGTCACCCCAATGTTAACCCCTTCCCTTCCAGTGTCTTTAGTACAGTGACAGTGCATATTTTTAGCACTGATAACTGTATAAGTGTCACTGGTCCCCAAAAAGGTGTCACTTAGTGTCAGATTTGTCCAAAGCAATATCGCAGTCCCACTATAAAATTGCTAATCGCCTCTATTACTAGTAAAAGTAAATAAAATTACATAAACCTATCCCATAGCTTGTAGCTATAACTTTTGCACAAACCAATCAATATGCGATTATTAGATTTTTTTTTTACCAAACATATGTAACAGAATGCATATTGGCCTAAATTTATGAAAAAACATTTTTTTTTTTTTTATTGGGAATGAAAGCATTCCAAATTTACTATTGAGCTATATTGCTCATGACTTCAGTTAATGTTCCTCTATTGTATTCTTTGAATGTATTGCCAATGGTTATTCCACAGAAATACTGCAGTAAAGACAATTTCTCTGCTTTATAATAAAGTGTTATTGGGGTTGAGAGGCAGAGTAACGGACTGAACATACTTAAGCGGCTCCTGCAGGGGTAGCACTATATACATTGCATATTTCTGTTAACTTTTGCTTTATCCTCATCCATTATATCCAATACCAAAAAAGACCAAGAAATGCATGGTCCTTTTCATGAGTTGTTTTTTTTTTTTTTTTTTTAACATCAAATAAAAAAAAGATAAGCATAATGGTAATATTGACAAGAACATGTGTGCCAGCCATAGCAATATGAGGGTCATATTGGCTCATTTACAATGTTTTATAATGCCTGAGCTTTACTGCTGTTTCCCAACAATTTAATTCTATAAGTCGATCTACATAATTAAAACAATGCCCTCCCTGTGTGGTTGATATCTTGTCTCAAGAGCTGGAAAGCAATGAGGTTCAATAAAAATGAGCTCAACTCCGAGCTCTCTCTACAAACTTTTTTTTTTTTAGTAGCAAACCTATGGAAAGGCAAGCATCTTAAGCTGTAATTCAAAACAACATGGTTTGAGAAAGTTATCACATGGCGGCAGTGATTGATAGTCCTAACAGCCAATCACTGCAGAAGAGGGGGGAAACAAGTTCTGGGGGCTGGGTGGTGATTCAGATAATAGATATGTGCATGGCAGAAAATTTTGTCTCATTTTAAGATGGATTTGTTAATTGAAGAATTTTGTTTTCGATGCATTCGTTAAATGAACCAATTCATTTTCAGAATTAGTTTTGTTTGATTTGGAATAGCTGGTTTTTAAGGAGTGGGCATCCTTAACAATCCTGACTCATCTGCTGTCAGCAGGATTCTCTGTTGACAACAGAATGTAAACAAACACATACTGGCCCTTTACAGGTTATCTTAGGGTCTTGTAAGGTTTTTGAGGGTAACCCAGTGCCAATTTTTTTTAATGGTGTGGGATCCCCCAAAATTCATACCAGACTCTTAGGTCTGGTATGGATTTTAAGGGGAGCCCCCACCAATTTTTTATTTTTTTTTTAAAAGCATGGGGTCTGAACCAAAATCCATACCAGACCCTTATCATACATGCAGCCTGGCAGGTCAGGAAAGGGGGAATGAGAAAGTGCCCCCCCCTCCTGAACCATACCAGGCCACATGCCCTTAACATGGGAGGTGCTTTAAGGGGGGCTCCCTCCAATGATCCTTGTCCCTATGTTGATGAGGACAAGGGGCTCTCCCCTACAACCCTGGCCCAGTGGTTGTGGGGACTGCAGTTGAGGGGGGCTTATCAGAATCTGGAAGATCCTGGCACCCCTATGTGAATGAGTATGGAGTATCTCTACTCATTCACCAAAAAAAATCTCAAACGTAAATAAAAACACTAACAACGTTTTTGACAAGTCCTTTATTTAAAAAAACAAAACATAAAACACTCATGCCCCTTTCCTGTCTTGCTGGGCTGCATGCTCTGATAAGGTTCTGTTATGGATTTTGGGGGGGATCTACACCTTTTTTTTTTCTGTGGGTCCCCCTCAAAATCCATAGTAGACCCACTGTCTTTTTTTTTTCTAATAATGGCTCTTTTGTTTACATTCTGCTGTCAGTGGGGATTCCGCAGACAGCAGATGGGTCATGGTTGTTAAAGTGGTTATCAACTCGTGACAACCACTTTAGCCACCTCCCACCCAGCCACTGTATATATACGGCCGGGTGGGAGCCTCACCGTTCTGACAGGACGTTCATTTACGTCCTGCAGAAGGGGTGCCCACAGCGTGGTCATGCAGCGCGCTGCGGGCCGATTCTGTGATCATTATGATCACAGGATCCGGCAGAGCACAGATCGGGATATGGGCGCCGTGATTGGCCCTCTCGATCATGTGACAGCTGTGTCCAATCACAGCCGTCCCAATGTAAACAGAGACACGTGTCTCTGTGTCAGTTCTGCCCCCCCCCCCCCCGCTGAGCTCAGTGAGAGCTCAGTGCAGTGGGGGGGGGGGAGCTGCAGCTATGTGACAGCTCTCTCTGTGAAAATGATTTCATACAGAGAGCTCTCACAGATCGCCCCCACACAGTACACCAAGCACCACTGATACCGCTGTCCCCATACACATACCCCATAAAACAGTCCCCAAAAACATCTGTCTGTCCCCGTCACATCTGTCACAGTCCCCAAAGCATCTGTCTGTCCCTCAACAAATCTGTCTGTCCGCCAACACCAAATAAACCCCGATTTGGGTTATTTTTACCAAAGAAATGTAGCAGTATCATTTTTGGTCAAAATTTATGAAGAGAAATTACTTATTTGCAAAATTTTATAACAGAAATGAAGAAAAATGCATTGTTTTTGAAAATTTTCGGTCTTTTTTCATTTGTAGCGCAAAAAATAAAAAAACCCAGAGGTGATTAAATACCACCAAAAGAAAGCTCTATTTGTGTGAAAAAAATTATAAAAATTTCATATGGGTACAGTGTTGCATCACCACGCAATTGTCATTCAAACTGCAACAGCGCTGAAAGCTGAAAATTGGTCCGGAAAGGAAGGGGGTTTAAGTGCCCAGTATTGAAGTGGTTAACCTACAGGTAAGCCTATAATTAGGCTTACCTTTAGGTGCCCTGTATATCTCTCAAACCTGGACAGTTCCGGAGATATGCAGTGTACTAGCATTGTCGACGTCATTTCAGCACATGCGCAGTGAAGAAACAGCCTCCATGCTGTTTCTTCACTGTGATCGTAGCAGGACTGGCGGCTGTGACATCACACAACACTGGTCAGTCACAGCACTGGAGATCACGGCCCCGGAAGGAAGAGGGGCAGAAGATGCACAGGGGAAAGCGCTGGACATCGCAGGCTTTGTTTGCAGGTAAGTGGCAAATAATGGGCTACTATGCAATGCATAGTAGCCCATTATGCTTCTACTTTGCAGGGGAATGTAGAGGAAGTAAACCCCATCTGGGTTTGCTTCCTCTTTAAGGACGTGGTGGCCATCCGCTCCTTAACCACCAGCTGTTCACAAATCAATTCAGATCATTCATTACTTTGGATGCTACAAACATCCGAATGAAACAAATTCATTTTGTTTTGTTATAGTTTATTTTGGATTTGTTGCAATTCCTTACTGTTTTATATATTCAGAGATTTGGATGTTTCCAAAGCTCTGAACAACAAAAATCTCATGCGTGTAAAAAGATTTCTTAAGTGTGTATACTCCTCCGCTTCCACTAATAGATAAATTGCCAAAGTGTATAATGACAGCTGCTCACACTTGTATGTTAATCCTAACATAAACTTGATAAACGTGACACAACGCGTAGGGCGACAGGAGAGGTGTGTCATTGCTTACAAAGTAACGAGCTTGGTGCTCGCGGAGAGATGTACAGACCTTGTTTTTTTTTTTTCAAATATAATTTTATTAACGCCTATAACAGGCAAGGACATGTACAACAATGGCATATAGACATATCATACAGCTCAGTCAGTAAATATTACATCTTCCAGATACATGGATAAGTGCTGTGCATTCTGGTGACTATTCCTTGCCATTTCCATTTTCCTTTAACTTATTTAACTTATAGAACAGGTCAAAAAGCTATAAGCCCCATAGGGGTAGAGAGAGTAAGAAATGGAAGTAAGCGGAGGAGAAGGAGGAAAAGAGGGGGGAAGGGGGTAGCGATATAGAGAGAGAAGGGAGAGGGAGGGAGAAGGAGAGAGGGGAGGAGAGAGAGAAAAAAAAAAGAAAAAAAAAAGGGGGGGGGAATAGGGGGAGGGGAGGAGAGGATACGGAGTATACTGGATCATCTAGTATTGCGTGTTAGTCCCTTAGGGGTTTTATCGATTAGAACAATGCCTATGAACTCAAGAGCAAAGCGCCCTCTGTGGATACAATAAACAGATTCCAGAGTCCCCATGTTTTAGAGTATTTTTCCCTTTGGGATCTTGATGTGAGGACCAGGTCCTCCATTTTATTAATATCTCCCACCCTTCTAAGCCATGCCCCGATCGTTGGGGGTGTCTGCTTCTTCCATAGTGGGGGGATGCATGATTTTGCGGCATTCAGTAGGTGACGCACAACTGACCTTTTGTAGGTTTTGGTAGGGATAGAGGAAACGTGTAGCAAAAAAAAGGATGGATCGTTGGGGACATTGTAGTCGGTAAATTTCTGAACTATGTCTCTCACTGACTCCCAGAATTGGGTGAGCTTCGGGCATGTCCAGAAGACGTGTAGCAAGGTTCCCCTGTCTCCCTGACATCGCCAGCAGGTGGTTGATGTACCTGGGAAGAATTTTTGCAGCATGTGGGGTGTGTGGTACCACCTCGTGAGTATTTTATAATTAGTTTCCTGTATCTTTGTGCAGATAGAGGATTTCAGCGAGAACAAGATAATTTTGCGAGTTTGATCTGTGGTAAATGTGCGGTTCAGATCTTTTTCCCACTTCTGTATAAATGGTAGTGTTGGTTGATCGATTGGCGAGATCAAGAGAGCGTATGTTTTGGAGATAACCTGTGTGATGGGACCATTATCCGCGCACATTGTTTCAAACAACGTCAAGGGGCGATTATAACGTTGGGGGGGAGGCAGGGAATTGAGGAAATGTCGCAGCTGTAGGGCCGTCCAGAACGGGAGGCCAAAAGGGCCCGAGGTTCTCTGTAGTGCGTCTATTGTGGGCTAGCCTTCTGTCAAGATAAACTGTGAGGCCCGCACTCGTCCCTGTTCGCGTAAATTTCTGCACTGATGTGTGTCAATACCAGGAGGGAAGGGTATAGTGGCGACTCTGAGGTGGTTAAAGCTTGCTGATTTCTCATCTGAGAGCTAATGTAGAGGGTTGTGCCAATAGTGGGGTGGTTTTTCAGTTGTGGTTGAAGGTGGTCATAGCACCATAGTGCACTTTTTAGAGGGATATTAGTTTGTGCTTGCTCTATTTGGGCCCAGAGTTTTAGATCTAGATGGCGACACCAATCAATAACCCTGGTGAGGTGAATCGCATGGTAGTATTTACCTACGTCAGGGAATGCTAATCCCCCCCATTGTTTCGGCAACGACATGAGGGAACGAGAGATTCTTGGTTTTTTATGCGCCCAGATAAACCTGACAAATAGTGTGTGTGTTTTTTTAAAGTATTGTGGGGGAATCCTAATTGGTAGTGCTTGGAGCAGGTAAAGAAATTTGGGGAGTATGCACATTTTAATTAAGTTGCATCTTCCAAACCACTGTTGACTTTTTGGTGGGGTGATAACCGTGTTGGGAGATGTAATCGAGAGTCTACTCTTTAGTCGTTCGAAATTGGTGGAGTCTCAGCGGTGATATGGGAAGGGAGGACCATAAC
>BLSH010518486.1:1789006-1802702 GCA_018402905.1 Glandirana rugosa | reverse complement strand
AATAACCCCCCTCACACTGCACAACTTCCCCCCTTCACAAATTTTAACCCCAGTCATCCCACTAAGAACTTTGCTAAGCCTGTGTCAGCTCACTTACCTCTCCTCCTGGCAGTCAGCTGGTGGCCTTATCTTCTGCCTCCTCTCAGGTCCTGGTTACAACACAGGCCTAGTGGCAGGGCACCTTGAGAATTGCCACAATCTCCAGCCCTGAGTGGAGGCTGGATGGGTGGCAGCAGGACTCTGGAGCCTGGCACAGCTCTTAGCAGTGCCTAGGTGGGCGGGACGATGGGCGGATCCTCTCTCCGCTCTGTTCTCTCTGCTCTCCTGAGCTGTGTGTCCTTCACTATGAGGGCTGGGCTGCAGCAACATGTGGGGGAGAGGACACAGGAGATGGAGAGAAAGATCCCAGCCGCTGCATGCTGTCACATGTGCACCCTCCCGGCCTCAAGTGGGGGCGCAGAATACACTGGGGGTGATCACACACACAAGGAGAGGAGGAGGGATGGGAGCACTCTGGCTCTTCGGCGCCCCCATGTCTGTGGCGCCTGGGTGCCGTGCACCCCAGGCACCCGCCCAGGATCGGCCCTGTTAGTAGGTACAGTATGTAAAATCCAATGGTTGCACTGTAAAATGTATGTGTTAAGTTGGCCACAGACTTTACAATATCTCTATATCGTTTTTAGATTTGTGATCTAACAATAAATAAAACTATATTTCCAGTTGGGTAGGCCTTCACATTATATGGCTGTCAGAAAATCTTAGATATTTATGATATATGTATATGATTTACAGAGTCCAATTCATGTATGGGTTACATAAGTTGTGGCCTAGAAAACCAGGACTCATTTCAGCTGTCCACAGAGGATTACTTTATTAGGGGCCATTTACCTTGTGAACATACAGTATTTTTTCCCCTTTCTGTGATCAAAATTGTGCACGAGGTAGCCTAAGCTCACAGAGTGATAAAAAAATTAAAGCAGACATTCCCCCTTCTAAAAAGCCAACACTAGCAAAATGTAAGCAGTGAAACATATAAACTTAAATATGATCATATTCTATATTGTTGTTTTTCGCCAATCTCACTCATCTGCCAACCTCCTTGCTTGAAAACCTATGGTGGCATTTAAATTACATAGTTACATAGTTAGTCTGGTTGAAAAAAGACACCTAGTTCAAAAGTCCATCTAGTTCAACCAATAAAAGGGAAAAAAAGAAAAAAACTATTTTTACAATCCTATAATCACAATCATATACCCACAGTTGATCCAGAGGATGGCAAAAAAAACAACAAAGCATGATCCATTTTGCTCAAGCAGGGGAAAAAATTCCTTCCTGATCCCCCAAGAGGCAATCGGATATTCCCTGGACAACTTTACCTATAAATATTAGTATCCAGTTATAGTATATACAGTACATTTAGGAAAGAATCCAGGCCTTTTTAAAGCAATCTGGACAGCTCTTCCATATTTTTACAGCTCTTTCTGTGAATAAACCTTTCCATATATGGAGATGAAATCTCTTTTCCTCCAGAAGTAAAGAGTGCCTCCTTGTTCTCTTTGATAACCTTAAAGCTAATAACTCAACACAGGGATAAAATGATATCTTTCTCCCTGCTGTCCATACCTCTCTTAATACAAGAAAGGATTTTGCTTGCTTTGGAAACGGCTCCTTTGCATTATGTGCCATTATTAAGCTTATGATCTACCAGAACACCCAGATCCTTCTCCACCACTGATACCTCTAGTTGTACTCCCCCTAGTATGTACGATGCATGCATATTCTTAGCCCCCAAGTGCAAAACTTTACATTTATCAACATTAAATTTCATTTTCCACATACTTGCCCAATTAAACAGTGCATTGAGATTGGCTTGTAAGTTAGATACATCCTGTAAGGACGTTATTCCACTGCATAGCTTGGTGTCATCTGAAAAGACTGAAATGGTACTTTTAATCCTAGACCAATACCATTTATAAGAATATTAAAAAGTAAGGGTCCCAGCACTGAACCTTGGGGTACATCACTAACAACCCTAGACCATCCAGAGTATGAATCATTAACCACTACTCTCTGAATCTGGTGTTTTAGCTAGTTTTCTATCCATTTACAAAATTATTTTTTTTCCAGGCCTGTAAACTTTACCTTACACATGCCGTGTGCGGGTAAGTGTGTCAAGCGCTTTTGCAAAATCCAAGTATACCACGTCCACAGCCACTCCTTTATCTAAGGTTTTAGTTACCTCTTCATAAAAATATCAGATTTGTCTGACAACTTCTGTCTTTCATGAATCTGGTGTTATCGCTCTCACTCTCTCATACTGGTCACTGGAAGTTCAACATGGCACGTCATGGCAAAGAACTCTCTGAGGATCTGAAAAAAAAAAATTGTTGCTCTACATAAAGATGGCCTAGGCTATAAGAAGATTGCCAAGACCCTGAAACTGAGCTGCAGCACAGTGGCCAAGATCATACAGGGGTGGCTGGCCCATGCGGTGGGTCCACTGATGCACCCGTTGAGCCCAGACTGCCATGGTGACACCCAGGCGTGCGAGTATCTCTGTTTTTAGAGACTCATAGTCCTGGGCCTTATCGGCCTCTAAATCAAAATAGGCCTTTTGGGGCTCACCTGTCAGAAAAGGTTCTAGAAGTCCTGACCATTGTCCTTTTTGCCACCCTTCCCGGACAGCGACTCTCTCAAAAGTGATGAGGTATGCCTCCACGTCATCCACAGGTGTTAACTTCTGCAGATGGTAGCTGACATGGATCAACTTTTGTTCTGCTGGCACCAGAGGTGCGAATCCCTTCTTCAACTCTACGGAAGCCTCCACCAGCTGGCGGTTGATCTCCTGCTGGGCCTCATATTGTCTGTGACTTTCTTCCCGCTGTGCTGTAGCAGCTTGTGCGACTTGGTGGCTGGTCTCCCGCTGAGCCGCAGTCGCCTGTATAAAGGCCTTCAACATCTCCTCCATGTTGGAAAGTTGCCTGCAGAGTCCACCCAATGTGGGAGATTAGCTTGTGGGAATTGCTTATCAGAGGAAAAATACTCAGCAGGCAGACCAACTTCTTTAAAATCTGGCAGGTTGCCAGTTTTATTTGTAAAAGGTTTGCAGGATTAAACAAATAAAAAGAGAAAACAAAACCTTGCCGTCTGGTGCTAAACGTAACAATCGGGATTCCTCACTATACAGTGTGGGGCTGGCCCCAACACCCACAAAACATGAGCACAAAGCACACCTTGTTTTTGAGTCCAAAATATCACACAGAGCTCTTTCAGCTTTACTTCCACTGAGATACTGGATCAAGCTCTAGTGAGATTTCTTCCTGATCATTAAATGCAGGTGGAGAGGGCCTTGGGTGGAGCAAAAAGTCTGGGCTGGAACCAGCTCTGCCATGGTGGCTGGAAAAACCCGGGCCTCCAAGGAATCACATGTGAGGCAACAAGTATCGCCTGTCCATTATGGTGCCTTGCATAACGTCACATGTGACATACTGAAGCAGAGCATGATCACCTGCCTTCGGAGACTGGGCCGCAGGGCAGTATTCCAACATGATTACGACCACAAACACACCTCCAAGACGACCACTGCCTTGCTAAAGGAGGTGACCCCTTGCTGAGGATGTCCTATCTATGACGATACGTGTCCGAGGGGAAGAGCCGACTATCCCACATCACGCTCCAGCTGCTTGCTTCTTGATGCGGTTTGTAGCTCGCACGGCTTTACATTGCTTTTTATTGTAAGCGCATACTTTACTCTTTTAGCGATCATTAAAGTATTTTAGACGGAGAGCACTAGATTGCCCCTTTATTTTACATGATCTATGCTGAATGGTTGGGGAGATTGGATGTCGGAGGGCCATACTGTTGGGGAGAAGGAGACTGGAAGGGAGACTTAACCCAGAGATCATCAGTAACCCCAGGGCGGGTAAAAAGCGCTGCTTTATCTATATTGAGGTGAGAGGCTCATTCACCTGGGGGAGGATTTAACCACATGTGTGCTGTGAATATCGTTTGGTCACCACTGGGATCTATTTAAAAGGATTTTTTTTTTTTTTTCCATCTATGGATTGACATATTTGACTTATTTTTTCACGGATTATCGTTTACTATATGAACACTATTGCACTAATATGTGAAGTTATTTTTTGTTTTTTTCCCCAGTGAATTCGATTTTTTGGTTATATTTAGTACTCATTTTTTCACGGAATATTATTTTCCCTATGAACACTAGAGCACTAATATGTGAAGTTGCTTTTTGGTTGTTTGTTTTTCATATTTTTGAAAGTGGTTACAATATTTAGAGATACAGAGTTTGAATATAGGTATTGTGACATTTATTCATGCACAACACAATAATCACCTACATGGAGTTGTAAGCGCTGCACCATTTTTTGATTATAACAAGTATCGCCTGTCCATTATGGTGCCTTGCATAACGTCACATGTGTCATACTGAAGCAGAGCATGATCACCTGCCTTCGGAGACTGGGCCGCAGGGCAGTATTCCAACATGATTACGACCACAAACACACCTCCAAGACGACCACTGCCTTGCTAAAGGAGGTGAGGGTAAAGGTGATGGACTGGCCAAGCATGTCTCCAGACCTAAACCCTATTGAGCATCTTTGGGGCATCTTGAAACCAAAGGTGGAGGAGCGCAATGTCTCTAACATTCACCAGCTCCACAATGTCCTCATGGAGGAGTGGAAGAGGACTCCAGTGGCAACCTATGAAGCTCTGGTGGACTCCATTCCCAAGAGGGTTAAGGCAGTGCTGGAAAATAATGGTGGCCACACAAAATATTGACACTTTGGACCCAATTTGGACATTTTCACTTTGGGGTGTACTCACTTTTGTTGCCAGCGGTTTAGACATTAATGGCTGAGTGTTGAATTATTTTGAGGGGACACCAAATGTACACTGTTATACAAGCTGTACACCTCACTACTTTACATTGTAGCAAAGTGTCATTTCTTCAGTGTTGTCACATGAAAAGATATAATAAAATATTTACAAAAATGTGAGGGGTGTACTCACTTTTGTGAGATACTGTATTTGAAAATTTTTTGGGGGTTGCCCTACTATATTTTGCAATCTGTTGTTCATTTTTAATTTTTGATTTCATTTTTACATATTCTGTTATATTATTTGTAACATTTAAATGATGATCGTTTTCCTTCATTTTTATATATTTTAAAAACTCTTTTCTTATTATTTGTAGCTTTTTTTAACTGTGAGTCACATAGGTTTTACTTTTAGTCTTTTAAATTTATTGTCCATGGGGATATATTTTGCAGTGCGTTCACATACAATCGTTTTGAAGAATTCCCATTTCTGCTCTGTGTTCAATCTCAATTATCCCTCCCCGTCTCAAAATTGTAGAGCAGCCATCATCCTTGGAAAATTTGCGCTCTTAAATTTAAAGGGTAACTCCACTTTTGTGGGGAAAAAGATAAAGAAAAAATAAAATAGCGTATAAAATTGCAAGTCATATTGTAATTGAATGTTATTAAAATGACCTTTCCTTTTCAATCTGCAGTGCTGTAATTTTCTCAGAATGCAATGCAATATCGCTACCTGGAGTTGTTCTGTAGAATGTGTACTGACCACTCCCCAGAAACATAATTTCCTGCTTGTGGGATTGGCTCACCAATTTTGCCAGAAGTCTAAAATACAAGTCAGATTTCAGGCTTCCCCTGCAACAAAAATGTCATTTTTGGCGAGATTCTCCCAGTAGGAACATGTCTAAAGGGATGCAGGCCCAGCAGCTTCCCTCATTAGTGCCCTGCCAGGTGCACAGCTGACTGATAATTATGAAGCCACTCCCATTAGACCCACTCGACACAGAGGAACAAACAGTGATTTCTTCAGAATAACAAAAGGTAGGAATCTGCAACAAAGATTGTTATAATCTTTGCAATGTACATAGATCACCCAGAGGGGAATGTGTTTTTTCTCAACAAAAGTTGAGTTACGCTTTAAGTGCTTTTATTTTTTGTTGCTTACAGCTAACATTAAAATAATTAATGTTATGGTCACTGCTACCCAGATGTTATTTTACATGAACATTAGTAATAAGCTCTGCATGGTTAGAGATTACCAGGTCCAGCAGAGCATCATTCCTAGCTGGGGCCTCTAAGAACTGTAGCAACAAATCGTCTTGTAATAGGTTTATAAATGTTTGCCCTTTAACTGTGCCTGCAGTGCCATTACTCCAGTCAATTTCCAGGTAGTTAAAATCCCCCAATATTATCACTGTCCCAGCCCTTGCAGCCCTTTTGATCTGTGCAAGGAGCTGAATGGGCTTTGGCAGTCCATTACCCTGTTGCCGGGTCATTGGTTTTCCTTCCTTGGACTACTTTGGGTAGGTCTTGACCATTCTACCCGAATGTGTTTTGAAAAAAAGATGTGAATCCAACGAAGGGGCATGTCTACATATTATATGGGTTAAATTATAACATAGAGTCGGTATATTCAAGTGTTTATGTTCAAGTACCACTTTCCTGCTATTTTTTTCAATATAGTAAATCGATCGATACACATCAGATTCTGTTCTCTGAAGGAGCTCACAATCTGTTCCCCGTAATTCAATTATATGCAGACTAAACTGATTTTGAAGAAAACAAATTAACCTAAAATGAGAGGAAACTTTAAAATCTAGAGAAACACTGGTAGAGCATACAAACTAAATTCAGACAGTGTTTCTGTTAATATTTGTACCCAGAAGCCAGAGTTGTTTTCCTATTATTTTTCAATTAAAATATAATATAAAACTGAACAAATATTAGTAAATTACAACAATTATTACATTTTTACAAGTGGTGTGTGTATGTGTATATATAAAATATATATACTATTTTCAAAGGACGCTTCAATTGCTTATAACAATTTTTTTCCAAACGTTTTGAGTTTCAGCCCAAAATAAACCATATAAAACAAAAATCAGTAAGAATTCTAAGCTATCTAAAATATAAGAGGTATAGGCCCTTGTTAAACACTGCATTTCAGAAAGGGATACATATTTAAAGCTGAGAATTGCAGTACTACTGGTATTCATATTAAACTAGGATTGCAATATTAAAAATTTTCACTAGATGGCAGTACAATTGAACAAATCATTATCAGGAAAGTAATAAAAGTTACATAGCTATATGTTTTGTTATATGATACAAAGCAGAGCAATTACATTAATTAAGGGCTGTAGCATGCACATTTGAAGAATGCACTCTGCTAGCTAAAATAAGAACTTCACATGTACTTTAAATGAACGGGATTACAGTTCAGTATTAATTTAATAGTTACATTCTGCAAATTGGGATACTCTAGGAAAAAAAGGATTTATGAGTCAAGTGTTTTTTTCTATACATTTTTTTTCTATATATTATTGGTTCAAATATATATATGTGGGCTGATTTTGCCATAGTTGGAGTGTCCATGGTTCTTTTAGAGTACACGGTACTGATGTATGATCAGCAAATTCCAGGGAAAAAAGTCCTATATAAGAATATGAGTATGGTCAGTAAAACAAACGTGCATATTTGTGCCTTTTTGTACACACATACATAAAAATTATTCTAGTTTTTCCTGGGATGTGTTGTACGCATATAAAATGCCGTCCAGCAATGCAGATTTTTTAAAATATTTTTTTACTGATCTATACACAGCGCAAGTTTACACGCCTGTGTGCACGGGCATTTAGATCAGTAAAAAAAAAAAAAAAACAGTGCTTTTAGGCATTTGTGTCCAAAAGCCCTCATGTGAAAAAGGCTAAAACAAAAATTAAAATAAGTACATAAAAAACGAGTGAACTGTATTATGAGTAACAATCTCAGTGTCAGTTAATGACAATTAATTCCAATATATTTCTTACAATGAACAAAGAGCAGAAAGACCTATAACTGTTATTAAGTGTAAGGGGTTTCGTTTTGCTAAAGTAATATATAACAATTGCTATAAAAAAATATGTTTTTTTCCTCTATTGTTGAATTCCAGTGTTGCTGATCTCCTGCAGCTTCTTTGCAGTCATTTACTATCTTCCTGCATGCATCTTCTCAATCTCCCAATGGTAACAATAGTGGAAACTGCTGCATAACGTGTTGAAACAACAACTGTGATCCCAGTTAGAAGCGTTGAAGCAACCACTGTTGTCCCAGTTAGAAGCCTTTTTAATAGGTGACAACACGCATTTTCACTTTATAACAGGATGTGCCTGAACAAGGATACTTCATTGATGAAGAAACCATCCACACAGTGACTTACCTCCTTAAGTGATTTTTTTTCTTCCAAGCTTTTGCTATGGCTTGTTGTGCTGCAAGCAGAACATAAGTCGGTAATTTAATAAGGACTTTATTTTAAAAAAATCAAGTTAAACATATACAGCTTGTTTACTTATTGTATTTATTGAGAAAAATGATCCAAAGTTACTGTAGATACTTGTGCATGGCAAAAGTATATGAACCTTGGCTTTAGTAACTGGTGTGCCTTCCTCAGGCAGTCATACATCCAATAAAACTGTTAACTGCACATCGGCTTGGAGAGATTTTAGCCCATGCCTCCTTAAAGAACAACTTCAACTCAGGGATATTGGTTGCCTTCATGGTGTGAACTGCCTACTTCAGGTCCTTCCAAAGCATTTCTGTAGAATTAAGGTCAGGACTTTTAATTGGCCATTCAACCATTAGGCTTCATGCACACAGGACTTTAAAAAAAATCCAAAAAAGATCAGTAGCTTATCAGTGATTTTTCCAACGTTTACCAGCGTTAAATTACCGCCGTTTTTTTTGCATTTTTAAAGGACCAGCGTTTTTTTTTTTTTTTTCCAATTGATCTAATACATCCAAAAACTTTGGGGATTGACGTCTTTGAGCGTTTGTGAGCGTTTGAACGTTTTTACAGCTGAAAAACGTCTCTCAGAAGTCGGATAGAAGTAGGACCAAAGTAGGACAGAAGTAGGCCCGATGCAAAGTAGGATCAAAAGTCTGACCGTTTTTGTGTCAGATAGTGTGAACCCAGCCTAAAACTGTTAATAGCACTAGGGTGCTACAAACTGTTTTAGAAAACTATAAATAAGCAGCATAGTTTTTTGGATCATAGTAGTTTCTCTTTGCAACCGTCTTGAACACAATTGTAGTGTAGTGTTCTCCTCATAATCACTAACTAATGCAAGAGAGGCCTTCAGTATTTAGACATTAGCCTCAGGTTCTTTGACATGTCTCCTCAAATCATCATGTACAGTGCAAAATTTTGCATTTCATTTGGAAATTAAGGTCCCAGACCAGAGTCTGGAGGAAGAGTGGAGAGGCCCAGAACCAAGTTGCAAGAGGTCCAGTGTGAATTTTTCACAGTCAGTAATGATTTGGGGAGCCACGTCATCTGCTGGCGTTGGTCCGCTGTGTTTTATCAAGTCCAAAGTCAGCACAGCCCTGTACCAGGAAATTCTAGAGAACTTCATGCCTCCCTCTGCTGACCAGTTTATTGAGAAGCTGATTTCACTTTCCAGCAGGACTTGGCACCTGCCCACATTGATGTGGGATATGGTGCCCAAGTGACTACCCGTCAGTCTCTAGATTTATATAATTGCGTGGATCTTGTGTGGAAACATTTTTAAACAGAATCCGAGGGAAAGATCAGATTTTCTTGAAATAAGGCAAGGCATCCCACATGCATACCTGATTAATGGGCGGACATATATCCATTAACACCCGATTGGTCCATTAGTGTGAAAGGGGCCTAAGCTACACAGTCAGTGTTAAACAGTTTGTCTCATCCCTCTACCTGCCACCAGGGCAGCCATCAGAAATTGGGGGGCCCCCTACACAACTTTAGGCCTGAGCCCCCTGGGCCTGACCGCCAACATTCCCCAGGGCCCACCCGCTGGCTGTCCCACCGAATCTGCCCACTGGCCATCCCTCTTCCTCTTCCTTCTCTATCCCATGTCCTCTTCGTCCTAATGCAATCCCATCTCCTCCATTCCATGTACTCCTACTCCAGTCCCATCTCCTCCATTCCATGTACTCCTACTCCAGTCCCATCTCTTCCATCCCCCATCCTCCTCCTCCTGCAGTCACACCTTCTCCATCCCACATCCTCCTCCAGTCCCATCCCCTGCCCTCCTCCTCCAGTCCCATCTCCTCCATCCCATGTACTCCTACTTCAGTCCCATCTCATCCATCCCACATCCTCCTCCTCCTCCTCAAGTCGCATCTCCATCCCATTCCTTCTCCATTACCATCTCCTCCATTCCATTCCTCCTCCAGTCCTGTCTCCTCCATCCCATTTCCTACTCCTCCAGTACCATCTCCTCCTATCAAAGAAGGGGGGGAGTGGGACAGGAAGGGAGCAGTGGGCCAGGTGGGGGGGGCAGTGTGTTAAGAGGGGGAAGTGGGACAGGAGGGGGGAGTGTCACAAGAGAAGAGCAGCGTGACAGGATCGGGTAACCGGATAAAAGGGGGGCAGCGGGACAGGTGGGGGTAGTGGGATAGGTGGTGGGCAGCGGAACTGGAGGGGGAAGTGTCATGAAAGGAGGTCAACAGGACAGGAGGGGGAAATGTCATGGAAGGGGGGCAGCGGGACAGGTGGGAGGCAGTGTCACAGGTGGGGGGGCAGCGGGACAAGTTAAAGGCAGTGTCACAGGTGGGGGGCAGCGGGACAGGTGGGAGGTAGTGTCACAGGTGGGGGGGGCAGTGGGGCAGGTGAGAGGCCGTGTCACAGGTGGGGGGCAGTTGGACAGGTGGGAGGTAGTGTATATCATATAGTCATATGACCCCCTCAGGAACACTCTCCCATCCTGGGCCAGCATCATATGATGTCCTCTGCTTCTTGCTGCTACTGTGGACCCCCGGGGGCCAGCAGCGCGGTGATCAGGGTTCAGGTGTGTCCCTCAAGACAGACCATCCCTGATCAGGGTAAAGAGCCAATGAAATTGGCTCTTTACCACACGACCGGCTGTGTCCAATCACAGCCGGTCACAAATGTGTTTACCACGTGACCGGCTGTGTCCAATCACAGCCAAGCACTTTGGAGATCTGCGTGCATGCCGCTCGTATGCGCCCCCGGGAGCATGCAGCATGGCGATCAGGGATGAGGCATGTCCCTCAGACACAGCCCATCCCTGATCAGGGTAAAGAGCCAATGAAATTATCACACGACCGGCTGTGTCCAATCACAGCCGGTCACAAATGTCAACAAAAATCTGTAGCACCGTTTCCAGGTTCTCCTCCTCAGTGTGTGAGGAGGAGACCTGGAAGATAAAGTACAGCCCATCAGAGTATCTGTCACAGCCCATCTGAGTACCTGTCACCAGCATCAGAGTACCTGTCACCAGCATCAGAGTACCTGTCACCAGCCCAAGAGTACCTGTCACCAGCCCAAGAGTACCTGTCACCAGCATCAAAGTACCTGTCACAGCCCATCTGAGTACCTGTCACAGCCCATCTGAGTACCTGTCACAGCCCATCTGAGTACCTGTCACAGCATCAGAGTACCTGTCCCCAGCTCCAAAGTACATGTCACAGCCCATCAGAGTACCTGTCACAGCCCACCTGAGTGCCTGTCACAGCCCATTTGAGTACCTGTCACCAGCCCCAGAGTACCTGTCACCAGCATCAGAGTACCATCACAGCCCATCAGAGTACCTGTCACAGCCCATCAGAGTACCTGTCATAGTCCATCTGAGTACCTGTCACCAACATCAGAGTACCCGTCACAGCCCATCTGAGTACCTGTCACAGCATCAGAGTACCTGTCACCAGCCCCAGAGTACATGTCACAAGCATCAGAGTACCTGTCACAGCCCATCTGAATACATGTCACCAGCCCCAGAGTACCTGTCACCAGCATAAGAGTACCTACCACCAGCCCATCAGAGTCCCCAAGTACCTATCACTAGCACATCAGAGTACCCGAGTATCTGTCACCAACCCATCAGAGTACCCGAGTACCTGTCGCCAGCCCATCTGTGTACCAGAGTACCTATTACCAGCCCATCAGAGTACCCAAGTACCTATCAGCAGCCCATCAGAGTACCAAAGTACCTGTCACCAGCCCACCAGAGTACCAAAGTACCTGTCACCAGCCCACCAGAGTACCCGTGTAACTGTCACCAGCTCATCAGTGTACCCGAGTACCTATCTCCAGCTCATGAGAGTACCCGAGTACCTGTCACCAGCCCATCAGAGTACCCAAGTACCTGTCACCAGCTCATCAGTGTACCCGAGAACCTGTCACCAGCCCATCAGAGTACCCGAGTACCTATCACCAGCCCATCAGAGTACCCAAGTACCTGTCACCAGCCCATCAGAGTACCCGAGTACCTGTTACCAGCCCATCAGAGTACCCGAATACCTATCTCCAGCTCATGAGAGTACCTGAGTACCTGTCACCAACCCATCAGAGTACCCAAGTACATGTCACCAGCCCATCTATGTACTTGAGAACCTATCACCAGCCCATCAGAGTACTCGAGTACCTGTCACCAGCCCATCAGAGTACCCAAGTACATGTCACCAGTTAGGGTGTTTTCTTTTCAAAATGGTATCATTTTGTGAGTAATTCCTTTGTCCTGGTGCTTCGGGGGCCTTCAAAAGTGTGATAGTTTGTCAGGAAACTAAATGTGTAATTTATGCTCCTAGAACGCCTGACAATGCTCCCTGCATGTTGGGCCTCGGTATGTGGCCAGGCTGTTTAAAAGTCTCACACATGTGGTGTTGCCATACTCGGGAAGAGTATCAGAATGTATTCTGGGGTGTAATCTTTGCTATGTACATGCTGTGTGTTAGAAATATCTTATAAATTGACCACTTTGTGTAAAAAAAAATAAGTTTTCATTTGCTTTCCATGTTTTTTGAAGACTGTTGGAAAAAATGAACCATTCAAAAGACTCATTATGCCTCATTGAATATATGTTGGGTTGTTTGCTTTCCAAACTGGGGTAATTTTGTGAGTAATTCCATTGTCCTGGTGCTTCAGGACCTTCAAAAGTGAAATAGGTTTTTGGAAATTAGATGTGTAATTTATGCTTCTAGAACACCTGACGGTGCTTCTTGCATGCTGGGCCTCTTTCTATGTAGCCAGGCTGTGTAAAAGTCTCACACATATGGTATCACCATACATGGGAGGAGTAGCAGAATGTATTTTTGGCATGCATATGCTGTGTGTGAGAAATAATTTGTTATTATGACAATAATTTTATATTTTTTGTGTAATAAAAATCATTTGTTCGGGGGGCGCATGCGCAGCGCGGACCAGGAAGGAAGCAAGAGCTGAGAGCTCCGCTTGCCGTGGAGAGTCTAACACTTCCCTGGGGACACTAATCGTGCTATTCTGCTTGATATTGCCCCGCTTCCCCAGTGGAACTATTGGCGCATGACGGGGAGGAAAAAACGCCGGGAAAAAACGGCCCAGAGATCCCTAACTACCTACCTGCTGCGGGTGAGAGAGACCACGAGGATGTCCCAAGATGGCGCCCAAGCGGAGACGGCTCCGAACAGCGCGCAGGCCGCGGCTGTGTCGCCTACACATTCGGCAGGTGATGGTGAGTCCTCTATGCACCTCACAAAAGCGGACTTAGATGACAGCCTCTGCGCCATTTATGACAAAATAGCCCAGAAGTTCCAACAGGAGCTACATAAATCTACCAAATACATCGAGGACAACCTTGAAGACCCGATAAAACAGTATTTACCGCGTCTCCGACAGTAGA
>BLSH010518486.1:1763804-1788996 GCA_018402905.1 Glandirana rugosa | reverse complement strand
GACCAAACACGGCGCGTACGCGGGGGTGTAAGATAGTTTGCCTTAGCAAGATGTGATGTGATTTATAGAAATAGTATAATTATGGATGTAGTTTAATTCTGAGTGATGAAAAGTATAGCATGCAATGTTAGCCAGGCCATATGCCATTTCATTAGCATGTAAATAGAACTAAGCAAGCTAAAGTGTCCAGTTGATCCATTTCACACCTAGACACTAATAAGAGTTACCAATCAGGGGGGCGCATGCGCGGCACAAACCAGGAAGGAAGCAAGAGCTGAGAGCTCCGCTTGCCGTGGAGAGTCTAACACTTCCCTGGGGACACTAATCGTGCTATTCTGCTTGATATTGCCCCGCTTCCCCAGTGGAACTATTGGCGCATGACGGGGAGAAAAAAACGCCGGGAAAAAACGGCCCAGAGATCCCTAACTACCTACCTGCTGCGGGTTAGAGAGACCACGAGGATGTCCCAAGATGGCGCCCAAGCGGAGACGGCTCCGAACAGCGCGCAGGCCGCGGCTGTGTCGCCTACACATTCGGCAGGTGATGGTGAGTCCTCTATGCACCTCACAAAAGCGGACTTAGATGACAGCCTCTGCGCCATTTATGACAAAATAGCCCAGAAGTTCCAACAGGAGCTACATAAATCTACCAACACGCTGTCTATGGAGATTGCAGCCCTGGGCAGCAGGACAGATTTATTGGAGACTAAGCACGATGAGCTGAGCCTTGCTTATTCTGACCTGAGAAAGGACATGAGACCCTTACGGAGACGGTAATGCAGCTGCAAGCCCACATAGAGGATTTAGATAACAGAAATAGGAGGAACAATCTCAGGGTTCGGGGGGTCCCCGAGACGGTCACAGAATTGCATCAGGCAGTACAGAGATTGTTTCTGTCTCTCCTCCCGGACACTTCCCCAGCGTTTGCCTGTGACAGGATACATAGAGCCCTGCGCCCCAAACCTACTCAGGATAAACCACCCCGGGACATAGTCCTCTGTCTCAAGGATTTTGTGACCAAAGAAGAAATCCTTAGGGCCTCTAGAAACACCCCCCATATCCAGCTAGATGGAGTGTCTGTTCAGATTTACCCGGACATCTCCCCGACGACCCTGGACAAACGTAGGAAGATGAAGGAAGTTACCTCGGTCTTGCAGGCAGCGAGGATCCGCTATAGGTGGGGATTCCCGTTCAAGCTACAGGTCCCTCATAATGGTACGACCTATACTGTTACCAACATCCCAGAGGGCAAAGAACTTTTAGTTAAACTGGGTCTTATGGATGCTGCGGAGCTCCCCAAGCTCCCATCTACCCCTTGCCCGTCTCCTATCTGGGCCACGCCACCCCCAAGAAGGGGTCCTCGTAACGGTCGTTAATTCAAGATTGACTGCCTATTAACCCAGAGCATACCCGTCATGACAAGAACATTCAACTTTATTCTCTCCTGGCGACTGGCTGATTGACTGTCCCGTTCGCCTGGTTGTCTTCCCCCCACTCTGCATCGGTATCCGCTGAGAGGCTTTACACACGGAGGTTTATTTGGAACTTTGGCAGCTTCCCTACCTGCTATGTGCAGGAAAGTGTGCTGGTGGACTTGGCCGTCGTTGCAGAGTGCTGGACCCTTGGTCCAAAGTTGTTTTTTTTCTGTTGGTTGGGGTGAAATCTATTCCCCTAACCCCAACGGTTCATGCGGACGTTGTCCCCTGGGCCCTCCGGGGTGACACCGGTTTGCTGAGCCCTATGGTTATCACCTTAATTTTTTCTGTTGTTTTTGTTACCCTTGTTTATTTCAGGTTATCTTTCCTGTTCTTTTGTTATTTTATCTTTTTACTCAGAATGCATCAAAATGGTACATTTGTAATGACTGAAGGCACCGAATGGACAATTGCGAGTTGTCGGGGCTTGAGGGGACGCATGGAGGCTGGTGAGATGGTAAGCTGGTGGGCTGGTGGTCTATTGGTGGCTGGTTACCCAAGGCTTGGATTCTATAGGGGGGTAATGCTACTCATTTTACCTATGCTATGGCACTGAAAATAATTTCCCACAACCTGAAAGGTTTTAATTCTCCCCTAAAGAGGAGGAAGGCCTTAAAATCATATAAGGCTCTTGGAGCGGATATACTCCTACTACAAGAGACACATTTTTCTAAACGAGGTCATCCCTCATACCTAGATAAGTCCTTTGGACAAACGTATTTCACCACTTACGAATCCAAGGCCAGGGGGACTGCAATCTTATTTAAAAACAATGTGATGTTCCAACAGCAGCAGGTTTATAGGGACCCTGAGAGTCGCTTCATTATTGTTAAAGGCTCCATACATGGCAAGGAGCTCACTCTGGCCTCGGTGTATGCCCCAAACAAGTCCCAGACATCCTTTTTCCAGGGATTTTTCCAGAAACTAGAGTGCTATCACTCCCCACATATGTTAATAGGTGGTGACTTTAACCTTGTGGCACACGCCAAATTGGAGAGAAGTAAACAGGGTCCTACTTGTAATGCTTTCCCCAAATCTTTACAGCGCTCTCTGCAGTCCCACCAATTGGTGGACACTTGGAGGGCGCACAATACTGACTCAAGGGAATACACTTTTTACTCATATCCCCACGACACTTACTCCCGCCTAGATTACATCTTCTCCAGCCCAGTATTGATGGCAAATTCAACTTCCTCCCTTATACATATCTGCCCTTGGTCTGACCATCAGATGGTATCCTGTAAACTTTTAGGTATAGGCATCCCCTACACCCCAGGTTCATGGAGACTCAATGAGTCACTACTGACAGACCCCATCATTCTTAAACAACTGACAGACCACCTAGAGGAATACTTCCAACACAATGATAATGGGGAGGTCACACCCATGACACTATGGGCCGCCCATAAGGCGGTAATGAGAGGTCACCTTATTGAAATAGCCACTAAACGGAAGAGGGAAAGAGGCAAAAACATTCAAACTTTGACATATGACCTAGCTAGACTATACCACTCACACAACCTGACCCCGTCAAGGGACTTACGCACTCAAATTGACGATAAGAGACGGGCACTGGACACCTTACTCTCAGAACACACTGAGAAATCTCTACGGTGGTCCAAGGCGCGTTTTCTCCTCTATGGGAATGCCGCTTCGACCATGTTTGCCAGGAAGTTGAAGCAGGGCACTCAACCCCCACATATTTACAGATTCAAGGACAGACAGAACAATATTGCTACCCACCCTAAGGATGTGCTAGACATCTTCACCTCCTTCTATAAAAATCTATTGTCCGCCCCCCCGGCCGCTTCGGGTTCTCCCCCACTAGACTGGCTGAACAACATTACACTTCCCTCCTTGACAAAGGACCAATTAAGTGCTCTAAATGCCCCCTGTAAAGTGGAGGAGGTGGTGGAGGCTATATCCTCTTTAAAATCATCTAAAGCACTAGGCCCAGACGGTTTTACAGCTCCATACTATAAGAAATTTTCAGCTATCATTACTCCAAAACTTCAGAAGATGTTTAACTGTATTTTGATAGGAGATTCCTTTCCTCAAGACATGCTACTGGCAAACATGTCCCTGATACCAAAACAAGATAAAGACCATACCATGCCCCAAAATTTCAGGCCAATTTCGGTCATTAACAATGACCTTAAAATCTTTAGCCGGATCCTAGCGAACCGCTTGGCATAAGTTATTCCATCCTTAATTTCCCCAGACCAAACGGGTTTCATACCCTCACGGCAGATTACGGACAATATTCGTTTGGCCACCAATATTATTCAAGATGCTGATAATTGCTCCAAACAGGTACTACTGCTGGGCCTAGATATAAATAAGGCCTTCGACAGTGTCCTCTGGCCTTATTTAGACACAGTCCTGAGCAAATTTGGCTTTACTGGCTCATTTTTAAACGGCTACAAAGCCCTATATCGACACCCTAAAACCCGCATTAAACTCCCAGGATGCAGCTCAGAATACTTTGCGCTGGGCAGAGGAACTAGACAGGGCTGTCCAATGTCCCCGCTTTTATTTGCCCTTGCATTGGAACCCCTCTCTAGGTCCATATCTGAAAACCCCAATATCGTAGGCTACCGTAAAAAGAACCGGATATACAAGCTTAGCTTGTATGCGGATGACATTTTGTTATTCCTATCGGACCCCATAAACTCGCTCCCGGCTTTGGAGACAACCTTAGATGTCTTCAGCCGTCTGTCAGGCCCTGAGGTCAACCCCAATAAATGCACTGCTCTACCCCTTAACTTTCAGGCCCAAACGCTGAATACACTGAGGGCATCGTATGCGTTTTCTTGGAACCTTAGCACATTACCCTATCTTGGAGTTAAATTGGCCCCCTCACTCAGTCTGATGTACTCTGCTAATTACCCACAAATTTTCTCTAAAGTTAAGCAACTTCTCTCCCAGTGGTCCGCATATAGGATCTCATTTCTGGGTCGAATACAGGCAATTAAGATGTCCATCCTTCCCAAGCTGCGGTTGTTGCTTTAGATCGCTCCCACTTTATGTCCCTAAGGGTACCATATCGAAGCTACAGACGGAGATTCTTAAATTTGCCTGGCAAAATAAAAGACCACGCTTACAGATGCGACTTCTATATAGACCAAAATCTGGGGGCGGGTTGGGATGCCCTGATCTGTGGAAATATTATTTTGCAGCCCGTCTGGTACAGTTAGCTCAGTGGCATGCCTCCCCGAGCTCCACACCATGGTTACAATTTGAGAACAGCTCTGTTGAACCATACCATCTTCCAGGTTTATTATGGTCCCATACACTCCGGATGAGGGAAGTGTTCCCCCTCAATGCAGTGGTGGGACACTCCCTCCGCCTCTGGAACCTATATGGTAAAAAGTACCACCTTGGGTCTTCACCCTCACTTCATACCTCCTATGTGGGTGACCCAGATTTCCCCCCTGCTTTTGGGGGTGGGTCGGACTACGTGGGTTGGGTGGAGAGGGGGATGGTGACATTGGGCTCCTTTCTGCACAATACGACATTTTGCACTTTTGATCATTTACAGCAGACTTACGCCCTTCAGCGTTCAGACTTCTATAAATACTTGCAGGTTAGGCATTTTTATTCAGGGATTGCCCCCCAAACGATAGACACATCCAAGACAGAATTTGAATTGATAAGCGACAATACGTCTAGAGACGGAGGACTGATTTCCAGAATGTATAAACTACTGGTTGACCATGGGGCATCGGGTAAGACCTCGGCTATGCTGAGCTGGGAGGCTGAGATGGCCCACCCTTTCTCAGAAGAAGAGTGGAGGGACATGGTATCTAATATGCACAAATGCACTCTCTCCACATCGGTGAAGGAGACGGCCCTCAAATTACACACACGGTGGTATTACACCCCGGTCAGAGTCCATAGATTCTACCCACTGGTCCCAGACACCTGCTTCAGGGGATGTGGTACCCAAGGTACGCTCCTCCATATCTTTTGGAGTTGTGTCGCCCTGCAACCCCTGTGGCAGAAGATTTCCTCTCTGGTGCACCAGATAGTGGGCTTCCAGGTCTCTCTGACGTACCCAATGACTGTACTATACGCTGATTTGCCAGAGGTGCCTACAGCTCGACAAAAACTAGTTCATACACTCTTCTCGGCCACTCAGTGGGCAATTGCCTGGAATTGGCAGTCCCCCGTAGTCCCATGGTCGCAGGTGTGGTCCCGTATGGAATCAATTAGACTGATGGAACTCATACACCATACCTTGACTGATTCGATGCCTAGTTTTGATAAAAAATGGAACCACTGGCCCACCAGCCCCTCATGAGTAATTCTAGCCTGATAAGGCCAATATGTTGCCACATGGTGCCTTCAATGTCAATGTTAATGTTAACAGCTATTTTTGCAGCATGCAGCTGATGCCATATCTGCTACCAGATTTGTTGTTATTGTCTGTTGTAGTTCTGTTCACTATGGTTTCTTTTCCCATTTTTTCTTTTTGTTTGTTTTCAGTTTTTTTTTTGCTCTAACTATTATATCTTTATATGCTGACGATTACACGCGCAGTCATAGTTGCGTTGCTCACCTTACTTTGTTGGCGTGTATGTATTATCTGAGTTCATCCGCTCAAGTAAAGCATGTAACTGATTTTTTCTATTACCAAATGAACAAAACAGCCAAGTGTGAAGATGTACGATAGTTCTCCTTTTTCTTTTGTTCCTATTCAGATGCATATATGATTGTATGTACAAATACTTTCAATAAACGTTTGTAAAAAAAAAAATAATAATTTCTTCATTTTCCCAAGAATTGTTGGAACAAATTACAACTTCAAAAAACTTGCCATGCCACTTACTAAATACCTTGGAATGTCTACTTTACAAAAAGGGGTCATTTGGGGGGGTATTTGTACTTTCCTGACATTTCAGAGCCTCAAGCATGAGCATGAGCCTCAAGCACGTCAGTACATCAGGTGTGATCAATTTTCAATGATTTGCACCATAGCTTGTAGACTATCTAACGTTAAGGCTCCATTCACACCAGTGCGATTTTTGATGCATTTTGCAGTTTGCAGAAATGCAGGGAATTTTTTAACATGGGTTCCTATGGAACATGTTCACATCAATGCTTTTTTGTGCCTCTGCGTTTTTGGAAAGAGTCAGGGACTTTTTTCATGCAAAAAGCAGCGTTTTGCATGTAATAGACTTTAATGGGCATGCAAGAAAAATGCAAGTGCTGCGTTTTTACCGCGTTTTATTGCGATTTTGCTGTGATTTGCATTTTAAATCTGCCTAGCAACAACATTTTCCCCCAAAAAAAAAAAATTATAAAAAAAATTATATCTAAAAAATTGCGGCAAAATCGCGGTAAAATCGTGGCCAAAAACGTGGAAAGTACAGGAAAAAGCAGTGAAAAAATGCTGAAAAGCAAAATGCATTGCTGTGAATCGAGCTTTACATAGACCAAATAATATACACTTATTTAGGTTATTTTTATCAAAATATGTAGCAACATAAATTTTGAACCAAATTTGTAAATAAAAATCACTTATTTGCAAACTACTTATAGAAACTAAAAAAAAAAGTGTTTTTTTTTTTCAAAATCTTCGCTCTTTTTTCACTTATGTTGCAAAAAAATAAAAACCCAGTGGTGAATAATTACCACCAAAAGAAAGCTCTATTTGTGTGGAAAAAAAAACAACAAAAATTGTGTTTGGGTACAGTGTTGCATGACTGAGTAATTGCCATTCAAAGTGCGAGAGCATGAATGCTGAAAATTTGTCTGGCAGGAAGGGTGTATAAGTGCCCTGTATTGAAGTGGTTAAAAGAAGTTGAAAAATGACAGAATGACTGGTTATATTACCTAGTGAAAACATAGGAAAAGAGTTAAAAAAAAAGTCTAAAGAAATCTAAAAAAGAAAACTAATGCAGCCACCACATCTAAGAATCTGTAAGCTGCAATACAATTCACTGCATATGATAAATCTTAAACTGCATTACCTGTTGCGGTCCTGCCCTATGCATGAGAGGCTCTATTCTCAGTGCATGATTCTGTTGATACAAGTATACAGGGACACTCTAGGGTCATATGCATATACCATCCTGTGGAAACTGCATGGAAGAGATTGTAGCATGAGTACACTTTGGACTCTCCTGTCTTTTACAGTGTATGCTGGGTGGGTGATGCATGTGCCTGAGGAATTTACTTACAGTTCAATATATATTGCAGTGCAGTGAAAGCTACTGCACCTGAGAATTAATATTGTGCAGGAAATTTTTGCAGCCTTCGTCAATGTTCGGAGATGTGTTCGCAGTTAATACATCCAGATACAAAGTGGTGTATAACAATGTTTGTGGTACTTTTTTTTAAGAATCTAGACTTTAGTTTTATATTTACCTGTGTCTGTTTTAGATGCAATATTAATGTGGAAACATTATCGGATAATCAATTCAAGGTTGCAGCCATTTCAAGCCTATAATGAAAGAACTATATAAATACATTATGTGTCAGCCCATACACTCCGGCGCACATACCTCCACATGCTGCTAATATGTGAGTAGTTTAGGAGATGGATATTTTTATCCTCTCTACCCAATGCCATCACATCCCTTATTTGGGTTGTACGTGTAGTATTTTTTTTTTATATGATATGTTTGTCTTTTTGCAGATCTATTTTTTCCGCATCTGCCCCTGAAGAGTGGCTCTACTGTCATGAAACGCGTAGGGCTTACATTGATGCATTATGCTTTACATAAGGATCATATCCTAGTTTTTTTATGGAGGATTATGTTTTAACAATGTTATGTACAAATTTGTATTATGCCATTTATGCTTTTATCACATTTTATGTACTCATTGTAGCATGTTTTTGCTATGTGTTTTAGACAATAAACACATTCATTTTATGTTGCTGTACTTTGTTTTACGTGCTGAGTCCCATCATACACACCTCATTTAAAGTCCCAAAACCCCCCTTTTATATATCTGAACCAGGAATGGAGATATATGGTCACATATATCTCAGTTAAAGTCCCGAACCCTTTTGTTTTTTGTCTATATAAATACATTTACGTTTACATGAATGATAGTTTGTCTATCCCAGAGCCATATACTGTAGTTGTCTAAATGCTTAAGGCTGAGTTCCAGATATAGATTTTTTGCATAGTTACATGCTCACTATATGCTAAAGTAAACTATAAGCAACTAAATATTTGCCATTTTCCAAAGTAGAATATCTATGAGCCAGAGTGGGACCACTTTGGCACAATTGCCCAGTTTGAACCTGAATTGCAATATATGAGAACAAGAAAAGGGAAAATTTCTGTCAAATACTTACCGTAATTTTCCTTTCCTGATAGACTCCATGGCAGCATACGTGTGGGTAGGCTCTGCCTCCATACCTACCCTATAGGACTCTGCTCCCATAAATCTTTGCTCCACCCTAACAACCGTGTTCCATAACTAGCCTACTCCAGGCCTTTGGGTGGGAACTCCTGCTGCCATGGAGTCTATCAGGAAAGGAAAATTACGGTAAGTATTTGACAGAAATTTTCCGTTTTCCTGACAGACTCCATGGCAGCATACGTGTGGGAAATAACTCGCTACACACACGGGTGGGAATCTGCTGAGCAAAGAAACTTTAATTACCATTCTCAAGGGATAGAACCTGAGCACCGAAATTAACAGAAGACAAAGCTGCAGGTTCCACGCAATAGTGAGCCATAAATGTATTAATAGAGGACCATGAGGCCGCCCTGCAAATTACATCAGGGGCCACATGCCGAGCTGCTGCCCACGATGTTGCGATGCTCCGGGTAGAGTGCGCCGTCACTGCCTCTGGAGGAGCCAACCCCTTCTCTTTATAAGCCTGTGGATGGTCTGGACGATCCAGGAGGCGATAGATCTGCTTGAGGCTCGAAACCCTTTGTTTTTCCCATATATGAGGACAAAAAGGTGTTCCGTCCACCTAAAAGGAGCTGTGGCTTCTAGGTAAAGCTTTAGGGACTGCCCCACATCCAGTGGATGAATTTCAGAACTGTCTGACCTTTTAAGAGTGGGAAGTACAACTTCTTGGTTTTCGTGGAATACAGAGGTTACCTTGGGTCTTGAACCTAGCATAGGTACCAGAACCACCCTATCAGGGAAGAAGGTTATAAAGGGTCCCCGACAATCTAGTAGGGACCCTGAGCGTGGCCCCCTGGGGGCCCGGCGGTGGAGGCTTGGGAGGCCCGGACGGAGCACACTACCCGCTTAACCCTCCCTCCCACCCTTGCCCCCCCTCCCCCCCTGAATTTCCTCTATCTCTATACATCTTTCTCCTTCTTTTATTTCCACTCTTCCTACTCTTTCTTCGGCAATGATTAACCCTCATAAATCGCCGCATACATCTACATACAGACTGAGATTTAGCCCCTGCATCCCCTCACAACGTCATCATATTATCTACAGCTCCTCACAAGACAGAGGAAATATCGCCCTTAGGCTGCCCTTCGCCCTCCCAAACGAAGCACAGACTGCTCCGAAAAAGACCCAGACCAAAACAGAACACAAGCGTCAACCCCATCCACAGAACTCGAGGACTCAAGCCCTTTCCCTTTACAAAAACAATATGGAGCGAAAAGCTACATTTACCCACAGCCTTATGATACCGTAAACGACTAGCTTGTAAAGACCAGACAAAGATCGCGTTGGGTAGTCAATGCGTAGAAGTCACCGGACAAGGGTGGTATGTTCAAGTACACAACACAATACGAGCTTTGTACTGCCATAATTAAGTCATATTGTAATAGATCCCATTTTGTATGTTACATACTCTTGATCTATATTTGCCGAATATATTGTACTGTTTATATACTTTCAATAAAAACTTTTTCTAAAGGAAAAAAAAAAAAAAAAAATAAAGGGTTCTTTTGATCCCAAATTGCTGATCTCAGAAACTCTCTTGGCTGAAGAGATTGCCACCAGGAAGGCAGTCTTGAGTGTAAGGTCCTTCAGCGTCGGTGGACTGCTCGGGTCTGAGTTAAACTGCGACAGGGAATCCAAGACAAACGGCAAATCCCATTTTGGAAATCTTGGCTTCCTTTGAGGCCTCAGCCTGGCCGCCCCTTTGAAGAATTGGCGTATAAGAGTATTTTTAGCCCATGAAACTCCTGAAAAGGCTGAGATAGCTGAAACTTGGACTCTTAGTGAACTGACAGATAAAGATAAGTCGAGGCCAGTTTGCAGGAAACTAAGAACGTCCGAGACTGATAGAGCATCTCTAGTGTTATTTCTGGAGGACACATGATCCATGAGCTTCGCCCAAATCCTCTGATACACCCTGTTGGTGCCGCTTCTCCTCGCACTTAAGGTGGGCATGGCCTCTTTCGGGCAACCGAGTGATTCCAACCTTCTCCTCTCAAAAACCAGGCCCTGAGACATAGATGCGTCGGGCACGGGTACAGGGCTGCACCTTGTGAGAGGAGGTCCGGTCTAGATGGAAGGGCAATCGAGTCCTTGAAGCTGAGTGAGGATAGCAGTGGAAACCACGGCCTGTTTGGCCAGAAGGAGATCACTGCTACTACTTCTACCTTCTCGGTCCTGAGTCTCCTGAGAAAACGAAAGATCAGAGGCACCGGGGGAAAAGCGTAGGCCCTGCAGAACCTCCACTGTTCTGAGAGAGCATCCACCCCGTAGGCTTGGGGATCTTGGAACCTCGAGTAGTACCTCGGGAGTTTGTTGTTGCAGGGTGAGTCGAACAATCGATCACCGGAGTCAACCCCAAGGATAGGATCCAACTGAACACCTCCCTGTGGAGGGACCACTCGTTGTTGTCCAACGCGTGTCTGGATAAAAAGTCTGCTTGGACATTCTGGGCTCCAGGAATATACACTGCCGAGATGTTGTCCAGATGTTTTTGGGCCCATCCCATGATTGGCTCCACCTCTCGCAGCAGAGAACCACTGCGAGTCCCCCCCTGCCTCTTTATGTAGGCTACTGTGGTGGTGTCATCCAGTTTTAGCATAACTGATGCCTTCTTCGTCAGATGGTGGAACGCCACAAGGGCTTTGAAGGCGGCTCGAAGTTCCAGAGAGTTGGACACTACCCGTTGCGCCGGGAAGTCCCAAGTGCCTTGCGCTACTTCCATCCGGCAGTGCGCCCCCCCAGCCTTTGGTACTGGCATCCGATGTCACCGTCAACCATGTGATGGGCATCAGTGAGTGACACCTGGTCAGATTTTCTCTTCGTATCCACCAGAGGAGAGACGACTTCATTGGCGAAGTTATGTGGATAAGCTGAGATTTGCTGCGTGATCTCCACTGTTTGAGGAAGCCCCTCTGGAAGGGACGCATCCGCCACTGTGCCCACTTCACCATTGGAATCGAGGCCGCCATCGTCCCGATCACTTTCAAGCACTGAAGAGCTGAAAGGAGTGAGGATGACAGAGCCTGGCGTATCCTGTCTTGAATTATCGATATCTTCTCCTTGGGAAGAGAAACTGTGCTGGAACTGGTATTGAAGTGGGCCCCGAGAAAGATTAAGGATTGAGTGGGCACCAGCTGACTCTTCTCTAAATGCAAGAGCCATCCGTACCGCTGTAGGATACGAGTCACCAACCCCTTGTGTTCCAACAAGCGACCTCTGTCTTGGGCTAGAAGAAGTATATCATCCAGGTAATGGTAAATGAGGATGCCTTCGACCCTCAGAAGTGCCACTACAGCTAGTAGAACTTTGGAAAATTTGCGAGGTGATGTCGTTAGGCCGAAGGGGAGGCATGTAAATTGCAGGTGCCACTGACCTAGTGCGAAGCGCAGGAACTGTTGGTACCCTTCCGCCACCGGGACATGAAAGTAGGCATCTTTCAAATCGATAGAAATTATCCAGTCTCCTGGCTGAACAGATTGCATTATGGTGCGAAGGGATTCCATTTTGAATTTTTCCTTGCGGATGAACCGGTTGAGATGTGTGAGATCTATTACCGGCCTCCATGCGCCACACTTTTTCTGTACCAAGAAAAGGGGAGAATACATGCCTCGTCCCCGTTCGTTTTCTGGAACCGGAGTGACAGCTCCTTGCCCAAGAAGAGTGTTCACATAAGACACCAGAACTTGTCTCTTCTCTTCTGAGGCAGGCACAATTGTAGGCACGAACTTGAGTCTTGGGCTTCTGTTGAAGGACCACATGTGGCCCACAGAGATCGTTCTGACGGTCCAGAAATCCCCGATTGAGGCCGCCCAGACATGCCGAAACCGGCGGAGGCGCGCCCCCACCTGGCCTGCCTGAGCGGGCCCAATCTCAAAAGGACTTAGTGGAATCCTGATTGGTGGGAGGGGCGCTCTTTGCCGCTTTCTTAGTGGCAGCTTGTCTGTCCTTCCAAGACCTTCCAAACTCACGGCCTGGCCTGTAACTGCGCGTCTCCTTGCCCCTGTCTGCACCTTGCTTCCTTGGGAAGGAGCGCCTAACGCCTGCATACGCCGATCCTGAGGGAGAAAGCCCGACTTACCTCCCGTGGCCCGAGAGATGGCCTCGTTCAGCTTGTCCCCAAAAAGAGAGGACCCCCCTGAAGGGAATCCGGCACCAAGCTTGCTTGGAGGCCGGATCAGCCATCCACGGGCGCAGCCACAGAGCTCGCTTGGCGGTCACAGAGGACAGCATCACCCGGGCCGCCAGGCGAATGATGTCGAGCGATGCCTCCCCCAGGAAAGCCGAGGCCATCCTTAACTCCTGGATAGGAGAATTCCTTGCGACTTCCAGAGAGTAGCCCGCTAGGGTTTCCTCCACACTGTCAGTCCAGATCTCCATTGCCTTAGAAATTGCAGCCAATGCCAAGGCCGGCTTGCAGGCCATCCCAGCTGACAAATAGATCTTTTTGAGATCAGCGTCAATTCGCCTCTCCAGCGGGTCCTTAAAGGAGACCGTATCTTCCAATGGCAGGGTCACATATCTGGCCAGTCTCATTAGAGCTGCATCTATGGTCGGTGCTGACTCAAGGTACTTAACATCTTCCTCTTTGAAGGGATACAGTCTCTGCACCTTAGAGGGTAGAGAGCTCCTCTTGTCTACCTTGGCCCACTCTTCCGAGATAATCTCCCCAAGTTCTCCCAGCAGTGGAAAGTGGGGACGCTCTCTGCTGAGCTGTTTGAAAAATTTATTTTGTTTTGGAGGGGAAACTGCAGGATCCTCCAGCCTTAGAGCTTCCTCGACCGCTCTGACCATGGCCGGAACTAAGGCATATTGAAAGCCCACCGTGGGATCCTCTGCCTCTGACTCACTGTCTGAGGACACAACTGAAGGTCTGCTGACCTGGGCGGACTTCCCCCATTCTGAATACACAGTCTCCCCTGAAGGGCCTGGTGACTCAAACACAGGGTCCTGGGGTCTGCTTGACTCTTTCTCCATGAGGGAGTCTTGCACCACCTGCCTGAGTAATGTTTCCAGGCGCTGATCCGGTCCTTCTCTTTCATTTGCCACTTTCCCAAAACAGAAATCGCAGAGAGATCTTCCCGCCGGAACCCCAGTCCTACATCCCCAACAAGAATTCTCAGGCCTTTCCCTAGGACGTGAGGGGGGAGGGGGTGCCGGCTCCCTACTGCGGTGGCTTGACCGGGAGTGGGACCCATGTTTTGACCTAGAGGAAGAGTGCCGGTGGTTTGATTTTGAGTTGCTCCTTCTCCCGGAATCTTTCTGACGTTTAGACCTAGAAGGGCTAAGAAGAAAAAAAGAGCCAGAAGTAGACAACAATAGAGAGAGAGAGAGAGAGAAACAAACGTGACACACAGGCACTAAGAGCTCCTCTCCCCCCTGTCCACAGGAATCACAATACCTGCTGTGAGAGGTTTGGCCACCAGGGTGCAGTGAGGCATCCATAGCAAACCTTGAATGTCTATAGAAAGAAAGAGACAAATCATCAGCCTGCCACCCCCTTCTGACCAGTCACCCAGACCATTGAGTGCCTACCTGAAGCTGTGGATCAGAGAGCCTGGGGAAGCTACCGCAGCGCCCGTACGCATTCCCAAGGCTCTGCTGAACACACACAGCTTTTAAACACGGCGCCGCCGTGACGTCACACAAGCGCCGGCGACCGTTCGTTCGCGCCAGAACGAACGCGCGCACCAAGCCTCGATCGCGCCGCATCTGCACATGCGCAGTGCAGCTGCGACGACCGACGCTGGGACGCAGATCCAGCCAAACCCCAAGCCACCCCCATAGTTGCACCCAGCATGGACGCTGCCAGGAAGTGTAGGAGCCATGGCCGGACCTGCGAGGAGAGGAAGCAAGGAAGGAACAGGCAAGTGTCCTAACACAAATGACACACACTACTGCCATGTACAAATATGCAAAAAGAAAACGACTTACCAATCCCCTACGATCGTGGTGGACAGGATGCTTGAAGCATGCACACACACACCGGGCTTGCAGATAGGGCCACCTGCTCACAGCAAGGCTATCGGCCATTGCGCACTCTTCAGGGGTCCTGACTTCAGCGCTACTCTGCATTACACTCCATACCCTTCCTTAGTGGGGCTTATCGGAGGTGAGCAACCCTGGCAATCTAGCCGGATATCGATCGTAGTGGGAACACCATAAGGTAGAGAACCGTCCAATCGGTCCTACGGAGGAGGACAAAAAAGGAACACGGTTGTTAGGGTGGAGCAAAGATGTATGGGAGCAGAGTCCTATAGGGTAGTTATGGAGGTGGAGCCTACCCACACGTATGCTGCCATGGAGTCTGTCAGGAAATCTGTTTTAATGCAAAGGTTTGATACAAATATGCAATAGTAGCAGTGGGTGATTAACCAATTCAAGATTAGAGATTCTTTATTCTTTATGGACCAGACCCATTTTCAAAATGTACATACTGTATATACCCACCAATCTGTCAATAATTCTGTCATTACAAATACATGGTCATACATCTTCCAATGTAAGTATGCATATGCCATACCTGTGAAATCCCAGTCAAAGAAAACAATCGGTGTAGTAGTTACTCCTTACTTCCCCTACTACAGTGATCCTCGCTGTCTTCTGGTCCTGCAGCTGCCTTGCTGCGTAGTGAACACAGGGGGTCACACGCTAGCAACCGGCACCATTTATTTATTACTGATACTTACATATATAGCACCATCGGTGTGCCTACAGGGTGCGCCAAGTGTGCCTGGGCACACCCTACTCACCCAGTGCGGAGCAGATTGCCCCTGCTTATCTAACGAACACAGTGAGTGATTGGTTCTGAACACTTACTGTGTTCGTTCATAATTAAATTATAGTAAACTGTGTTTAGGAATATTTGTGAATGAACAGGAAGCCGCCCAGCACAGAGCCCTTCCCATACCGTGATTTCCACCACCACTAATGTGGCCTACTGTGGCACTTATGTTGTGCATCAAAGGCAATATGCAACATCTCTTTGGGATCTCCAAAGGCTTTATATCGTATTTTCCCACAGTCCTCCTTAAATAGAGTGTTTGTTAACTTGAAAAGGAAAAAAATTGGATCCTGTTCCCTTAACCACTTCAGCCCCAGACGGATTTCCCACATTAGGACCAGAGCACTTTTTGCGATTTGGCACTGCGTTGCTTTAACTGACAATTGTGCGGTCGTGCAACACTGTACCCAAACAAAATTGATGTCCTTTTTTCCCCACAAATAGAGCTTTCTTTTGGTGGCATTTGATAACCTCTGTGTCACTTCTGATCACCGCTATAAACAAACAAAGAGCGACAATTTTGAAAAAAAACAATATTTTTTACTTTTTGCTATATACATATCCAAAAAATAAAAATAAAAAACGAATTTATTCATCTGTTTTGGCTTATATATATTCTTCTACATACATTTGGGGTAAAAAAAAAATCGCAATCAGCGTCTATTGATTGGTTTGAGCAAAAGTTGCCGCGTTTACAAACAATGAGAATTAATTTATGGCGTTTTTACAATTTTTTTTTATTGGTAATGGCAGCGATCTGCGATTTTTATCATGACTGTTGTATTGTGGCAGACATGTTGGACATTTTTACACTTTTTTGGGACCATTGACATTTATACAGCCATCAGAAATGTAAATATCCACTGATTACTGTGTAAATGTCACTCACCGGGATTAACCTGCAGGGGGCAATCAAGGGGTTAACTGTGTTCCCTAGGCATGTTATAACTGTGTGGGGGCTGGGCTGGCAGGGGCATAACCGATCTAACTGATCCCGGGGAGAGGGATCAGTAAATCAGTATTATGTCCCATGTCAGAGCGGGGAACCACTGTGTTTACATTGGTGGTTCCCCGCTTTTCTTCTATTGTAAAAGAGCATGCTGCTGGCCGCCGTTTATAGACGGTGATTCATGCTATGCTGCCACATTGCAGCAGTAAATGTACGCGACGCGGTCTGGAAATGGTTAAAGCATTTTATACAGCACAGTGCTTGTGCTGTATAAAATGGCCCCCTGTATCACCTAAAAAACCTGGCTAATCCTGCCAGTTTCTACCCTCCCCTATGTATGGTGACTCCCTTGTATCAGGGCTCCAGAGAACTGACACCGGAGTCACAGATAAGTGCCTCCGTCATCCACAACCTGCTCTGTGTCTCCCCTCTCTGCCTATCAGCGCCCCTATCCTCTCCTCCTGCTCTATTAAAAACATTTTTTTTTCTATATTTCCCTTTGATATATAACACTAAGCTCCCCAGTGAGTTTCATTTATAAAAATAAGCTGTATAATAGCTTACATCAGAGCGTCAGTGCTCAGCTGACTGCCCGCCTGTCTCCTCCTCTCCTCGTCTCGGCTGATGTCTGCGTGGGTTTCCCTGCACCTCCCCCTGCAGCTAAGACATTGGGAGAGGAGACAGGTAGACAGTGAGCTGAGCACTGAACGGCGCTCTGAAGTAAGCTATTATACAGCTTATTTTTATAAATGTCAATCACTGAGGAGCTTAGTGTTATATATCAAAGAAAACTATAGAAAAAAATTACTTAACAAACAGTTAACAAACACTTTACTTAACCCCTCCAGATCTGTGCTATAGCCAAAAGACAGCTACAGCGCGGATCTCAATTTCCGGGTGGATGTCCATGGACGTCCCGTCCTGCCCTTGTGTGCACAGCAGACGCGCACCCACAGGCGGCGGCACGTCTCGATGTCCGCTCGTGACCCGCGATCGCCTGTCAGAGCTGCAGAACGGGGAACCGCTGATGTAAACACAGCAGTTCTCTGTTCTGTGAATGGTGACATAGCATATCTACTGATCCCTGTCACTGGGATCAGTTAGATCTGTTATGTCCCGACCAGCTCCGCCCCCACACAGTTAGAACACATGCAGGGAACACAGTTAACCCCCTCACTGCCAATGACATTTATACAGTAATCAGTGGACATTTAAATTTCTGATCGCTGTATAAATGTCCTTGGTCCCAAAAAAAGTGTCAAAAATGTCCGACATGTCCGCCCCAATATCGCAGTCCTGATAAAAATCGCAGAATGCCGCCATTCCTAGTAAAAAAAAAAATAATAAAAACGCCAGAAATCAATTCCCATAGTTTGTAGACGCGATAACTTTTGCGCAAACCAATCAATAAGCGCCGATTGTGATTTTTTTTCTTACCAAAAATATGTAGAAGAATATAAATTGGCCAAACCAAATGAATATTTTTTTTTTTTGGATATTTATTATAGCAAAAAGTAAAAAATATTGTTTTTTTTTTCAAAATTGTTGCTATTTGTTTGTTTATAGCGCAAAAAATAAAAACCGCAGAGGTGATCAAATACCACCAAAAGAAAGCTCTATTTGTGGGGGAAAAAAGGATAAACATTTTGTTGGGGTACAACGTTGCACGACTGCGCAATTTTCATTCAAAATGTGACAGCGCTGAAATCCTAAAATTGGTCTGGGCAGGAGGGGGGTTTAAGTGCCCAGTAAGCAAGTGGTTAATAAAACCTCCCAGTGAGTACCACCTGTTAGCACTCTGCGCTCACCTCAATATATTGACCTATTGTGTATAAATAGGTCACCATGTGCTTTCTTCTTTAAAGGGTCTCCACCTCCTCAGGATACTCCTAGGATTACCACCTGGACACTTCCCCCTCTCATGCAGATATGGACAACGGCAATCCAAGTACCTCAACTGACTCCTCTGCTCAAAGGGAATAATGGCTCAACATGGTGTTTTAACATTTTAAAACAAATGGCACTTTATTACAATTCATATGCAATACACTCCCATAATAAGTGCACTAAAACCAGCAGTGCACCACCTTAAAAGTGCCTGTATACATCCAGATAGCTGCCCCTTTTAAGATAGAGCCCTTAGCATCCTCAGTCAGTGCAATCCAGGGGCTACTTCCCGGTAATGCGATGATGTCAAACTGCAGGCTGATAGTGCCATAGACAAGATTCAAACCGACAACTCTAGTGCTGCCAGGTGCAAGTGTCAACCACTTTTACGCCACTTTGACACTTGCATTTATCTCAATAAATGCAAGGTGTTCTCTGGATGAGGTAGAGGGCCTGGGCGCTGATGTCAAAATCTCTACCTCACCCAATCAAAGAATGCCTTGCATTCATTAAGTAAAATGCAAGGCTTACTGTGAGTGGTGCTTGTGCTGAACATGTGACCCTTTGTAACCTGGAAGATAGGACAGTGTTGTATAGATGACTACTACAGTCAGTGCCGTCTGTGCTGGATCTGTGTGGATTCTTCTCCCTCACCCTCCTCCTGTCACCAGGAGAGAGATTAATATCGGGGGCAGCAGTGGTAGATTAATAAAGAGTGGCAGGACCGGAGGAGCTTGCAGAGGAGGACATGGAGTGAGTTGCAGGCAATCAGTGAGCAGTAATAATGTGCAGTAACCTCCAGCAACCAATCGGTGAGAGGTAATGATGTGCAGTAACTTCTAGCAACTAATCAGTGAGTGGTAATGATTTTCAGTAACCTCTAGCAACCAATGGATGAGCAATAATGATGTGCAGTAACATTTAGCAACCAATCATTGAGAGGTAATGATGTGCAGTAACCTCTAGCAACCAACCAGTGAGAGGTAATGATGCGCAGTAACCTCTAGCAATCAAACAGTGAGTGGTAAGGATGTGCAGTAACCTCTAGCAACCAATTAGTGAGTGTGGACGAGTACTTTATGTGTTGTAGTGGGGTGCCTGAGTATAGTAGCAGGAAGAGTGATCAATGGGTTATGTGTTCCTCCATGGATTCTTAGATTTGCAATCTAAAGTAATGCCAGCAAAGATTTCATGGTAAAGAAAGATAATGCTTTACCCTGTGTTAGTAAAGCCCATTCATGGAATGGTTTTACTGGGAGTCTTGATTAAGGCAGCTAGTCCTAGCTCTGGGGGAGAAAGTGTTTCCGTGTGAGGAGGCAGCTAGGAGCATGGCTTTTTGTAGCCGAACTTGGGATTGGGCGCTGCTTTAAATTTGCATCCTTTTTTCCTCAAAAATAGAGCTTTCTTTTGGTAGTATTTGATCCCTTCTGCGTCATTTCTGATCGCCGCTATAAACAAAAAAAGAGCGACAATTTTGCAAAAAAACAGTTTTTCTTACTTAATTTGCTAAAATACAAATCCAAAAAAAATATATATAAAAAAACATTTTTTTTCATCGGTTTTGGCCGATTTATATTTTCGTTTATTGATTGGTTTGCGCAAAAGTTGCGACGTTTACGGATGATGAGAATTCATCTCTGGAATTTATTATTTTTTTTTTTTTTTACTAATAATGGCAGCGATCTGCGATTTTTAGCGGGACTGCGATATTGCAGCGGACATGTCAGACCATTTTGACGCTTTTTTGGGACCATTTATACAGCAATCAGTGCTATAAAAATGCATTGATTACTCTGTAAATGCCATTGGCAGTGAAGGGGTTAACCTGCAGGGGCGCTCTAAGGGTTAACTGTGTTCCCTTGCTGTGTTCTAACTTTATTGGTGCTGGGCTGGCAAGGGGAGGGGAGTGATCACGGCTTCCATATACAGGAAGCCTGTGATCACAGCCCTTTCCCCTCTGTCAGAACGGAGATCCGTGTTTACATACACGGACCTCCGTTCTTTCACTGCGGGGGGAGGGGACATCGCGGGTAGCCGGTGGCGATCGAGTCCACCCTACCCACTCCCTGCCCCCCGCCCCGAACACAGTGTAGGCACTCACAATGCTAGTTATCGCGGCCGCCATCATGTGACAGAGTTTCGCGATAACGAGCCATCTTGCCGCCTTCACGCTGTGGCGGGCGATAGGTAAGTGGTTAAATAAAGCCAGCCATAGATGTTTCCGATCTCGGCTGGTTTAGCAGAAACCAGCTAAGATTTGAACCATGTATAGGCAGGCTGAATGTACCCAAACTGATTGATCGGTACAGCCCATCTGCCTGATTTTGCATGTGTTGATTGCTAGCGGTTGTTATAGCCGCTACCAATAATCACTCCTGGCAGGGTTGGCTTCTTGTGCCAGGAGAACACAAAGCTTTCACAGGAGGGACACTGTGTTGATAGGGACATCAAGCTGTTTTCTTTCCTGCAACCCGTGACGGCAGGAAAGAAAATTGATCCATCTATAGCCGGCTTAAATCTGTGTGTGCCTGGGAAAATGTTTGCCCTGGGTCCAAATAATATTAAAGATGGCCCTGACTACAGTAACCTTCCTCTTTCACTGGGATTCCCCTAAAAATGGTACACTATGCATACTTACTGTAATGATGCAAAAACTATACCTGGAATTCAGCTTTAAATTTATGATTGGGACATATAAATATATATTTACAAGCATGTATCTTAGGAAAAGTGCACCTTGCATATAATAACTGTATGAGCTTTATACTGTTATCAACAATAGTTCTACATATTTATAGATTTGTGATGTAGGACCGTTCAGAGTGCATTTAAATGGTTATAGCAAATAAAGAGGTGTTTTGATCACTATTTCATCAGTGGTTTTATATATATTGACAGTATCTATTATACATATTCTTTTGTGTATGAAGAATCTAAAACCTAAGGATATTTGGTTATTTTTCAGCTTCTTCACTGGTAGAAAAACAAAATAAAGCATCTATGTAATGGCTCCTGGATGCCATCTGGAGTATGGCTTGCAGATGGCAGCAGAGAGCTTTAAATGGTACCATTCTTCCATTTCAATGCAGCATTTTAAAATCCATTTTCAGACAGGGGGGAGTTTTTGGAGTAAAGAGGCACATTTATCAAAGCAAAGAATACCAGAGAATCACTTGTATCACTAGAAGTACACCATGAAATCAATGCAAAGCATTAACATAGCAGCAGTGAGATCCCTGCTTGAAGTTCAATGTAGACAAGTGAAGAGGTTAAGATAAAAAGATATTGATTCAAAAAATAACCAAGGTCATATGTTTGTGTAATCTGTCATTATACTCTGATTAGCTCATAGTAGTAAGGTAACCACACCCTGCTTCATGGTCATGTTAAATATTCATTGTTAACAAATCATTTTTTTTTACTAATACTAGCACTGGTTTGCTGATTACCAAATCAGCAGGACCAAGAATCCTCAAATTATTATTCTCCAAACAATGCCCTGGACAGGGTGTACAAATAATGTGATGAGTTACAAAAGCAGTGTTGACTATGAGGAGTTACCACATTGCATTTGTTATTTTCAAAAGCTAGTATAATGAAAAGCAGTGATGAAAAGCACTTATGGGTTTTACCAATTACCTTTGCCTATTAATTCTTCATGGTCTACAGAATTTTGGGGGATAGCAGGGTATATCCCTTGCCCTGATACTTTGTGCTAAAAGGTGTCTCTCCTTCTTCTCTCAGAAAGTGGGAGGTATGCATTTACTTTTTCTGAATCTGTTTTTGTGGGCTACGAGATGGCATACCTTTTTATCTGTGCACATATACACATGAGCATTCTGCAGAACTTAGTGTAGTGACTAATATTCCATTGAATTAATGAACTTCTAACTTTTTATTACTCTGAACTTTGATGTCCAATCTGAGAAAGGTAACACAATTTAGCTATCCCAACAATCATAAATGATTCATATTCTGCATGACTTTTTAATGGTATACAGATTGGACAAATGTGCATGCCTTTATTCAGGTTTAGAGTTATATTTTTCCTTCCAAAGCTATACACCTTGTGCAAAACAATAGTTAATATGGGCACTTTAAGCTACAAGATGTATGGTTCCACTTTGGTAGGCCACCACTGTGGTTTTGTCTAACTGAATCCTGGTTATGCGACCCTGTAGTCAAAAGGTCCAGTATTGAAGGGACAGCCAAATCATTTAGAGCTTCAGAATGCTGATCAAGAGACAAGTTTCCGCCAATGACCAAGTGACATGTACAATGACAGAGTCCAGGACTCCTCCCCAGCCTGACAGATTGGTATTTGTCATAAAACCTTCCAGAGTAGAGGGAGAAATGATTTCCCCTACATCAGGGCTAGACTCGTGACTCACCAGGCTGGGGCAAGCTCGTCAAGAGACTGAGGATTCTTGTCTTGTGCAGTCATAATGTTGAGCTGTATGGGACCTGAACACCTTGAAGGAGGCCACAATTAAGGCAAGGACCCTCATACAAAATCAAAAGGTGTATTGCCTCCTACAATGTAACATATAAATGTAAGAGTGGAGAGAATGGAGTTTTTCCAATGGGAGAAAGACCCTGGATAGGGAAGTATCCCAAGGAAGCTAATCCAAATTATGAGTCAGTTCCTGTTAATTTGTGGAGGTTCAGTATCCACCCAAACCTCTGCATAGTCTGAACATTTTTTTAAACATTGACTGATAGGGCCTGTGCTGACTGTTCTTTCAGTTGAGAGGTCAGCTATATATCCCACAATAAGGATTTCCCATAAGTGAAGCAGTAAGTACATCAAGTACAGGGACTAGAACCTTAGTAAAGACTCTTGGTGCAGTGGCCAGATCAGAAGGTAGGGAATCAAACTGGTAATACTGTTCCCATTGCAAAACACAGAAAGCAAAAGACAAGGATATGCAATTAAGCATCTTTCATGTCCAAGAAAACCCTCTGAATGCAGCAAAGCAATGACCAACCTGACAGATTCCATGTAGAAGTTTTTAACTCGAAGAAAGGTGCTGAGACCCTTCAGATCCAAAGTAGGGAGAATTGGGAGCCTGTGTGAAATGAGAGTGTCTAAGGCAGAAGACTTCTAGGGTTTCTAAGGTAGAGAGTTTACCAATTGAGTGTTTTCCTCTTTTGCTGGTGTAAGAGAGAGCTTTGTTACCTGGGGACATTCTTGATGAACTTATCCTGGAATTCAGCATAAAGGCGCCCCTCCCCCCACAAGGCATGTGCAGAAGGCGTTTCTTGCATTGTTGTTCCACAGACCAACATTTTAGCCATTCGGTCCATCACATGTGTACCAATAATAGACTCATTATATCAGGAAAATGATATCCACTTCTCTATCAACACAGTAATGAAGGCCCGAAGGCATGAACTCTAGTTGTTGGAGGACAGAGTGGTCCCTCAGGATAGACCCTGGATCCTGAGACATGCCCCTGGACCAAATGGCTAAGGTCTCTCAGAGGCTATGGGGTTGAAGTGCAGGGTGTAGAGCAGGGCCTGATATAGAAAATAAAGCATTAAAAAGGACTTCTGGTCTCTTAAGGCAGCAAATAGCTGGGTCAACAATTATGGAACCCCTCTTCAATAGGATAATGCCAGGAAAAACACTAGGGGGAATAAAGATTTTCTCTGTATTAGGCCAATTACTATACAAAACAGGATGTAATAGTAATTGTACTGGAGAGGCCCTAACCAGTTTCGGACTCTTAGGAGAACCCAGACTGCTGACCTAATGTTTGTCTGATGCAGGCTGCCCCAGGACAAGGCATTTGCACAATCCTTCCATAAGAGCAGAAAATGTATCCCTGAGTTTTGGAGTATTGTCAACAGACTGAACATTTTCATATACCAAGTCAACAGACAAGGTGCTCTCTTCCTCATCCCCATTTAACTGTGTAATATTAGAGAATGACTCTGTCAGGGGACAAGGATGCTCAGTTGCATCCCTTGCATTCTGATTCAGGTAACAAGGCTTAAATCGTCCACATAAATTCGGACATTGTGGCACAGAAATTCTATCTGGATTATACAGATGAGGGAGCAACCACAAAAGGTGTTAATGATAACTCTAGAAAGTGCTGAGACCAGCTTTATCTGCACCAGGGCCTTTTAGACGACATACTGCAAGGTTGTTAAGGCTTGTGGGACAAATTCCCTTGTGCTTATTATCTGTAGAGTTGAGCGAACCCGGACTGTAAAGTTCGGGTCCGTACCGAACTTTGGGGTGTCCGGGACCCGGACCCGGACTTTTCAAAAAATTTCCGGGTTCGGGTCCGGTGTTCTGGTAATTTTAATGAAAAATCTTAAAAATGCTGTAAAAAAGCCCAGGAAGGTCCTAGAGGTCTGCAAAAGGAAGGAAAATGTGGGTAAGGGTGGGACAAGTGCCCTACAAAGAAATGGGGACAGGGAAATAACTTTAAATATTTTTAAAAAAATAAAAACATAAAAAATGCAAAAATGGAGATCATCTTCAAAATGGGTCTGAAAAGTATTAATTAACATTAGAGGCCATAGAACTGTTCTAAAATCATCTTCAAACTGTGTCCAAAAAGTATAAATAAGCCCGGAGTACCCATATCACTGTTCTGCAAAATGTGTGTATCACTTTAAATCAAACCGTCAATCATTGCACATCTTTTATTCACACTTCTTTTTAAAATGTGTGTATCACTTTAAATGAAACCGTCAAACATTGCAC
>BLSH010518486.1:1721481-1733328 GCA_018402905.1 Glandirana rugosa | reverse complement strand
AAAAAAGGGTTGGACTTATATCTTTTGACAATAGCCTGTAAAACTTTCTTATGAAATGTTAATTACGGGGGAGCCAGCTCCTAGGGAAATGGAATACCTTACGCGTGTTTCAAATACAATCTCCGTATGAATAAGTTGACAGATGGTCTTAATTTTCCGCTTCCCTCTCCGTCGACTTTCTGGAAGATAGGAGATAACGAGTTAATCTTTCTCTGTTATTTAGACGGTGGAGTGTTTGTGAATCTCTTGTTGATAAGATGGTTTCTGTTCTTGAGTCTAGGCACAACAATACGGTTGTACTTGCTCGGCAGTGATTACTGTGTCCTTCAGTTGATTCGCCAAGTGTTTCCCTGCTCTGTTACCATACCCATATGAAGCAGCCCTCAGTTTTTTGACGGCTCGTTCATGTTGGCATAACAACACGGATCTGAGTTCTTGTCTTTGGTAGAATAGTTGTTCTCTAAGTGTTTGTGAGGTGGCAGATTTATTGTCTCTTTCTAATTGAGCAATAGAGGATAGAAGGTCTTTCAGCTGCCTCTCCCTTCGCCTTTTAATTCTGGTAGACAGTTGAATAAGTATGCCTCTAACATAAACTTTGTGCGCATTCCATAAGGTAAAGGGATCCTCGACCGAGGGGGCATTAATTGTAAAGTATTCTTTCAAAATGTCCGATAACAGTTTTCTATATTCAGGTTGGGAAAAAATAAGGGTGTCATTTCGCCATCTATTTGCCCTAGTCTCGGCTCGAAGATCCCCCACCGTCACGGAAACTGGCGCGTGGTCAGACCAGGTTATGTTATGAATCTCAGACTTAGTTACATTCTGTAATAGGAATCTATCCACCAAAAATAAATCTATTCTGGAGTATGTTCGGTGAACATTTGAAAAAAGGGTGAAGTCTCGTTCATTAGAATGCTGACATCTCCAGACATCGTATAGGTTTGCTGTACTAAGAAATTTGTCCACAGAGACTCTATGCTTTTTGGACCCTACATGGCCGGAGAAGTCAAGGTCCTTATTTGGAATGGCGTTGAAATCTCCGCAGATGATGGTATAGCCCTGTTGTACACGATTAACTTTTTTCCAGAGTTTATTCAGGAAGGAGATTTGTTTCGTATTGGGTAGATATACGTTGACTAAGGTGTATTTAGTTCGGTTGACTTCACAAATAACAATTAAGAATCTCCCTTGAGGATCTTCTATTTTATCCAATATGGAGAGTTGTAGAGAGTCCTTAAATGCAATGGCCACTCCTCACTTTTTACATGGAGCATTGGACATTAGGACAAGAGGGAATTTTTTGTGTTTGAATGTGGGAGGGTTGTGAGAGTTGAAATGAGTCTCTTGAAAACAGATAATATCGCATTTCAAAGTACTCGCTTCTTTCCATGCCAGCTGTCTTTTAAAAGGGCTGTTTAGACCCTTAACATTCAGTGAGGATATGCGGAAAGACATTGTGTCGTCTGTTGTGGGATGTTAAGCAAAGTTTGGGTAGCAGTTAGTGAGAGGTGAAAGCTGGCGTGTTGGATGAGGGATTCCTCTAATTCTATGATGTCTTGGGCTGATCAGCGATGATAGATGAAGTGGAATGCAAACGTAATTTACAACGTGGTCTCCGATCACACTCTTAAAAAGAAGGGAGGGTATCCTTTTGAAGCTACAGGTTCAAACGGTGCAACAGTAGGTAGAAAGTAGTGTAGACAGATGAGAAAGGAAAATATCCAGTAAAAATAGGCGATTCTGTATGAATCTGTGTGGACAGTTGACCACTCAACTTGGGGGGGATAGAGAGAGTAGAAATAACTGGTTACCTCCAGTAGGCTGCCAGAGCCAGTGTTGAGACGATGTCAAGATTCCCAAGATCATTCAGCATCGTTGTCTGTATCATCATTCTGGGAGGTAGCAATGTCCGGAGGTAAGTTGTTAGAGATCTCTTGGTTCTGCAAAATGTCCCATTTCTGCAAGAGAGAGAGCCCTTCTTTCACTGTTGTGATCACATATGTTCTTTCTTCTTTTGTAATCAGCAACTTAGCTGGGTACAGCCATCTGTAAGTGATACTGTGGTTGTTCAACGGTTTTGTGATCGTAGCTAGTTGTCTTCTTTGCTGTAAGGTAAAGGCTGAAAAGTCATTAAAGAAAGACAATTCTTGTAGGTTATCTGGAAGGTTGTCTCGATATCTTATAGCCCTCATGAAACGATCTTTGGTGTGGAAGAAGTGAACTCTTGCCAATGTATCCCTTGGGAGATGCTCTGGGATGTGCTTAGGTCTGGGGAGTCTGTGAATACGGTCAATAATGAGATCCTCAAGTGGGGCCTCCGGTAAGGCTTCACGAAGTACATTTTTGAAAAATTTATGTAGATCTGTGGGTTTGACCGATTCTGGGATCCCCCGAATTTTAACATTATTGCGCCTCGAGCGGTCCTCTAGGTCAGCAAGTTTCATTTTCATTTGCCAGATTTCATCTTCCCTCTCGTTATGGGCATCCACTAGTTCATTAAATGTGGACGCAAAGGAGCTCATTTTAGATTCTATGTGTGAGACTCTGTTGCTGACTTCCTTTACCTCCGTTTTGAATTGTGTTGCTAAGGACATAATATCTGTATGGATAGTAGATCTCAGGGACATTAACATGTCTTTCAGTGTCGTATCTAGGACCGGTATATCAGCAGTAGGAAAGTTAGAAATAGAGTCTTGTAATTCTCTAGTGTCGTCCAGGGAAATATTGAATTCATTGGTAAGGGAAGTATTAGGAGAGGGGTCATTCATTTTTTGTTTGGATTTTGCTGGGCTGGCTGAGGGAGAGGTGCGGAGTTCTTCCTCATCTTGTAAAAGTTTAGATAGATCTGTGGGCTTATGTTTAAGACCATATCTGGTCTGGTCTGTTGGTTGCTGCTTTATATGAGGGTTGTCACCATTGCTGAATAGTAGGTGTTTATTGGGGTTAGAAAAAAAGTCTGTCATTTTTCCTGGTTTTGATCCCTCTCTCTTCTTTTTGGACGGCATGAGTATATATAAACGGAGTTGCAATGTTAAGCTTGTGCCTGATATCCCGGTCTCTAGTATTAGTGAGAAATCTGGCAGCCTTGACGGAGATTATATATGCACTACATGTTGATTTATGGAATAGTTCTCCAATTAATCAGGTATCAAGGAGGAAGCGTATGCATACAAGACAGTTCCTGTAATATATAGTGCAGGTAGAAAAGACAATATCGCAAGTTCAGGTGTACCAAGATGGCCGCTGTGAGACTATGAGTCAGATCCGAGGTAAATGTTGGGAGTAATGAGCTGGATCAAATGTCACCTCTGGAACTTCTCTTTCACTATTAGATATTAAAGTTTTATGTTAGCACTAACTTAGATTGCCCCATGCTCATGCGGTGTGGAGTATGCTTTACCAGCGGAGGGCTCCAAGTCGCACCAGGCCGCTCCACATGCAGTTTAATTAAATGGAATAAATTGATTCTGCAGGGGTGGATTATGCTTCTTATATAGGTACAAGGGTCCGCACACTGTCCCTATGCCTCCTGATCCTCCAGGGAAGTCCCGCAATGTAGACCGGAACGGCCGTTCCGACTAGGCCGCAAAAGCCGCGGCCTAAATTTTTTGTGGCTCCGGGCCGCCGATCGCGGCGAAACTTCGCAATCTAGCTCTCAAAGGTGTGGAGAAGGTATATTACCTTAACTGTGGGCTTCTGGATGTCTCAAGGCTACGGATGCAAGCAGATTGTTAGTCGATGGTCCGGAGCTCTGTCTCCACACGTCTTGCCTCATCCGCGGCTAGCCACGCCCCCCCCTCTGATGCCCCTTTTGTAAAGTTCTGCACATATAGGCTGGAATTCTTTATGTTTGTGAGATACTTCGGCGGAATTGTCCGCAAAGATCAGGATCCTGTGACCTTCAAAGTCCAGTGATCTAGCTTTGCGGAAATTCTGTAGTATTATCTGACGGTCATTGTAGTTTAAATATTTGGCAATTACTGGCCTGGGGCCTTTGCAACTCCTTTGAGGGCGCTCCCACCCTGTGAGCTCTTTCAATCACACAGGGCCTGTGTATGCCTGGTGACTCCGGGATGAGGACGGAACAGATGTCAGGCAGGGACCCCGGTTTGATGGATTCTGGGAGTCCCACAAAATGTAGGTTACTCCTCCTCAAACAATTTTCGAGGTCCTCTATACATTCGTGGAGGGTCTGCTGGGCCCGGGTATATTCCTCCATGGCTGTGCTGGATTGGTGCTGGTCTTCCTCTAATGAGGATATGTGTTGCTCGGCCTCTGTTAATCTGTGGGACTGTTCTTTCAGTTCTTTTTTGAGCTGTGACATTCCTGATGCCACCGCTTGTTCCACTGCTGCGGCTATTGTGGGGGATAGTAAGCCGCCACTGCTTTGGTGATCTTATCATATTCAACCTCCTGTTCCGGTCATTGGTCCCCCGAATCACTTGCCTCCATATGATCGCTGGTGGGTCTTTGCTCTTCCGCGGTCCTCTGAGAGGCTGATTGTGACTGAGTGGATAGAGAGGCGCCACGTGTGAGGCGCGGTGGCCATCTTGGGGTCGGAGGCCGCATGTGAGGGAGACGAGCGACGGGATCTCGATCTCGAACGAGACCGTGGGCGGGAGACGAAGCGGTCCATGCCTTCCAGCGGTGTTCTGGGATCACCGGGTAGAGTGCCGTGTGGCAAAGGTTGCCCCGGGCTTTATAGGCAGGTTACTTGTGCAGGCTAGAGCGGAGCTTCTGGCTCACCCGTCCGCTACATACGGAGCTGGAACCGGAAGTCTATCCATACTTCTCTTTAAAGGATTGCATGTGTTTATTTGTTGCATAGGTGCTTGGACACATTCTCCGGGTGGATTATTGTATTCTGACAGCTAATTTCGGCATCTGTCAGAATACCAAACAGCAACTGTATCTGATTGGACACAGCCCCTGTTTAACAGAGAGTATTTAGGCAAAATTAGGTACTGGCCGAAATTTACATAATGCGTGGTCAGCTTAATGGTTGGAGTATTTATGGCTTGTGTAGATTCTAGGAAAGTTTCCATTAGTTACACAGCAAAAATGATGATGCTAACTTGTTACTAAATTTATCAACCAAATAAGTACAAACCTGTAATCTGAAAAAAGCTTAACATCTTGCCGACCAGCCGCCGTTGATACATGGTGGCAGGTTGGCTCATTCCCACAAATCACTGTACCGGTACGGCGGTTTCTTTAAGGGACCTAGCGGGCGCGTGGGCATCACAAACAGATCCCCGTTCTGTCAGGGGTGTGGAGAGAGATCGTCTGTTCCCAGTAATCAGGAACAGTGATCTCACTCCTCCTCCAGTCAGTCCACTCCCCTCACAGTTAGAGACACATACCAGGGAACACATTTATCCCCTTGATAACCACTTCTGTTAACCCCTTCCCTGCCAGTGTCATTTATACAGAAATCAGTGCATTTTCATAGCACTTATCACTGTATAAGTGTCACTGGTACAAAAAAAAGTGTCAAAAGTGTCCGATCTGTCCACTGATCACCATCATTGCTAGTAAAAAAAATAAATAATAATAATAAAAATGCCATAAATCTACCCCCTATTTTGTAGATGCTATAACTTTTGTGCAAACCAAAAAATAAAAGCTTATTGCAATTTGTTTTACCAAAAATATGTAGAAGAATACATATTGGCCTAAACTGATGAAGATATGTATTATAGCAAAAAGTAAAAAATACTGATTTTTTTTTTCAAAATTGTTGCTCTTTGTTTATTTATAGCACAAAAAATAAAAACCGCAGAGGTGATCAAATACGCCAAAAGAAAGCACTATTTGTGGGAGAAAAGGACATCAATTGTCTTTGGGTATGACCGTGCAATTGTCAATTAAAGTGACGCAGTGCTGTATCATAAAAAATGGCCTGGTCAGTAGCCTCCTTAGCAGTTATCCCGAATTTGGCTCTGGGTTAATTTTCAATACCAAAAGCGGTAACCCTGAGCCACACTCGGGATCGCATCTCAGGATCCAGGCAATGTTACTTACCTTGCCCCCTGGATCCTACGATGTCCCCCGATGTGTCCTCCAGCAGAATCTTCGCTCCGATGCCTCTGGGTTCCGGGCTCCGTTCCCTGCGAGCGTCGCGTCGCACGAGGGCGGAGTCTGGCGGGAAATTCAAAAAGTGAAACACACATAACACATACAGTACACTGTAATCTGTAAGATTATCTGTAAGATATATTACTATATTAAATCATTTCACATCCCCTTGGTCCCTAGTGGTTTCCCCAGTGCCCTGCATGCACTTTTATATTATATATGCCATTCTTTCTGCCTGGTAACTTGAGGATGTCCATGGCATCCAAAAAGCATTCTTTACGCCAAAAAAGGTTTTTGATCATCTAGAAAGCAGCGATAGTAAATAAGAATCACTTGCAGAATTGAGTGATAGTAATTTGTGATGAAAAGTATTATGAAATGCTGAAAGTGACGACAGCGACAATTCTGCAACTGAGCAAATTTCAGTATTTTGATTTGATTACATTATTGAATACATTTTATTATTATAATATTTTTATGTTATTTATAGTTATTTATTATATTATAATTTATGATTTTGTTGTTTCAAACTTTATCATACCCGGGGTGTCTACTAGACTCTTGTTTGGACAGATTTAAGTGAGTTATTTCTAAGAATTACAGGTCTATAATATAAAACCCCAAATTTCTATGCAAAAAAATGTACCGCTGTGAGGTGCAAAAATCTGACATAATCATACCGCCAGGGAGGTTAATGGGCTAAAGTGGTTAAAGTGTTACTAAGCCCAGGACCCTGCATTCACTATATCTGGTCTCTACAGTACACAGAACATGGAAATGCAATCATTTTATTAAATACAAACTGCTAAATACCTTTTCTCAGCAGCAGTATATAGCAGTCTTGTGACTTCTACCAGTGTCTAGTTAAAGCTTATAGGGGGAGTTTTCATTCTACTCTGATTGTCCTATGAGGCTGCAGGACCCATGATCCTCTGTCTGGACAGTGCTGATTGGCCCTTTGCTGATCACATGCACCCTCACTGCCAAGGAAAAAAAAAACTCTCTAGCAATACACACCAAACTCAGTATGTTCTGTCTTATCAGAATATGGATTGGGGACAGTGGAAGAAGGGGAGGATCAGAGAAGACAGGGTTAAACAGCCTTTTTACACAATGCACAGGATTAACGCCTTAGGTTCCACAGTGAGTATAACAAGCATGGTTTACTGCATATACAGACTGATTTTACTGGTTTTAGTAACACTTTAAAGGTTCACAAAAATACCAGTTTATCTGCAAGAAATCCACTGAGCTCCTTGCTTCCTGTTGGGATCTGACAATGCTGCTGCCACATTGATACAACAAGCAGCGTTTTGCCCTGCTTTACTATAGAACCCCACCCCCTCTCCCCTTCTCAATAATATTAAAGTGGTGGCTAGTAGAAATGTGCATGCATTACAAAAATCTACAGAATATGTTTTGTCAAGGCATACATTTAAATATTTGAAGTATTAAGCATTTAGACAGAAAGAGCTTCAGATGACAATAACGCTTTTCAAAACATTATTGAAACTGTAAGTGTCATATTTGTCATATATGTTCTTTTGTGCAAAAAAAAACCTTTTCAAGATTGCTGTTGCTTTAATTTAAAACATTGTAATCAACTGATTTTTTTCTGAGTTACTAGAGTAAATGAATCATTTTGTATCTCCAGTCCACTAAATGGCTCTCATTACTCTACATCCACTTAAATTAGCATTTCTATCATGGAATATAACAAACAGCATAAATGTTTGCATTCATTAAATATGCTCATACACATAAAAGGGTCTATTTACTGCAAGTTTGCTAGTTTATTTCTCTTTTAACCATTTCCATTTTGACTTGTATGGCAGAATGAAAGAGGAAATATATTGCAGCAGCTTACCCATCCTTAGATGTTGTGACTGCATTTGTTTTATTTTTTTCACGCTAAGTACATTTTCAGCAAGTACAGAAAATACCAGTTGATATTGCCAGAAATTCTGTTTCCTTCTAAATTCTTGTGAGTTGAAATAAAATCACAGACAATATTATTTTCTTTAACCACTTGACGACCACTGTCTGACGGCGGCAAAGTGGCTCGATATCGCAAATGACGGCTACTGCGATATCTCTCACTGTGAGCGCGTGCACGCCGCTGGAGACGCACTCGCCTGCTCACTGTGTTCAGGGGGGCCAGGGAGCGGGTAGGGCGGACTCGATTGCCGCCAGCTACCCGCGATGACCCCCCCCCCCCGCAGTGAAAGAACGGAGGTCTGTGTAAGTAAACACGGATCTCCGTTCTGTTAGAGGGGGAAGGGCGGTGATCACAGGCTTCCTGTACATGGAAGCCGTGATCATGCCCTTCCCCCAGCCAGGGCAGTCCACATACAGTTAAAACACGCCCAGGGAACACAGTTAACCCTTAGAGCGCCCCTGCAGGTTAACCCCTTCACTGCCAATGGCATTTGCACAGTAATCAGTGCATTTTTATAGCACTGATCGCTGTATAAATGCCAATGGTCCCAAAAAAAGTGTCAGAATGGTCCGACATGTCCGCTGCAATATCGCAGTACTACTAAAAATCGCAGATCACTGCCTTTACTAGTAAAAAAACAAAACAAAAAAAAACCCAGAAATGAATTCTCATCATCCGTAAACGCGGCCACTTTTGCACAAACCAATCAATAAACACCGATTGCGATTTTTTTTTACCAAAAATATGAGGAAGAATATAAATCGGCCAAAACCGATGGAAAAAAATGTTTTTTTATATTTTGTTTTGGGATTTGTATTTTAGCAAAAAGTAAGAAATTTGGGTATTTTTGCAAAATTGTTGCTCTTCTTTTGTTGATAGAGGCGATCAGAAATGACGCAGAGGTGAACAAATACCACCAAAAGAAATCTCTATTTGTGGGAAAAAAAAGACGCAAATTTTGTTAGGGTACAATGTCGCACGACCGCGCAATTGTCAGTTAAAGCGATGCAGTGCCGAATCGCAAAAAGTGCTCTGGTCCTAAAGTGGGAAATCCTTCCGGGGCTGAAGTGGTTAAGCTATCTTCTGTACACTACAAGCTTGCCCACCCACTTTGTAAAAGAGATAAATAGAAGAGGATGTGCATGTAGTCCAAATCAGGTGAACAGCACAGGGTCACAACGTTACTCCTCAACAGATATAGTTGAGTGACTGTGCATAGTCTTGTTATGGCAGGAAGTGTGTTATTTTCTGGATTACCAAGTAAAAATAAAGGAAACAACCTAAAACCTTTAAAAAGGGGGAACCCCATGTCAAAATTTAATTAAAGAATGGCGTGGGGTCTCCCCCCCCCAAAATCTATACCGGACCCTTATCCGGCCATGCAGCCTTCCATGTCAGGAAAGGGGGGGTGAGCGAGAGCCCCCCCCTCCTGAACCATACCAGGCCACATGCCCTCAACATGGGGGGATGCTTTGGGGCAGGGGGAGGCATACCCATTCCCATAGGGTGGCCAGGCTCGGGGGCCCCCAGATTCCAATAAGTCCCGCACCCGCAGACCCCAACAACTACAGCCCAGGGTTGTCGGGAAGAGACCCTTGTCCCCATCAACATTGGGACAAGGTGCTTTGGGGCCCCACTCCTCAACAACCAGCTTACATTAAGCCCTGATTGGCCAAAGCTTTGCCCGATTGGGGAGCAGAATGCACTGTGCAGCGTGCAGTGTATTGCAGGGTGTTTAGCGGGACAAACACCCAGGGAACACCCTGCAAATTCAGGCGAATGGCCAAACAGGCAAATGTTCGGCCAGAACGCATACTCGGACTGAACTGTTCGCCCAACCCTATTGGCTGCTGTTACGTTTATTTCAATTATTTTACTGGGTTTATCAAATGTATAATCTGACTTTTAATAACAATATTACAGAAACAGATGCTGCTATAGAAGGATCATACACTGATATTTTCTTTGTACTAAAGTAAAGGTGACAGTTCTAAAAGAAAAACATATCTTTACCTGCCTGGACTTTGCGTGTTCTCCCTGTGCCTGCATGGGTTTCCTCCGGGTACGCTGGTGTCCTTCCACACTCCAAAGACATGCTGGTAGGTTAATTGGTTCTTTTCTAAACTGGCCTTTGTACAGTATGTGTATGTATGAATGTGAGTTAGGGACCTTAAATTGTAAGCTCCTTGAGGGCCGGGACTGATGTGAATGTACAATAAATATGTAAAGCGCTACGTAAATTTATGGCACTATATAAGTGTGTGTAATAAATAAATAAATAAATAAAAATACATTTCAATTGCTGGCCAATAAATGACATTTTCCAGCTGCTTCAAAGACTTTGCAAAGAAAACGACCTGGGGTTCCCTTCATCTATACCAGACCCTTATGTTTGATGAGGGTCTTGTATGAATTGTCTTTCCCACCTTCTGTACCACTGTACCTTCAGGTCTGATATAGACTTTAAGGGGGAACCCCATGCAAAAAACAAGAAAAATGCTTCAAGACCTCCAGACCCTTATTAAGACAGGCAGCCTGGCTGGTCAGGACAGGGGATTGGACTGTGTGTTTCCCCTTCTCTGTGCTATACAATGACACATGCCATTACCATGGAGAGTGTACCTTGCCAGCAGCAATCCCCTTAGCACCTTGTCCCTATGTTGAAGGGGAGAAGGACCTCTTCCACAAAATTTTGGAACAGTGTTTGTGGGTGTCGGTGGGGCCCCCAATACCCCCTTTTGCCTACATAAATCAGCAAGGGGTTTCTTAGGTTCCCTCCTTATTTTAAAGGCGATTGCAGACCCTCCTGCTTGCAGACCCTCACATACCAGCCAGGGATGTGGGGGAGAAGCCCTTGCCTTCATCAACATAGAAACAAGGTGCTTTACCAGGGGGTCCCCTCCCCATATGTAGGGCGTGTACTCTGGCATGCAGGCTGTATGCTCAGATAAGGGTCTAGTGTAGATTTTTGGGAGGACCCCATGCTTTGTTTCTTATTTTTTGTAAAAAATCCATACCAGACCCTTATCTGAACAGGCAGGCTTTGTGGCATGGAAAGGGGAGAGTAGAGAGCACGCAACCTCATGCGCCTGAACCATAACAGAGTACATACCTTATGTTGGGGTTCCTCCTTAAAGATTCGGGCCTAGTGAGTCTCAGCCATTCAGGAGAAACCTTGTATTTTTATTGCTAAATACTAGGCTTGCGCTGGTGGAGAGGCAGACGGATGATATCACTGATTTCCAACTCAGCCAATCAGAAGCCTTGTATACATTGATAAAAATACAAGCTTCTCCCAAATGGCTGAGAAGCACTCAGCCCAACTGTTTTGAAATTATGGCAGCCCTTACTGCTGCAGGAACACAGCACCCCCTTACCGTATATTTCTAATGCTTACAACAGTATGTTAAAAAAACACACAGTGACGGGGGGGCGTGGCCTGGCACCGTAGGAGAAGGACGCATGGAGAAAGAGCTCTGAGACTTTCAACCAGAATCTACTACCATCCGACCGCAGATCAACAAATCTCGAGGTAAACTCTCTTCTCCCACTACCTCCCCGCACTCTGCAGCGTCCTTCCCATACGGCAGGTTACCTGACTCAGCCAACAGGCAACCACACATCAGGCCCCACAGGACCGGACCTAATCCCCTCCTTCCAAGGCCCCCCGGTGCCAAAGAAATCACGGTCCGGTGCGGGGGGGCAGTGACACACAAAAAAATTGTATGACAACATTCGTAATCTTTATATGCCATTCCCCCACGACACAAGGACGTCGTCATTCCCGACGGTATTAAAGTTTTGTCAACCCGACTCACGAAGACAGAGAA
>BLSH010518486.1:1674862-1712611 GCA_018402905.1 Glandirana rugosa | reverse complement strand
GAACAAAGAAGATGAATACAGTTTTTCAAGTTCACTTCAACTCGTGACGGTACCACCTGGTTATACTTTTTTTTCCTTTTTCTTTTATAGTTTTATAGTAAGTCGTCCTTCTCCCTGAAAAATAACACCGAAACTCCCGTTATAACTTTTATATATTTGGGGAATTTAATTTACCAACCCTCTATGGAATTACGACGTACACCACAATACTTTCTTATAAATAAACATTCCCGTCAGATCCGTTGTCACGTCAGACCATTGTTTATGAACCGACATATATATGTGACACACGTCTTAATAATCCGTTTACTCATAAAACTGGTGTAGTAGGAGAAATACGGTAGGCTTTCGAGCCTATACAGCTTGGAGTAAGACAACATGCATAAAGAGGATGATGTGGTCAAAATACTCATTTGCCTAATAATTCTGCACACAGTGTATATATACAGCCAAGTATTTGTTACCAGACTGCACTGTTGCCTAGACTGCCCTTACAAATAAATATTCTTTCATAACACCACATGCAGCATTAAGGTATCTCCCAACCATTTAATTTAAGGGGTTTATATATTTTCAATATTGCCCTCAAAGCCACAATAAAAAGTCCCTCTTCCTGCTGAATGATATTTTGATATTTTCTTTTTCCTTTTTTTTCATATTGGTCCACCATGGCAGTGCTCAACTTCACTTGAACTTTTTGACATAAGTAGAAGAAACAAGGTTGGCAGAGCACAGGAATTAGTAAAAAAAACAAAACTTTGCAATATTTATTTGGAAAACTTACCCATGTTTTCATATAAGTTAGAGGAGTGCAGCTTGAACATGCAGGGCATTGCAGTGTGAACAGATGGAGAACCTGCAGTGGCTATGAAAAGAGCCCATCCCTAATTCTGGCAAGTCCTGCTATTGGGCTATTGTGAGAATGTACTAAAGAGGCTTCCAAAAAGCACTTTAGCGATGGCAGCAATTGTGCTGTGATGACATTTTTACTTGGCCTATAAAAATATGATTTCTGAAATGGGCCAAATGGAGCAAAGGTATTTTTTTGTTTCTGCAACATTGGTATCTTGGCCATCACCCTCTTTTGTATTCTGCAAACTCCTACAGCATGCGTCTTATTTAAAGCTAAACTCTGAGAAACCTATCAATCCTCCCTTGTAGTGGGACTGCACCCACACTGCAAGGATTAACTGCTCATTTCTCTCTGGGGACCTTGAGAATCACATTTACTTACTCGATCCTCCAGTCTTGCAGGTTCCTCTGCACTACTAGACCGGTCCCAGCAGCCTCTTCTCTCCTACACTCCATTGGTCTAAGGTCCTCTGACATAATCAAGAACAATGCAGGGTTCATAGCTCTACATTGGATATGAAGACATCGAGGAACAGTCCACTGCTGGAGGGAGGGGGGAGGTCTGTTGCCAGGGTGCAGAAGATTATCCAAGTAAGGGCTCATACACACTGCAGCTCAAAAATGCCTGATTTACAAGTGTTTGAGCTATTCTTTTCGCTGTGTCAAAATGCCCCTCCATGTTAACCTATGTGTCCATGCACACATAGGCATTTACAGGAGTTTAGAGGCAGGGAGGTTTAGAGGCAGATAACAAAAAAAGAAAGCCACATTCAGGAGAGGAGCTTTTGAGCATAAAAAATGCTCAAATGCATATAAACGTGTGTTAGCGCAAGGCATGTTTAAGCTGATTAATACATTCTATTGGCCAGAATAAATTAACATTCTGGCCAATAGAATAACTCTTAGATTGTAAGCTCTAATAAGCAGGGCCCTCTAATTCCTCTTGTACCAAATTGTATTGTAACTCTGTCTAATGCCTGCCTTCATTTTGTAAAGCACAGAACAAACCGTTGGTACTATATAAATCCTACATAAAAATAATAATAATAACTCCCTCCTAGATTGTAAGCTCTTAAGGAGCAGGTAAAATTACTGATATAATGGAGTATCAGTAATTTTATCCAGTACTGTTGTGTATAATATCAGTACTGCAGCAGTGGTGTTCAGTTCTTTCATTGGAGGGAATCCATATACTCATAGTGTGCCAGCGCAGGGGATTGGATTATACTCTCTTAAGGAGCAGGGCCCTCTGGTTCCTCCTGTATTGAATTGTATTGTAACTGTACTGTCTGCCCTCATGTTGTAAAGTGCTGTGCAAACTGTTGGCGCTTTATAAATCCTGTATTATAATAATAATAATAGAATACATCTATGCCAGATGTGTGACAGTGCATCTGTGAAAGCGGCTTTTTACTATGTTTTTTTCTGCTACTAAACTCCTGTAGGAGAAAAAAGCTTCAAAGAGAATAAAGTCTGCCTAAAAGTTTTTTTCTGTTCCCTTGACTTTAGCTAGCAGTTAACCTGTGAGAAGTTGGAAATCCAGTCAAGTAGCTATTACTATCTAGGACAGGGATATGCAATTAGCGGACCTCCAGATGTTTCAGAACCACAAATCCCATGAGGCATAGCAAGACTCTGACAGCCACAAGCATGACACCCAGAGGCAGAGGCATGATGGGACTTGTAGTTTTGCAACAGCTGGAGGTCCGCTAATTGCTTATCCCTGATCTAGGACATCCTCCCTGTGTGTCCTGATGACCAATGATTCCTGAATTAAAAGCGAGGAAAAATCCAAAATTTTGACTTAGCACCAGAACAGGGATAGAGTAGAAATTTGTTTAAGGCTCAGGTCACACTAGTGCCGGCCGTGTGTCCCAAGTTTGCTTGGGCACAGCAGCCCATTCATTTGAATGGGCTGCTGTGCTGCGTAAAACGCGCAAAAAAATGCACTCATAGAAACATAGAAAAGAGACGGCAGAAAAAGACTGAGTAGTCCATCGAGTCTGCCCCTTTTTATTTATTTATTTTTTTACATTAACCTTGTTGTCTGACTATGGATTCATGTTTATCCCAAGCATGTTTGAAGCCATTTACTGTTGACTGTCTCACAACCTCTGTTGGTAGTTTATTCCAATCATCAACCACCCTTTCAGTAAAATAATACTTTCTAAGATTAGTTTTGAACTTCCCCCCAGTTAGTTTGAGGTCATGTCCCCGTGTTCTTGATTTTGGTTTCATATTGAAAAGACTGCCCTCCTGAACCTTATTCACCCCCTTGATGTATTTGAAGGTTTCAATCATGTCTCCCCTCTCCCTTCTTTCCTCCAGACTGTACATATTAAGTTCCTGAAGTCGCTCTTGATATGTTTTATCCCCCAGACCTTTCACCATTTTTGTTACCCGTCTCTGAACTCGTTCTATTTTATCAATATCTTTTTGTAAGTGTGGTCTCCAGAACTGGACACAGTATTCTAAGTGAGGCTCTCACCTTTTTAAAAGCTCGCCCTCAGAGAAATCGCATGGTCTTTTTGACAGTTTTCCTGCAGTTCCTGCACCTGCGACCATGCTGCGGGCTAACATGCGTAGGGGTGCCATTCGGTGAAATTCAGCTGCGGGGGGCTGCAGGTGCAGGAATTGATGCGATTCCTGCATGCGCAACCAGAAATCATGGCCCACACTAGTATTAGCCTAAGGGATTTTTCTCACTTTGAAGCGATTTCTTCTCATTTCCTGAGAAAATCTCAGGAATGGGACACAGCTGGAAAGAAAAACATCCTTACTTTATTCAAAAGGAAAAACAAAAAGACTTGGCTTTAGATACACTTAATCAAGATTGTGTTTAGAAGACAGATTCTAGAATCCCAATTATATTTATTGTAACGGGCAATTATAAGGATGTGAACAGCGCCTGCTGTGTGATGCCTGTACTTCAATCAGATTGCTTGTACCTTAGAAAATAAAAGAGCCACCTGACAATGTTACTCCTTTAACTGTAACAATAAAGAAAAATGAAACATACATTTTAGAGAAATGTTCAAAATAAATATTTATTGAAAGACCAAATCCATATACAACATAAAAATCATATGATATGTACAGTCAAAAAGCTAAACATATATAATATGTACATCAATTATTAGATATTTACATGTGAACTAACAAGAGTGCAGTGACAGAATAAAATGCATCAATGACTAGATTTCTTACAAACTCAAAGGGTATGCCTTGTTACATACCATTTTTTTTGTTTTCTATTCCTGTTTCTGTGCTATAAAACTAGCTATTCTGTATGCATAGTTAGATAAAGTGACATTTCATAAAATATTTGCATGTCTCCTCCTACAACTTGTAAATCTTTATATTTTGTTGAATGTATTTCTTTTTTCAATCACATTGTATTACCATGATATTCTGTGTTTTTTCTATTTTTGCAGAGCCTTTTGTCTCCTTTTGATTTATCTTGTCATTTTCTGTGTCTAGTGCTATTGTGTTTATAGATTATTCCTAGGTAAAAGTCTGCACAGCAAATATGGCTAGTGACATATTTTGTACCAAGAGTATATTGGAGGTACACAAGATTTTGGATTTGCTGTTTTGGAAGACAGCTCATGGATGGTCAGTAATTTCATAACCTCATGCACCAGCAGAAATACTGCCACCCAGGCTCTACTGGTAGAAATGCAGGGCTCCTTCAATTAAGGTACAAGTTTAGAATCTAAGTCAACAGAATACTTAATTGGACCTTTTCTTGAAGTATAAATAAAGGCATTTTTTTGGATAGAGTTGTAAGGGGATAGTGCCATTGATTAGTTTGAATTGCTGCCTGTACCCCCACCCCTCATCCTGATCTTCAGAGTCACTAGGAATGAAACTCTTGGTTAAAGCCACAATTTTATGTTGCCAGCAGAACAGAAATAGAGGGGACATCTTCTAATATGCGCACTTGTTTCCATAACAAAGATATTCTCTCACTTCCTGTTCAGAGAGGAAGTGAAAGGAAAGAATCTCCTTAATGAGCTACAGATGGCAAGAAAGACTAATAGTTTTAAACCTTCTCTGCTGTATATCAAAATAAAAAAAATGTGTTAGATACACTAGAACCCAGTTACTGTTTTCAAGAAGGTTTAAAAGGTGGTTGCGATTTCACAAGGTTGCAAGTTGATTTCTGTGTTGTAATTTGAGCTACGGTATGTCCTGGACACCCTAGGTGGTGAAAGCATGGCTTTTCTGTTCAACCAATCCTGTTCACATTGTCCAGGTATCCTTTCATCCTGCATACTGTTGACATAATATGAGTCTTTAATTGTATAGCTGGTGACAGGGACATTGGGTATTCTGGAGTGGTGATAGGTGTTGTAGTAAGTAGGAACTAAGGAATAAGACATTGCATATCCCTTTTCATACTGCATTGTTGCATTTCCAGGATATGGGACTTTATTGGTGGCTGACTGGATGCACTGGACCTCTGAATGTTCCAGATGTTCCCGTGTATGGAGAACCTTGAATAAAGGAAGAAAATAGTGTTGTTATTGCGCAGTGAAATAGACGTGGACAGTCAGAGTTGAATAGTGCGAGCTATATAATACTGATCAAGAAAACCTAAAGTTGGACTTAAGGTGCATGCTCAAACAAAACTTGTTATCTGCTGCTGCTAGACTCTTCCACCTTACCAACTGTTTAGTGTCTGCCACCCCTCTCTGCCAATCCCTTCACTGGCTTCCTATTGCCCACTGAATACAATTCAAAACATTCACAAAACATACAAAGCCATTTACAACTCTGCCCCCAGCTACATCACCAATCTTGTCTCCAAATATCACCCAAATCGTCCTCTTTGCTCCTCTCAAGATTTCCTGCTCTCTAGTTCCCTTGTCTCCTCCTCCCTTGTCCATCTCTAGGATGTCTCCAGAGCCTCTCCCATCCTCTGGAACTCTCTACCCCAATCTATCCGGCTATCTCCTACTCTGTCCACTTTTAGGCGTTCCCTGAAAATTCATCTCTTCAGGGAAACCTATCCTGGCTTCAGATAATAAACAGATCTTCTATTTCTCCCATCAGCTCATCCCTTACAGTTATTACCTTTTGTTCCACCAGCCTCTCCCTATTAGACTGTAAGCTCCCAGGAGCAGGGCCCTCCTAATCCTCTTGTATTGAATTGTATTGTTGGTGTATTGTTTCCCTTTATATTGTAAAGCACTGCGCAAACTGTTGGTTGTGTGCAAATGCCAAATAATAATATTATTTTTGAATAGAGTGGTAAAGGATTAGAACCCCTGTTCAAGTTTTACTGCTATCCAGGGCTCTGTTAGGGAGATTTTCCTTTACGGTCACAGTGACAAAATTTTTCCTAGACAGGAAGTAGGACACACAAAATGGGTTTACCCCCAAAATAAAATTAAAAAAATCATCTTTGCGAAGTTGGAGAATATTCCCTTACTTCCTATCTGGAAACCATTGTCACTGAGATAGTAAGTGAGGAGAGATCTTTGGATTGAAGTTAAACCCGAAAGTGTTTCCAACCCTTTCCCACTATCAAAGTTTTGGCTGAACACACACTTGAAAATTTTGCTATATAAATAAGACATAATACAATTAAAACTTAATTGATAGCTCCATATCATAATATTATTGCTCTTCACATTAGACATACTAAAAATACTGCAGTCTGAGCTACAACTTACATGGCTGCTTGTGAATTGCAATGCCTTTGTCCCTTTTCACACCTTCCCCACTGGTGTCAGAATCACTGTCATTGAAGTCACTGTCTCCTTTACCACTGTCTTTTGCACTAAGCCGTTCAGTCTGAGAATTTCCACTGCAGAAATAAAAGGTGATAAATGAGTTATAACATAAAACAATAGACAAGTCCTGATATGTTTAAAGTAAGCATTTCTTGTTATTGCATTATTGCCTGTATATTGCCTTGTCAGAAAGATCTTTCCACAACATATACATACATGTCAGGGGATTTCCGCTAGATCAGGCACTTCATACACCATGCAATCAATTTCCTACCCAACCATGCTTGAGGTGAGTGTAGCCATATTAGTGCATTTGTTAAAAAAAAAATATATATTTGCACTAACATCCAAAATTTCAGGACAAGCTTTCGGGATGTACCCCCTTCTTCAAGGTCCAAGCTGTTCTTGTTTAGTACTACCTGGACCTTGAAGGGGGGACCAGGAAAGTTTGACCTGAAAATTTGAAATGGAGGTTATTTCAAATAAAAAAAAAGTACCACAGACAGAATTCAATTGTTTTTCTACCCAACCATAATTAATCAAATCATTAACAAATCATCACCTTAACAAATACACATAACAAAGCCACAAATCTAAGGTACCTATACACATTAAATGAAGGCTGGAAAATGTACATGCTTAACAGTTACCTTTTAGAATAATTGTAATATAAAAAATCTTTGCTATGCTTTTTATTAAATAAGCAGAATTCCCCAGAGTTGACCTTATCTCTAATAAACCTTATCAAAGAAGATAATGCTAGGGAAAGTCATATCCTAAAGACTGCCAAAAATGTTTCTAAATTAAAGCAAGGGTGGCCTTCTCAAGACCATGTGCTTTGACAAGTCAATTTTCTAACCAACTTTTGTCAGTGGCGCTGGATAGAAAATTGTTGACTGAACAGTGATGGCATCCAATCAGATGCAGTCACTGTTCAGCTATTCTGATAGTTGCAAGCGCTGGCTGTCAGAATACAATAACTATTAGGCCTCATACACACGGACGTTTCTAAAAAAATAAACAAAACGTCGGGCCCGACGTCAAGGAAAAAAAGTCGGCGTTTTTCGGCGTTATGCATCAATGTTTTTGAGCGTTAGTGCGCGTCGGCGTCAATAGGCGTTTTTTTTTAAAAAATCATCCCTCTGCTATTTTTCAACCTAAAAACGTCGGCATCAAAAAACGCCGGAAAACGCCGGTATAATAATAGGTGGCGTTTGTTGGCATATTGTGGTGTCGGCGTCAAAAAAATGCCAAAACGTTACAGCCTCAGAACGCGATGGCCGTGGGTTCTAGTTTCAGCTCACTAACGCCGACGTCATCTACAGCTCAAAAACGCCGACGTTTTTATGGGGCCATTGACTAACATGGAGAGCTGCAAAAAACGCCAGAAAACGCCGGTGTCAAAAAACGTCCGTGTGTATGAGGCCTTAAAGGAGATTTCTCTATCCATGCTGTTTAGCTTAGAAGGAGGAATCTATTAGGTTTCTCTTCTTTAGCCCACTGGCTAAATGAGAAATCTATATGTGTTTGGGTAGCTTTAGTTTGGGCTTTGCAGAACATGCAAACTGTCCATATATATATATATATATATATATATATATATATATATATACACACACAATTGTTACTCAACACAAATAAGGAATAATCATCTCATATGTGTAGTTGTACCTTTAAACCAATATAAATTCTGCAAACTAAAAACTATGTGGGTGCTGTGAATACTGAACCTTACAGAATATAAATAGCGTACTAAATAAGAATTTTTCTTATTTGAAGGGGCAGAACATGGTTCCATTCTGCTGTACATGCCACAAAACTGGGAATCATTAATGTTCCATACCTGCATCATACTTCCTAATAGTAATAAAATTATAACTAATGGAATTTTAGATTTCATGTCTTTACCTAACAAACTAATTTTTTGTGGTGTTGACAGTAGTTATGATTGTTACCTTATGCTCCCTGTGGAGATATCTTTGCGCCACCTGGATGAATGGTATAATGGATCTGAATCTGAACTCTGTTAAGAGAGGGAAAAAACATCATTAACATTCAGTGAAAGACAAAGTTATTTTCACCTTTCAATCAAAGACCTCATTAGCGTGCATGATGCAAGTATTTAAAGCGGAGTTCCACCCTAAAGTGGAACTTCCGCTGGTTCGATTCCTCCCCCCCTCAGGTGTCACATTTGGCACCTTTCGGGGGGGAGGGGGAAGAGGACACCTGTCTTTAGACAGGTGTCCTTTTCCACACTTCCGGGAGTTCTGGCCAGCGGACGCGGCCGCTGACATCAGAAGCCCGGCTCCCTCCTCCCTGCTCGCTCTGCTACTGGCCGCCTGGCCAGTAGCAGAGCGTGGCAGAGCTCGCGCATGCGCGGTAAGGTGCCCGGCGTGAAGCTGTACTGCTTACACGTCCGGGTTCCCTTACCCGCGATGGAAGCGGCTGCACCCGTCCCCCGATCCGAAGATCGGCGGCGGGTGCCGACATCGCTGGAGTCCAGGACAGGTAAGTGTCCTAATATTAAAAGTCAGCAGCTACTGTATGTGTAGCTGCTGACTTTTAATTTTTTTTTTTAGCCCGGACCTCCGCTTTAAATTGCCAAGATAACAAGTGCTGCCCTGTAAAACAGCCTACAATCATTTGCATAGTAATAACAAATATTCTGAAGACATATTAAGTATTTGGACACTAGCTCTACAACTGAAAACTAGTGATTGTCATTGTGTTGCAGGTAAGATTAAACTCTAACAGTATGAAACTGAATAAATAGCTTTATGTTCTCTAAGGCCTTGCTTAATAGTTAATAAATCAAATAAAAGGATCACTTACATTTGATGCTGTCTGGAGGTCCTTGACCAGGTCTGTGCTGGATGATGCACTGCAGCCCTCTGACTCTGTGTTGATTGACAGCTGACAAGATTCAGACTGCGACAAAGTGGAAGATGACAGGCTCTCTTTTGGTGAAGCTGCACTATTAAGTAGATGGTCTTTAACTTCTCTTATCCTTTGTTCTTCAACATCAGTCTTAGAATTAGCAGATTTCCGTTTGCAAGAACAGGCCACAAATAATATAGCGACGAGGAGCAAAGCACAACCTCCAGATAACACTGCTATGAAGATTATGGACAGGTCCATCTGATGCTGGCTCTCTGCAGAACTTTGCATAATAACTATTTCTACATTAGATGGAAAGGATTCAGTAAAAGTGAATTTTATGGTAGCGTTGGAATACATGGAAGGTTGTCCATTGTCATGCACGGCAATAACAATACTCAAGTCCTTATCTTGTAAAGAATCAATTTTTCTGGTTAATGATAGTTCACCAGTCACTTTGTTTATGGCAAATAATTTTTGGTTGTCTTGCTGAATAGTGAAGGCAAGTTGGGAATTCACCCCCTCATCCTTATCAGTGGCTTTAACCTGTAGTATTAAGTAATTTTGTGGGGCATGTATGGGCAGCATAACTTCAGCAGATCCATTATCCACCAAGGGGAAAGTTATCACAGGTGCATTGTCATTTACATCAATTATCTTTATTCTCAGCTGCGTACGAGCTGTAAGTTGAGGAGTACCACTGTCACTAGCTTCAATTTCAAGGTCTAGCTGTTTAAGCTTTTCATAGTCCAATGATCTTACAGCACGCAGCATACCTGAGTCAGCGTCAATAGCCACAAATGTAGACAAGGACAGCCCCAGTATTTTTGCATCAACCAGTCTATAAGATATTTTGCCATTCCGTCCAAAATCAGTGTCCTTGGCCATTACAGTTGTGATATAAGTTCCAGGGGCATTATTCTCCCATACAGATGCCTCATATATTTGTTTGGTAAATTCAGGAACATTGTCATTCTCATCAATCAACCTGATAGTATACTGCTTTATGGTTTTCAAGGAAGGGAATCCCATATCTTCTGCTACAATTGTCAGGTTGTACTCAGCAATCTTTTCTCGGTCCAGGGGAGAAGTAGTGACTATCATAAAACTGTCCTCATAGGCTTGCTTGAGTTTGAAGTGTTCATGCCCATAAAGTGTACAATGAACTTGTCCATTAAGACCAGAATCTCTATCTGTGGTGCCGATAAGTGCTACAAAGCTATCCTTAGCAGCTCCTTCAGTTATATAGGCTATGCCTTTGTTGACAGTTGTTAGGGGAGTGATGGTGATAGCTGGAGCATTATCATTTGCATCTATGATATGCACAGTTATTTTACAAGTAGCAGTTAATGGATTAGGACTTAAATCCTGTGCTTGTATATCAAACTCATAAGTTTGCCTGCTCTCATAATCAACTTTACCCTCAAGAGTTATGCCACCTGATTTGGGATCTACGTGAAAAAGCTGACGTACCTCTGGGGACACCTGTGGGCTGAAACTGTAAATGATTTCTCCATTGGCACCTTCATCAAGGTCAGCTGCACTGAGGTCCAGTAAGAGATATCCAGCAGGAGCATCCTCCATCATGTCCACAGTGACAGCACTCTTCTCAAACACTGGGCTGTTGTCATTAAAGTCCAAGACCCGAACATTAACCACTGCACTACCAGAAAGTGATGGGCTCCCTCCATCCATGGCAACCAGTGTCAAGGTGTATGCAGACTGCCTTTCCCTGTCTAATTCCTTTAAAAGTACTAGATCTGCATATTTAACCCCGTCAGTTCTAGTCTGGACATCAATCCTGAAGTGGCTGTTGTCTGACAGTTCATAGTTCTGGATAGAGTTTTCCCCAATATCTTCATCAATAGCTATTTGCAAAGGAATCCTAGCACCCACTGCTAAACTTTCAGAAATATCCACATGTATTTCAGAACTAGGGAAGTGAGGTCTGTTATCATTAATATCTCTTACCTCAACTTTTACATTCATCAACTTTATCTGATCCTTTGAAAAACTGACCACGTCCAGAGCCAGGATACAGTTTAAAGTTTGCTTGCAGATCTGTTCCCTGTCAATCTTCTCCCCAATGCTCAGCTGGCCATCACTGTCTTCCACATGGATAATGGAGTTGTTATATTGTTTCATAAGGCGAAAGTTGCTCTCAAGTTGGTCTGTTGAGTTGAACAGTGGGTGCTCTGATAAAACAGCAATGACCGTTCCAGGTGCCTCTTCCTCATAGATGTAGTAATGAACAAATTCTGAAGAGGACAGTGAAGTCATCAAACCCAGCAGTAGTACTGGCAGTGCTTTTAAGAACTCCAACATTTTCAGTCCTTTCCTTGTTGTAGATCTGTTTATGCTGCCAAGTAAAAACTCTTGCTGTTGTATCTTGAAGAAGAACAATGTAGCATCAATGGAGCCTGCCTGCTGTGAAAGCACTCAGCACAATCCTGTTAAGTGGTGCCTGTATTCAGGAGAGTGTGAATAACTGCTTGGGTTTGACTCTTTCCCCAGGTTATATGCTCAAGGATATGTAAATTAACTTCCCCTTCCACCAATCTCCAATGACTCCAGGACAAATGGTCACTGAGGCTGAGCAAATGAGGCTGTCATTAAGAGAGCTCTCAGTAAGAGGCCAGCTAAATATACAGTTATACTTTGTGACACCTCAAGAAAACTGTGTTCTCTTAGAATGCCAGTAATCAAAAAAGTCAAATCAGCTATACAGAAACAATTTGATGACCCTGGGATTAAATTATTTTACTATTAAATGTAGGTTGCTGCTGACTGTGTTGAAGCTTATATTGTTACTAAAGCCAGCAATAACTGAGAAAACTATAACATGGTTATGTAACATCCCCCAAAAAGCAATATAATCTAAAATTATAACAAAAATTGTATTAATGCAAACAAAAAATTATTTTTGTTTAGTTCACTACTGAACACAAATACAGCGCAATTCACAAAGCTAGCACAGTAGAATAAGTATTCTTATTTTTTTTTAAAAATGACAGTTGTTTCCATTCAAATTAATTTCCAAATTTCACTCACAAGGCTAAAAAAGAACTGTGTTAAAGCTTTGTGAATTTAGCCTGTGTTCAGATTTTTTTACACCATTCAGACTCCCCATATTTTACTTTTCCATTTACTTTGCAAAATTAGTTTTATTGTTTCACTAAATATCATTGAATTAACATTAAAATAATGATATAAGGCTCATTTAGACTGGACACTTTCGCCTTTTACAAACTGTATTAGAAATACTACAACTTTAACAGTAAAGCTAGAACACACATTACAGTCTGATTGTGCAATCTACTGAGCTTAGGTTAAATTGTCCAAAAATTATAATTCACAATCAATATGTGAGAACATTTGATAAAAGGAGCACAAAAGTTGTTGATTGCACGTGTGCAACTGAGTGTACAGAGTCAAGAAGTTCACAAACAGGCAGGTAAGAATCCTTTATTGATACTGATTGATTTCCATGCAGAGCTGCACCAGATTTTGCACTGTCCAGTTTTAGTAAATCAACCCCATAGTGCCATAGTATGTCTCTTGTGCAATTAAAGCCTGCCTGGTCATCCTTTTTTAAATTTGTATTTTAAAGTTACACTTTAATGTTATTAATATGTGGAACTTTACATACGCCCACACTCCTTTGGATTCAAACAATTTAATCTAAAATGAGTGAACTGCACAGTCAGATTGCAACTTGTGTGTCCTACATTAAAAAGGAAGTAAACCCTGATGGGTTTTACTTCCTCTTAATTACCCTGCAATGTAAAAGCATAATAGGCTAGTATGCATCGCATACTAGCCTATTATGTGACACTTATCTGCATTGGAAGCCGGCGCGTCCATTTTAGCCCCTCTTCCTAGCAACAAGCGACTTAGGGTGAGTATAAATAGTTTTTTCCTTCAAAGGTAAATCTATATAGGCAAAGGGCTTGAATGATGTAAAAAAAAAAATATGGGTGCAACTCCGCTTTAAAGCTGACCATACATAGAACAATCTGATTGTACAACCTTATTTTTGTCTACCAACACCTATACATTACATGAGCCTGCCTGCTTGGAAATACCTTGAATCGATTGCTTAGGTAGGTCATTACATTATATAAAAGACTATAGATTGTACAGTCAAGTTTCAAGCTATATAGCAAAATGCACTATGTAGCAGTCAGTGCCTCAACAGCCAAATGTCAGGCCAAATTGCTGTCATGCAGGAGCAAAAGCAATATATGCACAGCCCTATGCTAGTTTAACCTTATGCAGTGAAAGGTGAAATGAAAGGTAAATAAATGCTCTTAGGTTGCTCTACAGTAAAGAGAACATGCTAATTTGCCTGATATATACAAAATATAGGTTATTTTAAAGAGTGCTGCAGTAATCTGCAGGCAATTCTTTCTAAGGAATTCAGGTCAAGCTTGCTTATTTGCTTGCCCTCTATGACCAGCCTTAACCAAGCTAACATACAAGACACATACAGTATATTTTATTGCATACAAATACATTCAAATTCCTATTCATTGCTATGTGGCTAATTCTGAGCTATGTCCTTCAGTTAAACTTGGTTTTACAAACCTGGAATGAATGGCGTATGTATCATGCATTCCAGCCAACCAGAAAAAATCAGCTTCAGTCTGTTCTTTATGATTTTTTTTTGTAGCTGTTTAGAGAACAGATATTTTTTTTCTAGGACATTCATCAATGAGAAGGTCAGTTCCAGAGGAAAGGTAGCAGCTTTAACCACTTCACCCCCGGAAGGATTTCCCACTGTAGGACCAGAGCACTTTTTGCTATTCGGCACTGAGTTGCTTTAACTGACAAATGCGTGGTCGTGTGACATTGTACCCAAACAAAATTTGCGTCCTTTTTTCCCCACAAATAGAGCTTTCTTTTGGTGGTATTTAATCACCTCTGCGTCATTTCTGATCACCGCTATAAACAAAAAAAGAGCAACAATTTTGCAAAAAAAAAAATGTTTCTTACTTTTTGCTAAAATACAAATCCAAAAAAATATATATAAATAAACAAATGTATTCATCGGTTTTGGCGGATTTATATTCTTCCTCATATTTTTGGTAAAAAATATCACAATCAGCGTTTATTGATTGGTTTGCACAAAAGTTGCTGCGTTTACAAACCATGAGAATTCATTTCTGCCGTTTTTACATTTTTATTTATTTTTTACTAGTAATGGCGGCGATTTGGGATTTTTATCATGACTGTGATATTGGAGCGGACATGTCGGACATTTTTTACACTTTTTTGGGACCAATGACATTTATACAGTGATCAGAAATTTAAATATCCACTGATTACTGTATAAATGTCATTGGCAGTGAAGCGGTTAACCTGCAGGGGGAGATCTAGGGGTTAACTGTGTTCCCTATGTGTGTTCTAACTGTGAGGGGGCTGGGCTACCATGGGCATAAGAGATCTAACTTATCCCAGTGACAGGCATCAGTAGATCTCTCACATGCCCTCTGTCAGGGTGGAACCACCGTGTTTACATTGGCTGTTCCCCGTTCTTTCCCTCTGGCAGGTCATCGCGGGTCGCCGGCGGACATCATGTCCATCTGAGCCGCGGGCACACTCCTGTAGAGTGCGACGGGCATGAGAGCGTGCCATGGCAGTGCGTGAATCGCCCCCTAGCTATGCGCGCGTGAATCGCTGCTTATTTACGGCGATTCGCGAGACAGTGACACACTGCTGCAATAAATATACAGTACGTGGTCGCGAACCGGTTAAGAAATGTTATCATAAATATAAGATTTTTTACTCTAAAAAAAAAATCATTCAGTGGCCAGATTATGGAAAATTGACTACCACTAAATTGTTATGGGCAGTGAAAGTGACATTATCCACTTCACCCCCAGCGCCGTAAATAGTCAGCGGCTACTTTGAGTGGCTGTAGGCTATATCCTGGTACCGGATTTTAGAGCCGACAGTTGGCTATGCGGGGATAACGACCGATCCGGCTCGGGAGCCGCTCCATCATTATCCCCGGGGGGTGGGAGGGGACACTCCCGCCGCTCTTCTCCGGCCCCCCGTCCCACTGGGAGGCCGGAGCTACGATCCGGGGCATCCGCCGGCTCAGAGGAGACCTGAAGGAAGCCGGAATCGGCTCCGATCTGGTCTCCTTAGGCAAATTCCGGAAAGCAACGTCATAACTTCCGATTTACTCGGCGGCTAACGGTGTCCGTTTTTTAAACAATGACAAAAAAATGACGTTTTTGGCGATCTGAATACTGTGAAGTGCAAAGGAGGGATGGGGGTCTTTTAGACTCCCAGCCCTCCATAAAGAGTACCTGTCACCATATATTACTATCACAAGGGATGTTTACATTCCTTGTGATAGCAATAAAAGTGATCAGATTTTTTTTAAAGGAACAGTGTTAAAAATAATTAAATAAATAAAAGAAAAAAATTTAAAGCGCCACCATTCCTGCGAGCTCGCGCAGCAAAGAAAACCACACAAGTTCAAACCACACATGTGAGGTATCGCCGTGATCGCCATAGTGTGAGCAATAATTCTAGCAAAAGACCTCCTCTGCACCCCTAACCTGGTTACCGTTAAATTTTTTAAAGCGTCGCCTATGGAGATTTTTAAGTACCGGACTTTGTTGCCATTCCGCGAGTGCGCGCAATTTTCAACCATCACATGTATGGTATCTATTTACTCAGCGTAACATCCACTTTCACAATATACAAAAAAATTGGGCTAACTTTACTGCTGTCTTATTTTTTAACTCAAAAAAGTGAATTTTTTCCAAAAAAATCATGCTTGAAAGACCGCTGCGCAAATACCGTGTGACAAAAAGTATTGTAATGATTGCCATTTTATTCTCTAGGGTTTTTGAAAAAAAATATATAATGTTTGGGGGTCCTAAGTAATTTTCTAGCAAAAAAAAAATTTTTTTAACTTGAAACCAACAAATGTAAAAAAGGACCCCCATTGGCAAGTGGTTAAATTACTGTCTCACTTTTATATAAACAAATTGAAAAAAAAATAGATTCAGTCAATACCTTATGCTGGCTATAAACAGGCCAATTTTACCTCAACTCGCCAGCCTAATGCAAAGCTTGGACAAAGATCTGGCCATTTTGATGTTCCTGAGGTGATAATCAGCCCAATCCTTTTCTTTTTTTAAGTTTCATAAGGGAAATAATGCATCAGTTGCACATCTGAGACTTCATTTCATTGGAAGAATGATTATGGGTGATAGGAACTGATGCAACAAATGAGGACAAGTGTCTCCTACCTGTAATTCCTAGGGAGATATACATCCATCTGTGACCAACCTTGCCTGCAATATATCAACTAAAAAACACATTAAATTAATATATTCCTATGTTCCCATTAAATCCATGATTTGTCATAGATGCTGAAAAATCCTCCACTCATAGATGTTAAATTTTTTAAAAAAATTGTACTCCAAAAGAGGAAGCTCTGCTTGTCTGCCTCCTCCTCCCTCAACTGCCCCATTTGTCCCCTTTTGAGGGGGAACCAGGAATCTGTTTTTTACAGGTACCCACCCCCACTTTTGCCTGAGTTTGCCGCGGCAAACTCAGCCAGAAGTTCGGTCCCCTCCTCCTTTCCCCACATCTGGACCATTCACAAAATGCACTGCGCTTTGCACATGTACAGTAGGAAACCGCCTATGAAGCTCCAAGGCTATACTCCCAGTTTCACTTAGCCAAGATGGCGGCGGCAGCACCTGAGAGCCGAATGAAAAATCGTCTTCTGTGAAAAGACCACTGGACTCCTGGATAGGTAAGTGCCCTAATAGTAAAAGTCTGCAGCTGCAGTATTTTTTTCTGAAGGAGCCTGGAGCTCCGCTTTAATTCAACATCAATATGTGCTAAATAATTGGAATGGAAGCATTAAAAAAGTCCTGGATTCTTTCCTAAATGTACATAATATGACTGGATACTAACATGTATAGGTCAAGTTGATCCATGGAATATCCCGTTGCCTCTTGGGGGATCAGGAAGGAATTTTTCCCCTGTTGTAGCAAATTGTCTCATGCTTTGCTGGGATTTTTCGCCTTCTTCTGGATCAACTGTGGGTATAGAATTGTGTATATAATTTTTTTTTTTTTTTAATTATTGGTGAAACTAGATGGACTTGTGTCTTTTTTCAACCTGACAAACTATGTAAGATTAGTTAAAAGACAAATAATTTGTTTTTGGACATATTCAATATGATATTCATATAAGTTCACCATGGGCATAACCACTTCTATTACGGGTGCCACTTAACCTCCCTGGTGGTATGATTGTGTCAGATTTTTCTGTCTAAAAGCAGTACATTGTTTTGCATAGAAATTTGGCATTTTATATTGTAGCCTGTAATTATTAGGAATAACTCACTTAAATCTGCCCAAACAAGAGTCTAGTAGACATCCCGGGTATGATAAAGTTTGAAACACAAAATCATAAATCATACTATCAATAATTATCAAAAATAATAACTTAATAGTAATAAAATGTATTCAATAATGTAGTTAAATCAAAAACACTGAAATTTGCTCAGTTACAGAATTGTCGCTGTCGTCACTTTCAGTGTCTGATGATGAATTTCCCCAAAAATCAGTATCACTCAATTCTGCAAATTATTCTTATTTACTATCGCTGTTTTCTAGCTGATCAAAAACCACTTTTAATGTAAAGGGACGCTTTTTGGTTGCCATGGACATTCTCACGTTTCCAGGCAGAAAGAATGGCATATATAATTATAAAAGTGCATGCAGGGCACTTACAGATTACAGTGTACTGTATGTAATATGTGTGTTCCACTTTTTGAATTCGCCGCCGGGCTCCGCCCCCGTGTGACGCAACGCTCGCAGGGAACGGAGCCCAGCATTACACAGGCATCGGGCGGAAGAGAGCCCGCTGACACAGCGGGGGGACATCGCTGGATCCAGGGGACAACGTAAGTAACATTGCCTGGATGCAGCGAAGCAATCCTGAGTGTGGCTCAGGGTTACCTCTCTTGGTACAGAAAATCCACCCTGAGCCACACTCGGGAATACCGCCGGGGGGTTAAGACCAGACTCATCCATATAAGACCACCATTTTTTGTTTAAACTCAATTTTCACACTGATATTTAAAACCCAATTTTTCATTGGTTACTAAAATGTATCAAACGTTTTACAAGCAATTGCAGCAAATGAACCTTAACATTTGCACCTCATTTGTTGGTGCCTGCATATTTTGTGCATTTCCCAAAATTTACAATTTGTGATGATCTGAGATGATCATACATTTGCACATATTGCAAACTGAGGAAATAAATGTGTGTGCACCAAGCAAGGCATTAGGTTAAGAAGACCCAAATGATGCTCTGTTGGGGCAAAAAAGGATTCACACGTAGGGGTATTTGTTATTGAGATTTCAGTTCCAACCAAGAGAGTTTAAAGTTGTGTGCACGTGTGGCTACATCAGGTTCACCCGTACATGCCTGTACAAGCACACTGTCTTAAGCTGGATATACAGTATACAACTGTTGTGGTTTGATTTCCTTTAGATTTACCTTCAACTATGTAGTGTAAGGGTCTGTCAGATTTAATACAAATTGAAAGGGTTTACAATTGACCTCATATTATATGGTTTTGGTAAATCTAAAGGAAAAATCTAAAGAAAATTGTATAGTGTGTATCAAGCTATAGACCCCCCCCCCCCCCTCCAGTTCATACCATGGGATTCATTTATTAATATTGGAGAGTGCACAATCTGACGCAGCTGTGCATGGTGGCCAATCAGCTTCTAACTTCAATTTGTTCAATTAAGCTTTAAATAAAAAACTGGAAACTGATTTGTTTCTATGCAGAGCTGTGCCACTCTCCAGTTTTAATAAATCAACCCTCATGGCTATTTATTTTTAGTGGTTCTCTATATATGAAATGAATATATCATGTGGTGTTATCCATACATGAAATGGGCTTTGCTGACATACGCACAAATGCTGGAGTGCACATTCAATAGCAAAATACATTTCCCAATAAATTCAACATGTGTACATGATATTCTAGCCATGCACATCACAGGTGCATATTCATTTTTGGAAATATTTAGTCATATATGCATGATCAGTACTCTTGTGTACACTTTTTAAGCTTTAATAATTGAAGCCCGATACATATAAGGGAAAGTTTTGAAAAGTTATTGTAGATACTTTTACGTAGGCATATGTAGGTGTATGTTTATCTGTGTGGGTTTATGTTAGTTGGATAATTATCCTTAAATATACTGACTAAAGAGCCATTAGAGAGATTACCGCTGATGGGGAAGACTGGAGGGAAGTTTGTTCATTAAAAGCCCATTGATTCCTAGACACAGTACCTTCTATTCAGTGACACAATGCCCCGAAGTTATCAATTCAATCAGTTACAAATCAACAGGTAATTAGACCTATAGCCTCAGGCAAGCTAATACAAAGGTAGTACACACGACAGAAACAGTCATCCCATGTGCTTACCATGTGCTTACTGAATACAAATTAGAGTTCTGGGCATTTTTTTGTACGATGTGACGATAAGACATTCATTTTTTAATTATTCTTCATTTATCACATGTCACTAAACCATCACTATTCATCATGACACATTGAACTCAATTAATGATATACAGATAGGTTCTTCTCTTTTCAACTTTTGTTCCATTTGTAGAGCCATTTGGAACATTGCAAGCATACTGCATCTTTGGTGCCAAAAAAAAAAAAACTTTTGTTGGACTTTTGTTGGCAAATGAAGAAAAAAAGTACCCACATGCCTAGATATTTGACAGCAGCTCCTAGAAACAACACACAGGCAGCAAAAGTGTCAAGTGGGCACGTGAGAAACACAATTTGCTCCTCTTGCTCAATTTGCTAGAGGTATTGTTGCCACCTCCAGCAAAGTGAGAAAACATTTCCCCCCTGCAGAGCTAGCTGTTGTCTCCTAAAAAAGAGCCAGTCATACACTAATTTCTCCAACCTGCTACTAATTTAGACCAGAAAATTGGATTTTTAACCATAGAATAAAGCAATCTACGCACTAAATTAACTGAAAACCACGCATTGTGAATATGCAGATGTTGAGGTCTGAAGAAACACATGTAATAAGGGATGCTATTTATAACAACCCTCTGTAATTATTGTACAACCACAATTCTTCTTTTTTCAATTTCCAAGCAGATATCTATTGTGAGGGCTTAACAAAAACAGAACTTGTTTCAGTGGCAGATTGTTCCGTTGTTATTACAAATGATCCAAGATAAAAATGTTGATATCCAGTAAGCTTCAGGAATTACCTGAGTCTAATACATAGCCTGATCATAAAAAGGTTAGATTAAAAAAATTAAAAAAAAGTCTGCTAACACATTCTGCTGCATGTGGATACTAAAAGACATTTTAGGCCAATTCAGGTGAGATCATTAATTGCTAAGTTTTTGGCCAATAAAAGGAAATTTAAAACTCAAATGATAGGGGACAATTATTCCAACTCCAGGTAACCACTGAAACTATAATGTTTTTGGGTAAATTAATATTAAAGGCACACATTTTTCCGTAAAAAAAAAAAAAAAAAGGTTTATCTTTACCTAGTCTGTGCAAAGATAATGCACAGAATGATCTCTTTCCACCAGAAGTTAAAGTAAATCCCCCCAGATGGCCACAGGCAGCAAAATATAAATAAATAAATGACAGGGGCTATAACTATTCCTTATTCTATTCAAAACCTAAAAATAAGGGTGAAAGTTGTGTGAATCTTATGTGAAAACATTTATAAATAGACCCATAGTAAAGCTTTAAGCTTCATGCACACAGGATGTTTTAAAAACATTATAAAAACGTCAGTAGCCTAGTAGTGAGTTTTTCAAAGATTTTCAATGTTTTTGCAATAACGTTTATTTTAGCATTTTTTTTTATTTTAAATGGGATCAAAAACTTTACAAAACGCTGGTGAGCCGTGTTTTTGAGCATTTATCTGTGTTTTGGGGCGTTTCTTGACTCTAGAACGTTTTTACTGCTGAAAACTCCCCTCAGAACCCACTATTTTGGGTTTTTTTTTTACAGCCAAAAACACCCCAACCAAAAACTGTTGATAACAGCCTATGTGTGCATGGACACATAAGATAACATGCTGGAGAGTTTATTGACTGTAGGAAAAAATGTCCGAAGCCAAAAACAGCTGCTGTAAAAACATCCAAAAATGTTCTGTGTGCATAAGGCCTTAAAGTGTATCTAAACCCAAGAGCAAAAATAAAATCTATTGCAGCTTACTAGTCACTAGATGTGGTATCTGCATTAGTTTACTTTTTCAGTCTTTCTCGAGCCCGTTGGTCCTACCAGTAACAAAATTCATGTCCTAGGGTGACAACGCTCACTCCTTGTACTGTATCTATAGGGAGCTTTGTTGTCAACTTAGGACAGGACTACAGAACTTGTTTCCCACTCCTCATTTTAATAATTTAAGGAGGTACAGTTGTGCTCATAAGTTTATATACCCTGGCAGAATTTATGATTTCTTGGCCATTTTTCAGAGAATATGAATGATAACACAAAAACATTTCTTTCACTCATGGTCAGTGTTTGGCTGAAGCCATTTATTATCAATCAACGGTATTTACTCTTTTTAAATCATAATTACAACCGAAACTATCCAAATGACCCTGATCAAAACTTTACATACCCAGGTGATTTTGGCCTGATAACATGCACACAAGTTGACACAAAGGGGTTTGAATGGCTATTAAAGGTAACCACCCTCACCTGTGATCTGCTTGCATGTAGTTAGTGTGTGTGTATAAAAGGTCAATGTGTTTCTGGACTCCTGACAGACCCTTGCATCTTTCATCCAGTGCTGCACTGATGATTCTGGATTCTGAGTCATGGGGTAACAAAAGAATTGTCAAATAATCTGCTAGAAAAGGTAGTTTAACTGTATAAAACAGGAAAGGGATATAAAAAGATAAAAAGATATCTAAGGAATTGAGAATGCCAATCAGAAGTGTTCAAACTCTAATCAAGAAGTGGAAAATTAGGGGTTCTGTTGAAACCAAACCATGGTCAGGTAGACCAACTAAAATTCCAGCCACAACTGCCAGGAAAATTGTTCGGGATGCAAAGAAAAACCCACAAATAACTTCAGGTGAAATATAGGACTCTTTGAAAACATGTCATGTGGCTATTTCAAAATGCACAATAAGCAGGCACTTGAAGAAAGATTGGCTGCATGGTCGAGTCACCAGAAGAAGCCATTACTAAGCAAATGCCACAACGTATCCCACCTACAATACACCAAATAGCACAGAGAAAAGCCTCAAACCTTCTGGCACAAAGTCATTTGGAGTGATGAGACCAAAATTGAGCTTTTTGGCCACAACCATAAATGCTACATTTGGAGAGGAGTCAACAAGACGTATAAAGAAAGGTACTCCATTTCTATTGTGAAACACGGAGGTGGATCGCTGATGTTTTGGGGATGTGTGAGCTACAAAGGCACAGGAAATTTGGTCAAAACTGATGGCAAGATGAATGCAGTATGTTATCAAAAAATACTGGAGGAACATTTGCATTCATTAGCCAGGAAGCATGACAATGGTCCAAAACACAAGGCCAAGTCGACCTGTCATTGGCTACAGCAGAATAAAGTGAAGGTTCTGGAGTGGCCATCTCAGTCTCCTGACCTCAATATCATTGAGCCACTCTGGGGTGATCTCAAATGTGCAGTTCATGCAAGACAGCCCAAGAATTTCCAGGAACTGGAGGCTTTTTTCCAAGAGTAATGGGCAGCTTTACCATCTGAGAAGATAAAGAGCCTCATCCATAAATACCACAAAAGACTTCAATCTGTCATTGATGTTAAAGGGGGCAATAGACGGTTTTGCGAACTGGGGTATGTAAACTTTTGATCAGGGTCATTTGGGTAGTATCCATTGTCATTATGATTTAAAAAGAATAAACACAGTTGATGACAATAAATGGCTTCAGCCAAACACTAAACGTGAGTGAAAGAAATATTTTTGTGTTCTCATTCATATTCTCTGAAAAATGGCCAAGAAATCATAAATTCTGCCAGGGTATGTAAATGTATAAGCACAACCGTAGATGCGAAAAATGTACCTGTTAAGAGTGCATCACAGGAAGTTATCACCTCACAATATTTCTGGCAGGATCAATAAATAATTTTTGAATTATCAACAGATATAACAAAAAAACAGAATGGTATATTAAACAGACTAAAAGGCAGAAAAATAAGAGATGTTTGCTGTAAGACTTTGGCAGTCATCAGTGATTGCATGCAGATCTATTCTATTTTATGAGGAATAGAGATTTTTGTGGGAAAGACATGTCAGATGTTTTTGGTACAATATGAAATAACATATTCACAATAATGATGCCCCAGATGATCTCCAGTTTACAAAATCTAGACTGTTAATTGTTTTAACTTTGCCATATACCAATTCAATTTCAATCAACATTTTTCATTATAAAGCCCTGTACGCACGGGCAGAATCTCGGGAGACATTGGCCGGTACAAAAAATACTGGCCAACATTCACACAGTGTGTATGTCGGTCTGTCTGACAGAAGCTGGCCGCTTGGCTGGCTTCTGTTGGACGTGCATGCTGGAAAACCAGCAGCCGACCGACTCCCGATCAGCACTCTCTGGCCCATCCCCCTGTCAGAACACAACAACTCAGCGAGTGAGTTCGCTGGACTAACTTAGTACAGTGGCTCCCGACCGGAGCTATACGACTGTAGTGTGTACCAGGCTTTAGAGTGCTCATTCAATATTTAAATTGTTAGTGGAGTCAAATCCGCTATTGTTTTAAACTTCAGTGATATGATAATTCAAAAGGACCAGGATGATTTTTTATTTCCTCAGATGGATAAATATCTAATAGTGTATGTGGTTTTCATTCAGGAAAGTCCATTCACTCTAAACGGAATTTTAAAAGCAAACAAAACAAACAAAGTCAAGTTTGAACAGCATTCTTGTACCGCAAATTTTCGCACAAATCTTCGTTTGAATGTTCATTTGAAAATCTACTTTAGATTTTTATTGTCAGAGTGAGGTCTTTTCAAAATTAAGGTGTGGCTCTTGTTGACCCCTTGAAGAATTTTTTCCACTAAGTTTGGATCTACTGTTTTCTGGAGTTTGACATATTTGCTGTAGGACACACTGCATATCAGTTAAGGCCCACAATTCAGTGAGCCTTTTATACTTACCCTATCAAAAATTAACCTAGAGATCAGTGAACTCCTCATGCCTAACATTAGCCTTATATAACTCCTAAACTAACCATAAAGTAGGCCATAGACATTGCAAATTTCTTTACTGCAACCATAGGTTGCAGAAAAGAAGTGCCCCTGATTCCACCATCAACACAGACAGTGCTAACAGGGAAATCCCTCCTACTGAGACATTGTATTCTTCCGGTGGGGAAGCTATAGCAGCCGCTAGTGATAATCGCAAGTAAAGCCCAGTACACACGGGCCAAATGTCGGATGGCATTGGCCAATTCAATAGAAACTGACCAACATTCGGCCCATGGGTACTGCAGCCAGTCCGACAGAGTCATGACCAAAAAAATTATGCTGATAGTCTCCTGATCAGCGTTCTCAGCCAATGGCTGTAAGCGCTTACCAATGTGTTCTGATGTGGGGGCCATCCCCTTGTCAGAACACAATAGAACAGCAGGGGAGATTGCTGTACTAACATCTGATTTTTACTACAGTGGCTCCGACCTGAGCTGTCAGTTTTTTTTCTTTCAGCTAGGCTTAAATCTGGCAGGCTGGTTGTATCCAAGTTGTTTGATCGATCAACTTGGTACATTCAGCCTGTCCATACACAATTTGAATCTGGGCTGGTCCCTGATGAACTGGCCAAGATTTGAACCGTCTAGGGCCGGCCTAACACCAGTTATTCTTTTACTGCTATAATACTTTATTTCTGCTAGCCTCTGTAAAGGTCTGTTACTAAAGTCTTGCAGCATCAAGATCACAGGGCTAATAAGGAACTACTGTAGCTTTATTCCATCAAGTTATATAAGAAGCCCAAAATATGAACAAACAGTTTCCAGTACGTTGATTTCTTAGTTACCTGTGCAGCATCCCTGTTGTCTTTGATAGTGTCTTCTATGACATGGCTGTATATTGGAGTCTCTCAGATTTTTATAGCAGATCATTCTTCAAATGTATAAAATCATTCTTTATATGCACTTATTTCTGAGGCAATGTTGGTATTACATCATCTTTTAGATCAAATTTTTCATGTTACTGCAAGAATGCAAGAATGTCAGTTTATTACATTGTCTACACTAACAATAAGAAATCAATAATAATGATTTGTTGCATCCTAAGGTCACTTGAAATCAGATATGACAAGGTCCCTGTAGACAGAGAGCAAATTATGCATTCCTTTGAAAAGGGAAACAGTTTGTTTATTGTTCTTCATGAAAATAGAGCAAAATCAAAGAAAGAGTATATATCATTAGAAATAGTTAATTAGACGGTAATTAGATAAACATTATTTAGATAAAAATCTATGTGTGTCTTTACTCAACTTTGTTTGTGGTTGTTTAACTGTGTTCTTATAAACAATGTTTTCAGTTGTTCTATGTTATTGATATTACTTCATTTGCTCTTCATAAAACAAAAGATATGAAAAAAAAAAAAATTAATTCTAGGTAGTTTCTGACTTGGTGGCAGGGGCTTTTTCACCCTATCGTGTTCTCTTTTAATTCTTTACAGTGATTGCTTTGTTCATGACATTGCATTAATCAATCAAAATGTACCTTGCTTACTGATGAAGAATGTGAATGTTCTGATTGACTACAGATCCCCAAATACACTCATTGTATACTAAATGAGTGTTATCCATCTCTGAGTGCGCAATGCTCATGACAGTTACATTAAAAAGGTAGATGACTTGGGCTAGATCACAGGATGATGAGTTAAAGAGTAATAAAATATAATAATGAGAAACTATGATGTTACTACTTTTATTATTATTATCATTATTATTATTTTTATTATTATTAAACAGGATTTATATAGATGTAAATATTACCAGTGTTAGTTGTAGTGATAGTAGTAGCTTTAGCTATCTATGCTCTACAATTTGGGTCAATTTGAATAGCATGTGGAAATAACTAATAAAGAAAAATAGGATATATTTAACTTGTATTTTTAGTCTAAAACCTTAAATGTTCTAAGAAAAAGAAAACCCCCTTCATCATATTTACCAACCGGTATGTTGTAACATTCATGTACAGTGCAGGGAAGCGTGCAGTTAAAGCAAACCTGCTGCTTTTCCCTTCATGGACAAGACATTGGATTACTTTATTGAGTGATATGGTTGTTACTGAAGCTTTTTTTTTCCTTTTTTACTGCAAAACAACAAATATTGCATATATTTTTTTTTCTAAATCCTTTGTGAATTGACCCTTAAGGGTCCCTTTAGTCCAGCCTTTCTCAACCTTTTCAACAACGAGGAACCCTTGAAATAATTCTCCGGTCTTGGGGAACCCCTGCTAAAAATTAAAAATCTACAACTCATGATACATTAGTGTGATGGTCAGTGGGAAGAATGCTCCTTACACTTGTGGTCATTCAGAAGAATTACCCCTTACAGATAGCTAAAAAGATCAATGGTATCATTGGGAATTGATCTGAGAGGTAGGAATTGAGCATTGCTCAAGGAACCCCTAGTAACCTTTGGAGGAACCCTAGGGTTCCACGGAACCCTGGTTGAGAAACCCTGCTTTAGTACATTGTAGTCTGTTGTAGTGCCCTACCCCAGGCACATATACAGGTGTATCTCAGAAAATTAGAATATTACTTAAGACCAATACAAAGAATTTTTAGAAATCTTGGCCAACTGAAAAGTATGAGCATGAAAAGTATGAGCATGTACAGCACTCAATACATAGTTGGGGCTCCTTTTGCCTGAATTACTGCAGCAATGCGGCGTGGCATGGAGTCGATCAGTCTGTGGCACTGCTCAGGTCTTATGAGAGCCCAGGTTGCTCTGAGAGTGGCCTTCAGCTCTTCTGCATTGTTGGATCTGGCATATCGCATCTTCCTCTTCACAATACCCCATAGATTTTCTATGGGGTTAAGGTCAGGCGAGTTTGCTGGCCAATTAAGAACAGGGATACCATGGTCCTTAAACCAGGTACTGGTAGCTTTGGCACTGTGTGCAGGTGCCAAGTCCTGTTGGAAAATGAAATCTGCATCTCCATAAAGTTGGTCAGCAGCAGGAAGCATGAAGTGCTCTAAAACTTCCTGGTATACAGCTGCGTTGACCTTGGACCTCAGAAAACACAGTGGACCAACACCAGCAGATGACATGGCACCCCAAACCATTACTGTCTGTGGAAACTTTACACTGGACCTCAAGCAACATGGATTGTGTGCCTCTCCTCTCTTCCTCCAGACTCTGGGACCCTGATTTCCAAAGGAAATGCAAAATTTACTTTCATCAGAGAACATAACTTTGGACCACTCAGCAGCAGTCCTGTCTTTGTCTTTAGCCCAGGTGAGACGCTTCTGACGCTGTCTGTTGTTCAAGAGTGGCTTGACACAAGGAATGCGACAGCATATGTTTTGCATATGTCTGTGCGTAGTGGTTCTTGAAGCACTGACTCCAACTGCAGTCCACATTTTTGAATGGGTTTTGTTTCATAATCCTCTCCAGGGTGCGATTATCCCTATTGCTTGTACACTTTTTTTCTACCACATCTTTTCCTTCCCTTCACCTCGCTATTAATGTGCTTGGACACAGAGCTCTGTGAACAGCCAGCCTCTTTTGCAATGACCTTTTGTGTCTTGCCCTCCTCGTGCAAGGTGTCAATGGTTGTCTTTTGGACAACTGTCAAGTCAGCAGTCTTCCCCATGATTGTGTAGCCTACAGAACTAGACTGAGAGACCATTTAAAGACCTTTGCAGGTGTTTTGATTTAATTAGCTGATCAGAGTGTGGCACCAGATGTCTTCAATATTGAACTTTTTCACAATATTCTAATTTTCTGAGATACTGAATTTGGGATTTTCCTTAGTTGTCAGTTATAATCATCAACATTAAAATAAATAAACATTTGAAATATATCAGTCTGTGTGTAATGAATGAATATAATATACAAGTTTCACTTTTTGAATGGAATTAGTGAAATAAATCAACTTTTTGATGATATTCTAATTATATGACCAGCACCTGTACAGTACATGCAGTATTTTTTTACATTGACTAGTGTTGCCTTAATTCATGATAGACTAAAGGGAGGACAGCCTGTGTAGAGGAAGGCCAAGGAAGAGTTGCAAGATAAAGGCAAGTGAGTAAATTAGTAGCTTGGTGGTGTTGTTGGTTAAGAACGGGTGTATTATGGTAATGTTACAGAGGTGAAGGTGGCTAGATTTATGCCGGGTACATATGGGCCGAATATTGGGAGACATTTGCCGGTTCAAAAAAGAACAGCCGGCATTCAGCCCGGCTTCTGTCGGATGAGTGTGCTGGAAAACCAGCAGCCAACCAAATCCTGATCAGCGCTCTCTGCCAATGGCAGAGAGTGTTGATCTGAGTGTTCTGGTAGGAGGGCATCCCCTGCCAGAACACAGCAGCTCAGCAGGGGAGATCACTGTACTAATGCCGGATGGTTAGTACAGTGTCTCCGACTGGAGCTGACAGTCTTTTTTTGTGCAACCCGAAAAGCGTGTACCAGACTTTAGTGTAATTGAATGTGGGGCTGAAAGCATAGGTCAGAGTCCAGGATGAGACCTAGAACCCTGGTGTGAGGGTAGAGAAGGATAGTTGTGCTATTAATCATAATGGGAAAGCCAGGTGAAGGCACAACAGAGAGAAAATATTATGAGCTTCGTTTTTGAAATATTAAGTTTTTGGAAGTTTTTTGGCATCCATATTGATATGTCAGTTAGTAGATTAGTGATGGGCAAGGAGACTGAATGGATGAGCTGAGGATAAGAAAAATAGATTTGGGTTTCATCAGCATAGAGATGGTATTAGAACGTTGTCAACTGACTGTGCTGCAAAGAATGCTATATGTTAAATTTGTGTCATGGTAACACGCTATAAAACATGGGTTTTGTATTCACACATTTCCATTTTGGCGCATCACATAAATGCATGCGCACTGTGTCATGCATTTCCAGGCATTGCATTAAAGCAGCCTTTTCAAATGAATGGTGCACTAGAATAGACATGCAGCATGCAGGACGTGCATCACTTTTCCAGAAACAGCATAGCATGATGCACAGTGGTGAATTGTGCGCTGAAATGCATGGTGCCATTTTGAATTAAAGACCCCACAACGTGGTAATGAATTTAGTAGATTTGTAGAGGGCTACTGTTTTGTGCTGTCATGTGGATCTATGTTCAGTTAAATTAAGAAGGTCAATTCACTGAAGTCTAAAACATAACTTTTTTTTATTGACATTCACTGTTTGCTACTTTGTGCAATAAGTAACCCTTTCAGTTATCACATAGAGTAGATGAATTTACAACTGCACATTATATTATTAATTTTTGCAATATTTTTTTTTAAAGGTTAATTTACAAAGATTGTCACATAAGTTTTCACTATAAAATACTACTACTTTCTGATTGATTGCAAGGGTCTATGAAGTATCCACTGATCAAAGCAAGAAAAGCCATTTCAGGTGAAGATGAAATAACATTTTATAACTATTTTATGTGAAGAAAAATCCCACACCTATGCAATATTTATAGATAGGAACTGAACATTGTATCATTAAGTAAAATTAAAAAAAAGCATAGTTAAATTACTCCTATATCAAATATCTGAGTAATCTTAGAAGATATAGAAAAAATAGAAAAAAATGTCAGGTCTTCATATCCACTGAATTCTGTGAAACTCTGCTTTGCTGCCAAACAGTAAACTTTACTAACTCCACAGAGCAAGACTGGAATTTCAGTGGCTGTTACCTGCAAAAAAATGCTGTCAATTAATAATGTAAAGCAGATGCCACAGCTCAAGGAAACAGATCAGTCCTCCTTATCTTCACTTAAAACTGGACTTAACAAAGAAAACAGAAACATGGAGCCAGACTTAAACAACTTTTTAGAAGTGATCATTACAAATACCATTAAGGTGGGATTTAAAACGATACCATATATTGACTACTTAACAGACTAAACATGCAAACTTTTAAATGACAGGTCCCCTTGTCATCATGCCGAATACATGCCCTAATGTGCTTCAGAATATTGCAATTCAGTCTATTCGCTAGATAATAAATAAAAGCATTTGAGTTTAAACTTTTTTTAATTTTGTCATATTGTAACATGATACAATACCTTGCTGCAAGGAAATAGTTAGGCTGGCCATATATAGATATAAAATCAAATGAAAAATCTGGTTGGTTGACCGATAGCTTGGTTTTCATATCATTAGTCTGCTTACTATTAGAATTTCCATTTCAAGATCAAAAATGAATGATCAGACATGTTAGAATTTTTTTTTTCAATTGAAAGATTTTTTAATCACTTGCGGGTCAGTCATTCAGAAAAAAAAAAAACATTTAAGTGAAAAAACATGAGCTGTAGATGTAGAAGTATTAGTGAGCAATCAGAAAAAAAAGATCTTTAATGCTGAAAATGATTGGAAAAATGTTGAAGTTTGCAGGAAAATTTCCAATACAATAATTGGGCCATTGAATGGTATATTGAAATAACATTTTGATTTTTGTATGAGTTCTTGTTAATTTTTGTATTACCAAGTTTCTATGACCAGTTTTAGGCTCAACTGTCACATGTGAAGATGAAACCTTACAATTTTTCAGTTTCAATAAATTTTTATTAAATAAACATAAGAAGAACAAAATCATAAATACATATATATTTTTTTACGAATGCACAATATTATGCATCAATTTTTTTGTAAAAGTCATACAAGTAATGTAATATAAAACCAGCACAATATAACAACAGGTCACTATGCAGCAAGAACGTAGTTGTCAATTTCCGTTAACCTATCTGGCATAAAGGGTAAAAAAAACACAAAAAATAAAGCAGTAGCAAAATTGCACATCCTTTGAGGGTTAGGGAGGTTGACACCTCTATGTCCACCATAAGAATCATCCCTCATTATTTTTTAGGAGGGAAGTATATGTTTTTAAATGCATCAACTCTAGATAGGATGAAATAGAAAAAACAGAAAAGATAAACATGGTACAGGGTTAGGACTGAGCCAGAGTTGGTCGCCACGTATAGACCAGGCCTCAAATAGTTAATCATGGATGATTACATTGACCAGATTGGTTCATCAATATTTCCCCCTAAATAATTGGTTATCCAAAGGTTACATTATTTTTCTTTTCAGTTTGTCATGCATTATAGCTGTGAGTTTTTTGTTGAACAGATATCATGAAATTTTGTACTTCACCTGGGTAATGATCAGAACTCCTGACTTCTATGCCTTTGCCAGGGTCTGTCTGGCAGCAGTAAAGATAACACACATTTTAATTGATTTGAGGCCCATGTAGAAGGTTTGAGGTTCAATAAGGCCTCGTAAAGATATTTGGGGAGGCAGTTACCCAAGACTGTGTAATAATTGCAACTGTATACTCTTGTCCAAAATTGTTTAATTTTTCTGCATTCCCACCACACATGTAGCAAAGTGCCAGTTAAGCCACAGCCCTGAAAACAACAGTCAGAAGCACCATGTACTAACTTAGCAAATCTAAAGGGAAATATATATCACCAAAGAACAAATCTATAATTAGCCTCCTGTAACAGAGCATTCAGAGAAATGTGGGTAATGGTGTCCCATATCTGGTCCTATTGGTATAGTTCTAAACAGTACCATAAATCTGTTTCCCACTGTTGAATATAAACTGGGTGCTCAGAGGTGTTGTTCTTAAGTAGGGAATTATAAGAGGTTCACTGTGACATACATGCTCAAAAGGAGTGAGCGTCAGAGGGGAATTTGTATTTTTTAATATTGATTTGTACATAGTTATGAATTAGAAAGTACCAAAACAATTTAATGGGGGGACCATAGTCGGTAGTTCGCAACATATTAAAACTTAGAATGTCCTTTAGGGTCAAAAAATCATGTACACAATAAAAAACAGATTTGCGCCCTAAGTCAAAACATCCTGGGATCCTCATAACCAGGGAGAAAGGAAGGGTTACAATGTAAGGCAGCTGAGGGCATGTGCGGTGATAGAAGCCTACTTGAGTATTTCACTTGGTCCCAAATTTTCAAGGAATGTTTAATGACAGGATTGTCAGTATGCTTTCAAGTATTAGGTGTAATCCATAGTCGTGTGTCTATTGCTATAGGGACAATGAGGTAATCCTCTAGGTTCACCCACCAAAGGGGTGTTGGATCATTGATTTGTATTTTTTTGTTTTTCCTTTCTCCTTTCTCTCAGAGGTTTTTTCTTTTTTTTTTCTCTTTTTTTAACATTTGGCTAAAACTGTTTTTATTCAGTACTGCTTGGACCTTGAAGAAGGGGAGATACCCCGAAAGCTTGTCCTGAAAAATTTTATGTTAGTGCAAATAAAAAAAGTATCAGGGACAGTACTCAATTTTGTCCTTTGACCTCTAGGTTTAGCTATCTATGTGAAATGGATGGCCCATCTGGTATTGCTTGTGGCTTAAGATTTGACAATAAAACCAGCCTGGCCCACCCTCACTAGACCCAAGACTCCCTTATTTAACCTAATAACCAGAGCTTTAGCTAGAAGTTTAACATCTAGATTTAAGAGGAAGATGGGTCTAAAATTAGCCCATGATGTATGATTTAGCTGTAGTTTAGGTATCATACAAATGCTGTTGGCTAAACTGTCAAGGTCTAGTATGCCACCTTTCAGTAGAAAATTAAATAAGTGAGTCAGGTGCGGTGTAAGAGCATCATGAAACATACGAGGCTGCAAAGCCATCCAGGCCCAATCAGTTGTTTTATATGAGTTGTTTTATTGCCCTTTGCAATTTTATGCCATTAATTGAGGTTCCAAATCATCTATAAAAGATTGAGGGAGTGAAGGAAGGCGGACTTTACATAGGAATGTGTTCAAATGTGATTGATTAAAAGAGGACCCAGCTCCACAGAGGTGTAAGTAGAATTCATTGTTGATTTGAGCCAAATTAATTGTGGGCTCCCTATTACCAATGTTAACACATAGAGGTTTAAACACAGTTTTGCGGGTTTCTCAAGCACAAAGGCCATATCATGTCAGGTTTGTTACTCCTGTGGAAGAATTTATTCTTGGACCAGCGAACTTTGTTTTTGCGGCTTTGTCAGTCAATAAAGATCATGTTTTTGTACCCCTTTCAGCTACTGTTTAGACACAGGAGTTGCATCTCATTGATTCTGGGATGTAACATGTTGGGATTGGGATTCCACCTCCATCTGCTGGGCTGCCCATTGTTTTTTCCTCTGAGAGGCTATTTGAATGAAGGCGCCCTGTAATACCACCTTGTGAGCATTCCAGATCATATCTGCCCCGAGGCTGAATTTACATTAAGTTCGAATAGTCCTTTAAAGTTTGTTGAGTCCTCAGATTAAATTTTTTATGGCAGATTATTATTTAAAATAAGTGTACAGCTCTATGCCTGTCCGCTGTAGATCATTAGTTAAAATAAGTGTACAGCTCTATACCTGTCCACTGCAGAGCATTATTTAGAATGGCTGTTTTCTGTATTTTTGCTTTTAAAGGCTTTAATAAATGGAGTTTTAGTCGGAAGTGCCAGCGCCTTCCTTTTCTTTGTTAGAATGGCTGGACTGCTTTATGCCTGGCCACTGTAGAGCATTATTTAGAATAGCTGTACTGCTTTATGTCTGGCCATTGCAAAGCATTATTTATGGTTGTACTGCTTTATGCCTGGCCACTGTAGATCATTATTTAGAATAGCTGTACTGCTTTATGCCTGAGCACTGCAGAGCATTATTTAGAATGGCTGTATAGGCAGCCCCCGACTTAAGAACAAAATAGATTCTGTAGGTTTGTTCTTAAGTTGAATTTGTATATAAGGTGGAACAAGTACATTTTTTAAGTGTAGCTCCAGCCATAAAAATAATTTTTAAGTTTTTTGAATAGCATAGGGAAGGGTTAACGCCCCTATAATGTGAATTTCCCTTCCTAGGGATAGATTTCCTCCCATTCTGTTTCTCCCTCAGTTTGTGAGTAGGAGTCGTTCCCAACTTGAACGTTCGTAACACGTTCAAAACTGTCTGTGCTGCTTTATGCCTGGCCACTGCAAAACATTTTTAGAATGGCTTTACTACTTTATGATTAGCCACTGCAGAACATTCTCTCAAATGGCTGTACTGTTTTATACCTGGCCGCTGTAAAACATTCATTTGAATGACTGTGCTACTGCATGCCTGGCCACTGCAGAGCATTATTTAGTATAGCTATATAGCTTTATGCCTTGTCACCTCAGAGTATTATTTAGACTGGTTGTAATAGTCTGTGCCTAGTTACTGCAAAGCATTATTTAGAATGATCGTACTGCTCTGCGTCTGCTCACTGCAGAGCATTATTCAAAGGGATTTTCCACCTTTTGTAAGAAAAAAATCAATAAATGTACCCATATTGCCAAAATAAAACATGTTTATAACATTTTTGCATCAGATTGTGGGGACTGTGCATATGCTCCTGCAGACTCTTCCCCCAGGCCAGTATGGGGGTACAGACCTTTGGTTATGGAGCTGGAGGAAGTAAACAATAGACTACAAGTTGTGTTGCTACAAGTCCCTCTGCTGCTGCATCTGAGCATGGTGAGTAAATAGGCACTCTGTTGTATTGATCTGTGCCTGACTAAACTATAGTAACTCCTACCAAATAAAGTAAAGTATAATTTTGCTGTGATAATGTAACATAGGTCTCACAATTTTGATTATCCTCTGGGCCACAATCTGTCCATCCTTCTCTGAGTAGCAGTTTACATTCTTCATATTGCTTAATCCTTCAATTGGTTATTTACAGCACTATTAAATTAAGAATGCACTTCAGTGCACAACTCAGAGCAAAATACATATAAATTGATCCAACCACTTCCCCCCACCCCCAATGTACCTGTAATTGGGTCGTAACAGCAGGAGGAGAGATGTACTTCCTAATCACATGATCACTGTGATAGGCTGTTAAAGTGGTCACATGATCAGGAGCCCATCTCAGCAGGTCTCAATCATAAACAGAGACTAGGAACCGTCTATGACAGTTTTTTTTTTTTTTTTTCGGATGGTATGAGGTTGGATTCTCTGTCAGATATTATTGCTGTTTGTTTGTCCATCAGGAATACCTCTCATCATGCCCCAATATTAGTGAATATCCAAAATGTTATTGGGAGGGGGGATCTTCCAATAGGGACACCTGCTCTGGTGACAAATCTCATATTTAGACCTTTACACTCACTTAATGTGCCCAGGTGATGAAGCAAAGTGCAATTTCTGAAATAAGAACACAAACAGCAATAGAATCCTGACAGAGATTCTAACACCTCCTCATGGTATCCAATCAATGTTCCAATTTAAGGAAATCTTGCATTTGATTGGTTGTTATGGGTAACTGTACATTATTGCCATTAGAATGATCTAAATTGTCGTTATTCTCCACTTTAAATTGCTACAGTTTCCTCATCATATATATTATCTTACTTTCTTACTTCAGGCCTATGCAAGGAGTTTAGTATCTTGATATTAAAGCACTGCTGTCAGCACAAAAAAAAATACGTTTAACAATGAACTCCTAAATCATAGCCATGCGGTATCTGTTCCCGACAAAAGCCATGCAAGATCTCATTTACTTTGCATTATCTCAGAGAAAAGAGAAAAGCAACATATGTTCCTGACATGAGGTGGGAGACTGCGGTTTTATTTCCCAGCACTGTGATTATAAAATAATGAGATATTTTATAGCTGATATAGCTGATCTTAAAGTGGCAAACAATCTACATTTGTTATAATCTGGGCAGACAAATTCATCATTTAAAATGTCAGACTGCAGTCTGCCTTTTTGTTTTTTCCTTTTTTTTTATTGTAAAAAAAAGGCTACTATTGAGTTAAACAAAACCTGTTCTTAGAGAAATACGGAGGCTGTCATTGCTGGCCTACTGATGAAAATGATAGTTGCCTGGCTGTCTCTGGCTGCAATCATGTCTAAATCACTGATCCAGAACAAGCATGTGGATCAGGAAAGTCAGAGAGAGGTCAGATCTCCTAATTATCATATTTGTTCTTGGAGCAGCATGACAGCCATGAAAGTAGTATTTTCAAAAGATAGGTTAACAACAATAGTCTACTCACCTCCCCACCATAGAATCCCTATAATTCCACTCACACAATAGTAATGGTATACTTGTCTTGCGTAAAAAAATACAGATGCCAAATTTATACTACCTTTTAGATTGCAAGTTTTGCAGGGCAGGCCTCTCACTGCTTTTGTTTAATGTCTTTTAATGTATTAAATACAATATTATTATATCAAATCTATATGCGGATTCAAACAGCGCAGTATAAAAAGATATTAAGACAGCCGCTGAACACTAAAGGTAATTCATCAAAATCCTTCAATCAAAAGTCCAAACATAAAACAGTGTAGCGCTTAAAACAAATTTCTCTCCAGTGCGTGGTCACCCAATGTGCTTCTATATTTCAAACAGAGAAAGGTGTTGTAGTGCCAGATATCCTCCACCAGCCACACTAAATTCTCACCTTTCTCAATGGGCTCTCATTACAGGAGCCAAGGAGCGCATGATAGATAATTTTCCAGGGACAGAAGATGATCAATCCTTTCTTCTTCTCAGACCCCTTATACACCATAACCATACTCATACATGAGTGTCATATGTGGAAGGATCCTTGGGGTAATGGCTCCTGGTTGGTATTGAGTAACTCAGCTATGGTAGTCTTGCAACTTTCCTGGGCAGTCCTGAGAAAACGGCACCAGAGCAATGGAGATGTGTAGATGGATGGCAGCAGGAAGTGGTTGATCGCCACGTGAACCAGCGTGGAATGCAAGATGGCGTTGGACCGGAGGTGACCATAGCTGAGTTACTCAATACCAACCAGGAGCCATTACCCCAAGGATCCTTCCACATATGACACTCATGTATGAGTATGGTTATGGTGTATAAGGGGTCTGAGAAGAAGAAAGGATTGATCATCTTCTGTCCCTGGAAAATTATCTATCATGCGCTCCTTGGCTCCTGTAATGAGAGCCCATTGAGAAAGGTGAGAATTTAGTGTGGCTGGTGGAGGATATCTGGCACTACAACACCTTTCTCTGTTTGAAATA